>KV907506.1:319687-464199 GCA_001990825.1 Aspergillus carbonarius ITEM 5010 | reverse complement strand
AAAACAAAACCAAAAAAAAGGATTAGACTGCGCGGTCTTGCAGATCCCCCAATCCCAATCCCCTGACCGGGCGCCCATTGCCTAACTGAGCAATATCTCCGGCTCACCTGGCAGCCAGTCCCAGATACTTGCCGTCTACATACGCCGACAAACGACGGAGTTAGGTACATCATAATAATAATACCGACTGCTAAGGCGTTGCAATTACGCCGGCGACGCGGTGTCCTTCAACCAACAAAGGCGGATCCAGATTGCCCACAACGCCCGCCACAGCCATCATGCCGCACAACCATCCTGTCAACCTGCCTGCTACACCAGGAACCCCGGTGTATGGGCCTGCATAGGACTTTGGGTCCCAGGAAACCCTGTGGATCAACCTTCCGGTCTCGAGCTCAGGAACCTGATCCGCCCGTTCCCCTTCCTCCCCAACCAACCCCCTTGGACTGATAATCACCGGGCACCAAGGGCAATCTGAAACAGGTGTCAAGCAGGAACTGACGGCCGAACCGTCGCCGGATCTGCCGAGATTTCTGTTATGCTATTGCTTCGGCGTTTGCTGGTTGTTTGTGCTTCAAGACCACAAACAAGCCTATATTAGTAGGTCAGCGATGCGACATGAAGAGATCACTAGTCGGGACTGGGAGCCAACAATCCAGGTCCTTAGCTTGGGTAGAAATCAAGCATGGGGAGGAGCGAAAGTACATGTCTTAACTATATGCCCGGAAGGATTTAGACCATGTTCTTCTTCCCTGCCATTTTGGTGCCCCCCTTGATTTCCAATCCATCTTTTTTTTTTTTTTTTTTTTTTTCCTGCCTTTTGGATTTCGTCGTCAAGATGGATGGAGGGATGGATAGATGGATGGATGGCATCCTCCACCCCTCATAGCGGGGCATGGTCCATGCGGATTCAATATCCGAACGCAACCGCTCGCCCAAATAGTCGGTCAAGTTCCCGCGATCGATTGTTGGTTGACGGTGGTGTTGTCGCGATACTGATAGGCCGTACCTTACGGCGGCGTAGCTCCGAATAAAAGCGAGCGGGCGAGCTATAATAATCCCTGCGCAGATTGGTGGTCTCAAGCGGGCGGGTGCGAATCCCGTCACCAGGAAATCATTTTCCAGCAGCTCTTACGCGGTCGATCGGATGGGCAAGAAAGCGAATAGTTATGGAAGTCCGTACTTACGTAGGTCAATATCATCCAGACGAGGGAGGGGCATTTGTCAATGGTGGGTTCTGGTTGGGAATCAGCTGATGCGGCAGTGGTTTGTTCCAGACCTGGCCCAGATGCCTCAGATCGACCATCCCTGCTGCTTTTGATTGTCAGGACATGATCGGGCGCAGGGGTGTGGGGTTGACGTTGCGGCGCCGATAGAGACAACTCCTGAGCACCAGATGATCGTAGATTGTACGGAGTACATAGGACATAGGTACGTTGTTGTTATGGTGTAACCCTGATATGGAAGACAGCCAGAGTGCAAAGGCCAGGTGTGATATCCATGATCAGCAACACCCACCGTGCATCCAGTTACCTGGGTCATCCCTACCCGATTGCCCACCCCGGCCCGCATGATTGGCCCCTCATGCGCAGGCCATTCTGGGATCGAATCCATCAGGATGATTCTGAGCATTTCTGGGTACCCGGAACCCCCCACTCCGCGACCACTGAGTGGGTAGGCTGTAAGTAAGTGCAGCATGAGGGCCGCAGCACGGCCCACAACCCGGAAAACCATGTTGACGTCTCGGCCACTCATCAGCCTGGAACAGGGATCCCCTGAGTAACATAGGTTCGGGGCTAATGAACGGCTGCAGATGGCCTTCCCGCCCACGCGAGTCATTGGAGGATCCATCCGCGCTGGAGTGGTTGGGTAAATGGCCCTGCCAATTACCTCCAGCCGGAAGGGTCTCTTCAAACCCCCCCCCCTTCTGAAACACGAAGTATCCAAAGCCAAATCAGATTTCTTTCACGGTGGCGCCCAACACATGGCGTCCGCCTCATGGAGACTTGCAGACATGGCCGTATCGCTAGAGGCCATCGAGAAAACCCAATCGGCGAGTTTCTCCCCCGATGAGAGGGGGATGTGGCTGGTAGCTAGTAGTGTCCACCGAAACCACGGATGATTAACCTGGCAAAACGACTCGTCAAGAGCGCCGGTTCTGCTGGACGTTGTTCTGTGGGGAAAAGACTGGGATCATGGTAGTTCCATGGCCATCCACTGCTCTGCACCTGTTCCTTTCCGGCATAAGGAGCCCCAGATGACATCGAGCCCATGCCATCCGGTTACTTAGATGGGTAGTAGCAACAGGACGTATCTCGGCCGTGGAGGAGCTATGATATAGTTCCAGCGACTATGCCGGCGGTTCCATGGTTCAGAAGGGTCTCCCGGCATATACCCGCAACCTTGAGCGATGAGTTGTACACGCCGTGACTAAACCCAGGTAGGCAGGTCAGGATTCCAGCCATGGTCCAGGAGCGAGCAAATCGAACCTGTGCACGGGATTATCGGACTTCAGATGACCGTGGCGGGTGAAGGCTGTTTGTTCTCCTTCTCGTTGCCATATGAACCTGGCGGGCGGCGCGCCCCGGAGCTGAAACCCTGCTGCAGTGACTGCGACGGTCATGATGGCCTGCTGGATGTACCCCACATGCGTATAGGGTTGTCTAGGGCAACACCTTGCCTTTTCCAGACCCAGATCCCCAGCCCTGAAAGTCCGTGGAATACTGCCCGGAAAATATTCTTCCATCTAACGTCTTCTGGCACCCACTTTTTTTCCATTTTCCTTTTTCCTTCCTTCCATAGACATACATACAGTAGTGTTGTAGCACAACATGACGCATCCCCAACATATCAATCTGGCCGGGCCTTCCCGTGATAAATCGTCTTTATCTCCATCTCCAGATGATACTTATCCCCATGCAGTGTTCTGCACAGGCTCGGCCCGGTCGGGAGACAGGCCTCAACATGACGATCTATGAGGCATCAACTGCGAGTAAGTCTCTCCCCACTGTCACTATTGCCCACCTGCAAGGAAATTACGTTGACTGCCGCGACATCGCGATCTTTCGATCATCGCAGGGGTGGTGCTACTTGTTCCTTCTTGCCACCCTTTTAGCTGTAACAACCGTACATCTGATGTAGTGGAGATGGGACGCTGTTTTTCCGACCGAATCTACTGTAGAAACGAGTACTGGATGCTTGGTTGTTGAATTAGGCAAAAAAAAAAAGCTACTGAAAAAGGCAGCTGCCACTACGCCCAAGAATCATATACACAGCTATTCAAATAGTGCCCAAAGCATATATACGACGCCGCAAATGTACCTCTTATACTCCGTACCTAGATGGTAATAAACCCAATGGCAGTGTGTTGCGAATCACTCCTCCCTGAAACATCGATCGCAAGATGGACTACGTCATAAATTATCGCCTGTCATATGGAATTTGGCATCTCAACCGCTCCAGTATCACGGGGTCATGACTGAACGCTCAGGCCGTGGACGCAACAAGGATGCCATCCCATCTACCTGGCCCACGGAACACACCATCCCCTGAGAAGCGAAGAGTTAAAGTTAGGAAGGTCCCGGGACGCGAAGAAGAAGAAGACACGGCGCGACGGGCGTACTTTGTCTCTCCCAACGTCTTTTGACAGCAAAACGCCTCGTACTTCCTGAAGACATGCATCGGTATGATATCGATATACATGTAGTAGTAGGTACTTCGTATACATACCTAGATATTCTATATATAAACACGAAGAAAACGCCTCCGTCCCAGAAAAACACGATCGGGTCTTGGAAGATCCGGAGCGATGGACAAACGAATCTCCAATAATCACCCACGATCTTTCGAACAGGGATGGGAAAAGCCACTGTCGCCAGAGCGGGGTTCGATCGGATCGAGTGGAGTCTGGACCAACCGACCTTGGGCTGATTATTATTGCTGACATCGAAGTGACAACGCGGTGGTAAGTAGATACGGATCAAAGTTACGTACTCTGTACTCCTGTACGGAGTAAATGTATGGAGTATAGATAGGTGGGCGTAACCGCAATACCAGTACTGCTGTCACTCTGTTACGGACTCTTTCATCCACCCACCTACCCAGGACGATCCGTATAGTTGCTTTTTTTTTTTTTTTTTTTTTTTTTTCTTCTTTTACATGACAAGCGTTGGGACATTCGATCCGCCCTCCCCCGGGCCGCGCCCTCGCCCCGCCCTGGAGTTATGCCCCGTGAATGGTCAAAGGGAATGAACGGCCGGCCAGGCGGTTCTTTTTGGCATTTCCACCATCATGGATAGCTAGGCTCGGTGCTGTAATTACTGTATAGGTAGGTAGTCGTCAGGGGATCAGTACTAATACATTCTCGGTACGAAATGCGATCAAATCAAATCAAACAAACCATCTATCTACCTAGGGGACCATCGGGGACCTTTTTGAACAAAGTAGTTAGTTGGACTTGGAGGATTTACTAACTACTAACACTAACTCACTCAAGAATGAAGAAAGGCACCAAAAGTACTATGGGCTTGGGGCGGGGTGATACCGACCCAGCCCCTTAGGCGGTATTAGTCGGATCCCAAAACCTCAATGATGGGTCCTAGCCCCAAGACACTAAGTGGGCTTGCATTCGCCTCTTCCTTTGCCCGGCGTGGCTGCTGCCCCTCGCTAGGTAGATACGATACCTCTCTGAGTTCCTGAATGTTGTCATCCAGTAGGGCAGGGTAGGTAGGTTGGTTAGTTGTTTTTCAAAATTTAATTTCTGGTGGTATGAATCAAAAAGGGCTTCATCTGCCTTATCACAATGACGTAGCGTAACATTGTCTGTTTTCAAGCAATTAGTATTATTGTCCTTGCATTGCAGACCGATGATGATGGTGGTGGTGGTGGTGGTGGTGATGATGATGTTGTCATGAGACCACAGGTACACATACCACTACTGTGTACACCTACATACTGACTTATGTATATCGGTCCGACACGCACACACACATCAGGTATCATATGTATGGAGTATGTACGGAGTAAGTAAGTATTTAGATATGATCGTGATGGGGTATCTATCTCTTGACTCTTCAGGTCGAGACCCACCGCACAGTCCATCAAAAGGCCCTAAATTATCCCGTCGGAAATCAGATGCCGCAGGTCAAGATGATCATGCGAATGGCTACTACTACTACATAAGACTATGTAGTAGATGGATGCGGGAGGGCATTGGACGCGATAGGGCTCGTGAGCGGATGGCTCATCGGGCTCTATACGGCGTCAAGGAGGTCGCCGACAGACCGAATAGTAACCATTGTCCTAGCTTCAGGAACCCCTTTGGAGCTAGCTACGAAGATATCGAGACGGGCACCGATCGTGGAAACCTCCGAGGACGTGCAACCGATGTTCAAAATCCCAAGTTCCCAATAATGGAGTCACTTCAATATTCAGACCGACACAGGCAGGCTAGGTTAATCTACTTGGCCCCTCTGTCTACGACGGATGCGGCCATGGTGTGCTCCAGCCACTTCCGAGGCATTGGCAGCTGAACGCTGACTGGATGACGGGCCAAACAGGGTAGGGGATTTCCGAGGTCTGACAGGTCCCCCACCGGCCAATCAGCGGTGCTGATCTCACGTTTAATCTCCCCTGCCCCCACTGCTGTCGTCACATTGCCCTCCATCATCCGCGGTCAATCTACTCTAGCCCAGCCCAAAGATCGGGACTGGAGGATCTACCCCGTCTGGATGGTAACTACTTAGTACCTACCTTAGGCACTTCCATTTTCTGTTCGGTGCAGAGAGCGAAGACTTAGCCGGGGAGACCGGCGTGCGTAGCGGTAAATGCGGCTTATTATTCCTGGCATGGGCGGGAATTAAGCCGCTGATAGCCTGATACTAAGGAACGATGGAGAAGAGGGGAGGGGGAGGAAGGAGGGGGTTTGATCCAGGCGAGACAGCGCCGAATAATGCCAATTGTCATCGGGAAATATCCTCGAATCCAGGTCCTGCAACTCGAACGAGTAATTGGTAAGTCGATATGCATTACAACCGCGTTGATATCGTGGCGGTGAGACTGTCCCCATGGCCCGTTGCAGCACACCGTTCAATGCAAGGCTCCGTGGCTCGTGTGCGGTTACCGCTGCCACGTTGCGAACGTCGATAGCATCTACTGCGACTGAAGATGATGGCATCGCATCACGGCGCCCATCACCAAGCAGCAGTCAGGGATCGGGGATGGCGTTATTTTTATTTTTATCATTATTATTAAACGGTCTAGACTCGGGTCAGCCGGTCAGGAGGAATGAAAGGGGTCACCTGCCCGCTTGGCGGTCACTTTCCGAGAACCACGCTGGCAGGGATTAGTTCCACGATGTCTTAGTGCTCCAAGTGAAAGAACGTGTGAGCCAGGCAGTCGAACTGACTGTGGCGGTACCTATGGACCACGGAGGACCTCGGATAACTTTCCAGGGTATGAGGCATGAGGGGGCATTGCCAGACAGACGGAGATGATCCGGGCCCGTTCCTCGTCAGCCGGAGGGCCTCCTGCGGAGATTATGATGCCATTATGTTTCGCTAGACAGCGCACTCGTCTCCTGTCACGCACTCTATCTTATCGAGATGACTGAATATTCAGGCCGGCCAGTGAAGATCTTTCTCCCCGGAGACGGAGTATCCAACTCGGATACCGGCCCTCATTGCTCAGTTGGTCCCCGATTGCCCGTTGTTTACCACGGACCAGGAGATAAGATGGAGGCCGCATTTGTTTGTCCCTGACATACATCCGTGGTTCTTTTGTTCGCATATAATCCCAGTAGGGCGTCGTTCAAGGTTCGGGGTCTGGACCAACCGAAGTTAGGTAAAGGCGGGACAAACATCGCCTTTGGGAAAACGGTACTTTCGCTCGAGGAAGACGTGCGATTTGACACACTTGTTTGATTGAAGTCTGGTAATGACTGGAACGATGCTACCTGCCCAGAGATACTCCGCACTGGACATGATTAGCCAAGAAGGACGAAAACATTGACTTTGCGGGTTCCCGAGAATAGAAAGTGCACAGACGAACCACAATCTGAAGCCCGGTGAAAAGTACCTCCCACCACCACTAAGATTAAGGCCTCGGGCAAGTTTCGTGTGGGATTCGCCCTAAGTGAATTTCTGGGTCGCGGATCGGACGTGAAGCCACCATCCCGGGACCTCTTATCATCGTTGCCAATTCCATGGTTCAGGTCCCTGGGGCTGGGTCGTCGCAGATAGAGGGTTGGATCAGCCGGGGGGGGCAACTCAAACCTTAGCTTGATGTACTTTATGAAGCAGTAAGAAGTAGATGTTGGTGTGACTCCATCCCTTCTGTTTTCTTTTGTCAAGAAATGTAGTGGCGTGTTACTAAGGTAGTCTGCGGCAAGCATTGTCGGGTGCTGGTGGGGTTGTCATTCAGGGCTTGATGGTGTACGGAATCTTCTGTACGAGATAGCTTGAGAGACCGAGAGGGCAACAGAAATCAGCATACTCCGCACTAGACACTCTGATGGAGGCTTTCGCCGCCCTCAGCTATGAGCCTCTGTGTCTGTGTGGTCCGGAATTAATATGCGATCTGGAGAATTCCAAATTCCTCCTGTCTTTCCGATCCTCATTACCCCAACAATCGGAGATTATTCACTACAAGACATGGCTAAATTGCCCACTAGGCGTTATAGTTAGATTAGTTTCTACCATTTTGGTAGAAATACATCTCTACTCCCCACCTAGTAAGGGACTACTACGTCCCGTACTTTAGGATCCCGTCAATAGTTCGAGATTCTGGTTTACATCCACACGGCCCGAGAAAGCTCCAGGCGACCCCCGAAAGCCAACGCCAATTCTACCGTCTCCAGTCCCTTGGGCCATGCGCAAGCCCAAACTCTCCCAGTTGGTAGATCTTCCTGGTATGGATGGTATCTGTGGCTTGCTATTGGCCCACTTGCCACAGCCACTAATTCGGGGCACATCTCCTCAGATCCGCCCCTTGGTTCTTCGCGGATTTCGTCTATCGTAATTTAGCAGTATATCTCTTCAGCGTATTTCATCCGTATCTCGGTTGTAGCTGTCATGCCGTGTTGCTCTGCTGGGTTGGATGTCGTCCATACGCACAAAGAATGAGCTTGCGTCCATGTATCTATATCCTTGGTGCTACAGTACAAGGGACAATATAGAGATGTTGGGGGCTTGAGCGCTTCAGTACCCGACCCAACTTAGGATGGAATGTGTACTCGTGCTCAAACAGTCACCGACGCTCTTATCATCGCATTCACTGTGGTATGGGTCCTTACAAATGCGCAGGAGGCGATCAGCTGATCATGGCGGCGACTCGGCGAGCCCGAATTGGATCACCACTGGCGAGGCGGAGTATACGTAGCAGTCATGTACAGATGTTTCATCTGCGCATTGATGAACGCAGATAGAAGGATACATATGTACGTCGGCAGTGAAATCCGGACGCTGCTGGATGTATCCCAATGATGGCACAGCCGGAGTTAGTATCCATGACTGTTTCTTGGACGATGTATGTTGTGGTGTGGTGTAGGGCTCCCCAAACCAGGACTACCTAAGTATACTCCGTGCTTCATGGGGTTTCCCATTGTCTGGCCCAAGCGTGAGCTGTGTGGGACGGCCCTGACGATATGCGCGGCCTGTGCGTAACCGGGTTCTTGTGTGTCCCGAGCATCTCTGGGTCTACGTCTTGCCATCCAGCATGCAAGCCATTCCACGGGGTTAATTAAGGGGGTTTTTCGTGACTTAGAGCCAATTCTAGCGTGTATGGTATGCAACGGACCAGGACTTTCACTTCGCGCCGACGGCGCTGTCCTAACAACTGCGCTGGCACGGACAATTCATAGCACCAATTCCCGTCACTGTCACTGTCCTCCATCCAGACCCGGGGGTGGAAGTATGAGAAGGGAGAGGCGTTGCCAGAGGGTCACATCGAACGTCCAGCGCTGGTACCATACTTCGTACTACTTACTACATGGCCGAAATGACGGGAGTGTGTGTCACTACTAGAAAGAAAACCGGTTCCAGTTTGGTGGGTGTGAGATCTACCAATCATGGCGGTCCTTTGGGGTGCAAAAGTCCCGCGCTGAATCGGCGTTCCGGGAAGCCTATCCCTGAAGCAAGTACTTACGGGAGGCACAGCTTGGTCTGTCTGTTGAAGACGTTCTACCTACCCTTGAGTGGCGGTTACAGTGCTCCTGAGCCAACTTCAACGCTAGTGGCCCAACCAAGTAAGTTATCCCTCTGCTAGCACCGCGTGTTTTACACTGCCAGGTATCAAAGATCGGACGGAAATTGTACAGATTATGAGGGTTGCCTGTTCCCGCTCTGGGATGGTGTACTTTCAGTATGGGTACGAGCTCGTAACAAGATGGAAAGTCAGCCCCCCCTCTTCCCCCCCCGCTCAGCTGCCCCGGCACTAGCGAACCTGAATGATCACCATCCGCTCGAGAGACCTGGCGGGTATTTAGTGGTAGTAGTAGTAATGGTACCTAGCTAAGATTCTGAGATGTCTCCAGCGACCACGAAGTAGTTCGCACGAACCTCCAGCAAATCTGAAGCAAACCACCGTCGCACCTACAGTTGTTCGGTCTCCTGGGGGAGGGTGGAGTGCCATCAGTTATCAATGCGCCACCGGGTTCTTTCTGAGTGGCCCGCTCCGAACAAAGCCCTGGGCTGCCACAGCCCCGACTGGGTGGTCGATCTACAAATAGTAGTAGAAGTAGTGGTAGTAAGGTACTTTACGGAGTATAGTACGTACTTTACTTAGCATCGCGATTGCAAGTACGTTTTCGTAGTAGGGTGGGACGGAAGCAAAATTGTTTTCGGTCAAAATTAATAAAAAATAATAATTAAAAGTAAAAAAAAAAGATTTTCCCACGCCCGAAAATTAAAATCAAATATTAACGCTTAAACGGGAAAATCAAATATGCGGAGGGCATAACAAATCAGGCAAGACTAAAATAATAATCCTCAGAAAAAAAACGACGGGCCACAATGTCCCTACTACTGCACGGCCTTACCAAAAACACGCAGCGGCAGATAGGTAGGTAGATTGTGTATCCATGCTTTTCTAGTAGTTGTCCGTTAGTGTTTCGGCTTGATACATTCAAGGATTATCCATGCTGCTGGGAGGCCAAATCGGGATGGATTGAATGACAGCCCGAGGAAGAGGGGACCACCAAGTGGGCTTTGGTTCTTTTGTCGTAGATGCAATCTCGATCAGTCGCTATCTAGCAGGGTAGGCTGGGAACCTGGGAACCTGAGACGTCCCCAGTCAAAAAGTCCACTCCGCGGCCTTCCCTTCTGCTTCCTCGCTCTCTATACTTAAGGGCCGTGAGGATCCAGATCCTTTGTCCATTCTTGACTTCTCTTTTCCTCATCACTCCTCTCTCCATTTGTGGCCTACACATCTCCTGCTTGCCTCCCCTCTCCCTCGGTCCTCCGTATATATACTACTCGAAACTCTGTACCACCTGACAGACATCCACACCCACCTCTTTGTGTCACCATCCTGATCCACCTCTCATCCCGACGCAACGGCGGAAGTACTTTGGTGTCACCATTCCTCACAGGTTACCGGGTCTCGATCTTCTATCTAGTACGCCCAGCTTCGGTTACCAGCAGCTTCCCTGCAAGGCCTTCTATACCACCCCGAGTCACCGGTTGCCAATCACCCAAAGGTGTTTGCTCTTGCTCCCAGGTGAGTAGCTGCTTGTTATGCATTCGCTTCCCAATTCTCTCGGTTTGGTGGATGTTTGCGTGATAGTGCCATAGTTCCTGGCGTCTGTATGGCTGGATTATCACACCGATTCCCACCTTCCCCCCCCCGGCTTTAAGTTTGGTGGTCATGTTGAATCCCTTCCGACACCTTAGCTCAGTGTCCATTCCTGCATCAATGGTGGCTCCCCAAAAGATAAAACCATTAACTGATCCGTGGAAGTTGGCAGTGCACTATCGTTCCCAAATCTGTGGCATTGCAGCACTTCCTATATCCAATCGCTGGATCTTCGCTATAGAGATATCCCCTTTTCGCAAGTCTCAGCTATACATACAAAGCCAGAACACTCTCACAATCACTCGGAGACCGTTCGCCTGAATTCCTGAAAGTGTTATGTTTTGAACCATCGGGCCTTTCTTTCGACTTTGAACTTGTGCGCAGAAACCCGAACTGTTCGATCCAACGACGCTTTTTTTTATTCTTGATACGAGCTTTTGAAGTTGCTCAGCATTTTGCCCTAACATCATCATGGTATTCAACGCTCCTCTTCCGAGGACGGGGCTCGGCAAGAGACCCTCGTCCTCAATGAAAAGCGAAGGCGCTGGCTGGGAGAATGCTCCTGTGAGTAATGAGGCTTGGAGTGGGGTTCATGTGCTAACTCCATATGATCGAAGGCCATGCTTCCTCCCTCGCGCACATCAGTCAACCTACCGTACGATCACTATGCTCTGATCTACCTAGACAACATGGGAAAGCTTAGGGTGGCTGAGTCTCCTTCGATTCAGAACCATCATGCCACTATTTTCACTTCCGAAGTGCGTGACAGCTTCCTGGAGATCCTTGGCGCAAAAATTGGATACCAAAAGCCTACGCTTCAGAGTAAGCACCCTTTGTCACCTCGCAGAACTGTCACCGTGGGAGGGCGATTCTCTAATTTGGAGGAAATACAGGCATCAACCCAGCTGCGCTGAGCTACGACCGTGTCGAGGACGCATCTTGCCACCGCCAGGGAAAGAGGCGTAGACTTCACACCCACAATCCAGTTCCGGTTGTGCAGAATTCTCGACCCGATTTCTCTACTGCCCCGTCCGGTGCAGGAGCGAACCGCATCCCGCTTGAGATCGGTGATTCCGATCGATTGGAACAGTACTACACGATCTCCTTGAGACACTTTCAGCAGGTCAATTGCCGTGTTGTTTCAAAGGCCTGGATTAAGTTCATTGAGCCGCGCAAGCAAGTGAGACACCCCTATAACGGAGGCAGACCTAAGCCCGGAGCCCCCCCCGGTTCCAAAGGTGATCCAGAAAAGACGAAGCCTGAGTGGTGGCCTGCTGGCGTGGTACACAGGGAGCCTGACCATCTCAAAAAGGAGGGTAAGTGGTTGCAATCTGTTCTTCTTTGCAAACATGAGTGCTTACAAATTTCAACAGAGAGAGTCGAACTGTTGGTCCATATCGTGCGCAGACTTGGAAGGATTGGAGTCACCGCAGACAAGCTTTTGGATATCGCCTTCGACTGTCGAAGGCAACTGAAAGAACAGGAGAAATTCTCGATCATTGAGGAGATTTTCAAGGTGCGGAGGCTGGAGGAGAGATACGAACGGGGAGAAGTCGGTAAGCACCCCCTGGAATTTCATACAAAAGATGTGTCAGTATCAAGCCTAACCCCTTATCAGATGCCTCAACAATCGTCTATGTCATGGACCGAGAGGCGCACCCCAAGGGTGACAGAGATGCAGACTCAGTCGCCGAACCTGAGCTAAAAATCGAGCCCGAAGAGCGAACTGACTTGGAGGAAGTGGCCATAACCCCGACCCCTTCAGTGGAGGAGGTACATGCACCATTCACCATGGACCCTACTGACATGCCGGTACCTCGTCATATGCCAATGGGAGGCGAACGTGATCAGCTTTTCCCTTTGCCGGAATCTCTAAGCTTTGGAGAGCCCACGAGGCAAGACAGACCATTTTTCCCTCAATCCGGCGACTATCACGGTGACTACTCGAATGCTCTCGTTGAAACACCCACGACGCCTGGAGTGGTCACACCCACTGAGCAAAATCCTTCTTTTGATTTCCTGACGCAAGCGCCTTTCCCGGATGCCAGCACTGTTGAACACCGCCCAGCGGCGATACCAATGCAGCACCCGGTCAGTCAATATGATACCTGGGCGACGCCGTCTTTCAGACAAGATCTGTTCGGCTCTCTTGATTACGGGTCCGCGACTAGCCATGGCATCCCTCAGGCTCACGTGCACTACCACATGGGAATGGGTTCGAATGCTGAGAATGTGGAAGGCCTTACTGAGCTGTCTCATGATCATCCCACATATATGGAGCCACCCAGCTCTAGGGGGACTCTCTTCCGCACTGGTTCCTTGAGTCATCCACACTTTGCTCACTAGAGTGTTGATCAATCATGAAATGCCAATTCCGCATTGGACCTTTAGTCAAGGCAGGGTGGTTTCTTAACCCTTTTGGCCCTAACGATACGTACGACCATGATGAGCTTGTTATTTCGATCATTTCTCTCTCACACTCTATACTCTTCTGCTTCTCTATTTTTTTTTCAAGCGCGAGGATATAACGTGCCCCCTCCATTTCTTTTTGGCGTGGCCCGCCTCTTTTACTCGGAATTTTCTTCCTATATATGTTGTTTGTCAGGGTATATATGTATTCGGTCCCACTGGAGTTGGTACTGCTCTGATTGACAATGGATGTCTGGTTAAGCTTGGGGAATAAGAGGCAGTGAAAGCGATACTGCGGGTGACCTCCCCCTCCCCGATTTTCAGGCATAATTCTGCTTTGGGTTTTTCATCTTTTGTGGATTAATAGACTTTGGAAGCACGGGCGCTGAAGGTGAAAATAAAATACTTCTGGTTATTGAATGCAAGTGTTATGTTGCGTTGTGTTGACTTGAATTGTTGGAGGGAGGAAATTCATGTGACAGCAGCGTTCTAGCGCTTTGTAGAGTAATGGTGTGGCCTGGAAAAGAATCGCGCTAGTTGTTCAGACAGGTTAGGATCAATTTTTGTCGATGCTACAATTGGCAGTGTCATGGTGAATGCATATGTAATCGAAGGGAATATTCACTCGGCCGCGCGGCAGTGGCGCTTGCGCTTGGGAGGGCTTGGCATGCATTGACGCAGTCCCGCCGCGGAATCGGAGCTTCACGCTGCGGCCAAAGACATGCCATCCTCTCTTCCCCCAGCTTTCAGACCAGCAGATCCTACCTGGTCCCCTCCGTCTTTCTTTTGTCCCGTTTTGGAGCTCACGAGAGCAACAATTGTGCACATCACATTCGCTCGTGTGCTCCAAGCCAAGCCTCCTGTCCAGACCGGAATCCCCCACTCCGTGGAGTTGAAGAATCGAGGAGCTCGTACAGTCCACAGCCGTTCCGTCATCCATCAACTGCTATCGGCTAGACTCGAGACAAAGTCACCAAGGTACTGCATCAATCATCGTTCTCTCCCTGCGCATCTTCGCATTGGGTTATTGCCCCTTCACTCCCTCCCACCAACATTGGCGTTCTCACTACACCTGATCTCATCACCATGCTGTAGTATCATGCGATATCTCCGCAAAGCTGACTTCTTCGTTACGCGCGTGCCAATGATCTTGGAGGGACAGCGCTCTTTAGTTCCACGATCTTCCTATCTACGCCGTTCACCCCAAAGAACTCTCATTAGCCGCAAACAATCCTCGCTCGGGACTTCGTACGCGATATAACACCGACCGCTTGGAGTTCCCACCATCGGAAGACAATCAGCTTCGTCCACGGCTCCGCTGTCCACGGCAAAATGGCCGGCCCGGTAAACCCCTTTGCCGGCCTCGGCCAGAAAGATGGGCCAGCCGGTTCAGCAGGACGTGGACGCGGTGGATCATCAAATCGCCCTTTTCAACCCAGAAACACGAATCCGCCCCGCGATACCAGGCCTCGAGGTCGTGGACGAGGTGCTTCATCGACAACAAGAGCCGGACGCGGCCAGGGAAGAGGAGCCAGCTCAGCGAGCAATACATGGCGTAATAAGTCGGCTTCGCAGCCAGGGCCTGCCGGATCGACTACTTCGCCTTTTGCACAGACGAAGCAGATGGCTCCTACTCCGTCGCCGTTTGCTAGTCAGGTTTCGCAGCAGAGTTCACCTTTTGCAGGGTTCGGGAAAGCGTCGCCTTCGCCGTTTGGTGCCCCCAGCTTAAATGGACCCGGTGGTGCCCCCAGCTCTACGGGGTTTCACAGGGAATCGTCCCCCAAACCGTCGGCTGGAGCAACCGGATCCAACATTCCTGTGGAAGATGTCTCGCTACTTAGCAGCTATACCGAGCGCTACGAACAGGTTAGTTGTGATTTAAATACTCGCGAGTGGATACCTCGTGGAGGGCAAGTCAATCGATGCTCATAACTCGAACAGCTTAAGCTCGATAGAACGAAACAGCGGGAGAAGGCTATTAGGGAAGGTCAGATGGCGGATCCGAACCAGCCCACATCTTTGAACCAGGCTATCACGCCTGTGGGAACTTGTACAAGCATGTGTCCTGAATTCGAAAGGGTGGAACGGATAGTTCAAAAGATGGTCGACAAAAGTGAAAAGGTACCTCCCTCCTATTGCACCCCATTTATCCCGGTCATCCGCACTAATACTATCCGATTAGTTTCTGCATCCTGAAACAAATTTGCTACAGAATATGGAAATGAAAATGCTCAAACGATTCAGACGGTCCGCGGCCGGCTATGACGAACAGCTTCCCTCCGACATTCGAACGCCGAAAACTCTTCTTCAGACCATGAACTACCTGATACGGCACGTCATTGATGGCCCCGAACCTCTTGGGCTCATTCATAAATTCGTATGGGACCGGACTCGCTCGATTCGCAATGACTTCTCCGTGCAGCAGCTCACCCAAGAGGATCATGTGAAAATGGCAGTAACATGCCTAGAAAGGATTGCTCGATTCCATATCGTGTCTTTGCATTTGTTATCGAGCCCCGCGAATGATGAGCCATTCGATCGCCACCAGGAACGTGAGCAGCTGAACAACACCATGCTGTCATTGATGTACTACTACGATGATAACCGAGGCCGGGTCACGTTCCCAAATGAAGACGAGTTCCGGGCCTACTATATCATCTTCTCAATTCACGACCAGCGGCCTGATCTAGAAGCTCGGGTCCAAAAGTGGCCTGCCGAGCTGAGAAACTCACCGCGCGTCCAAATAGCGTTGGAACTGTTTGCTGCTGCTGGTAACACGTGGGAATACCAGGGTACGCTCGATTCGAAGCGACCGAACGCCATAGCACAGGGATTTTATGCACGCTTCTTCAACATGATTGACTCGCCAGGTGTATCATATCTCATGGCTTGTGTTGCTGAAATCTACTTCAACCATATGCGCCAGACCGCTATTCGTTCGATCTGGAAAGGATACTGTCGCTATCCTGCTTCCCAACAGCATAAGAACGAAGAATGGACGGTTGATGAATTGACCACGGTTCTGTGCTTCGACGATCATGAACAAACGGTTCAGTTTTGCGAGGAACAGGACCTGAAATTCGCCGAGAACGCTAATGGCGACATATATCTCGACTGGGGCAACCGTCCTGTTGAATCAATCGGTACGTGTCACTCTCGACAATGCTTTCGCTTCGGACCTTCCATGAACTGGCATCAAGTTGGCTCCGGATAATAGAAGGCCGACCTCTGCGTTGGGCATTCCAATTGCAAGCGTGCACTAATTCTCGACTGACCCTTTGAATCACAGCCTTTCAGCCATCGTCGGATCATTCATTTTCGGAGAAGCATGTTGAGTCGAAGCGTGCAGGAAGAACGCTGGCAGCTATCATCCTCGGACTCAACATCAAGGAATCTGCAAATCTTGGAATGGTCGACGTATCCTATCTGTCCGAGCGCATGCCTGCGCTGCCCGCCCCCACGAACGATGATTCGCTTTTCGTGAGCGACGATGAGAATGTCTCTATGTCATCCAATGTCCAAGTGACTGAGACCCCGTCGCAAGACGAGAGTCCGCGCGATTCGCCGGCATCCGCATCCAGCCTTCGCGATGCCTTTGTGGGATTCTCGCAGCCGGCAGCCTCCACCGAGCCCGATCGTCCACCGGCTTTCTCTTTTGCTCCGTTGCCGACTAATCCTCAACCGTCCGAGACGAAGAACCAGACCTTTTCGTCTCTTTTCCCGTCCAGCAGCCCAGCCAGTATCTTTCCAGCTCCTGCAACCGCGGCTCCGAATCCTTTCTCATCTGCCACGTCGCCATTCACCCTACCGAAGAGCCCCCAAGGAGGGGAAAGCCCTGCGGGTTTTACTCCTCTGCCGGCTAATCGGCAACCTACTTCCATTTTCACCACTACGCCGAAACCTATCACGTCCAACAATACAGAAACCGCTCCTCTATTCCCTTCGCCTACACCCTTCAAGTTTCCGACTGCCTTGCCATCTAACACGAGCTTTACATCAACACCCAACACCTCCGGTTTTTCTCTCGATTCCAACCCCGTTCAAGCTAATGTGCCAGCTGCTGGCCAGCCTGCTCCTAGCATCTTTGATACTGCTAAGCCACCATTTACATCGGAACCACCCAAACCCATCTTTAGTTTTCCCGGACAAAGCAACGTCTCTGCTGATAGTCCCGCCCAAATCCCTCAAGCAACGCCACAACCTATAGGGGGAGCCTCGTCCCAGCCGTCATCTGTCTTCGCGTCAGTATCAGCCCCGAAGAAAACCGGTATGTCTTTGAAAAGCCCTCCATTTTTACTCAATCCTAATAATCATGCAGAGCCGGCTCCCTTGTTCCTCGCACCGGCGCCTATTGAGAAGTCAGACACGGCAGCTCAAGCCCACTTTGGTAATTCAGTCTTCCAAGACAAACAACCTGTTCGCTTGGGTGACCATGTTGCCCTTCCCGCGGAACACAAAGAACTCACTGAGCCGTCCGCCGAAAAAGACCACACACCGCTCTACAGCGGTAATGTCGCCGTGGAACCTATACTCCCTTCATTTGCCCAGAAACTGGGTGCAGTGGATACCCCCGCTGATACCGGGGCATCAATACAACCGGCGGAAGTTGAACCCGAACAAACACCTATCCTCATTGAGGCTCCCGATGAGAAGCCACCTACCGGTAAGCTTTTGATCATCTTGTCCCTTATATGAATGCCATGTCACTGATGGATAGTTTCAGCAGCCGACGATTCACGCCGCACTGCGTGGTTATCGGCGCTGAAGGCAGCTGCTGACAAGCGGCGGGAGATCGTATCGAATGGCCGGAAACGGGTTCATGAGGAGCCAGAAGAACACGCACGCGTTGAAAGCGGACCGAAATCACACAAACTGCCAAAGGCAGAAGTACAAATTCCGCAGAAGAAATCCCTGGCGTCTGCTTCAACAAAGCCTCTGCCAAAACTCCCCATCCTAGAGCAGATCGAATCCTTAACCTCCAGGAAACCAGTGGTATCCAAGCCTGAGGCACCAAAGTCAATTCAGGTTGACGAGGACGAGCTCCTTCTATCTGCAGCGCGCATAGCGGCTGAGTCACTACGCAGTGGACCCAAGCTCCTCGATGGCTGGTCTGCATCATACGAACCCCGAAGCTCTTCTTTCAGCCCAGGAGCCAGTCTATCACCGTCGGTTGCATATTCTCGAAGCCAATCACCCCAATCATTTGTTAATGGATACGAGGTTTCACTCGCTCCAGATAAGGATCTCGGACTCGGTCGTACATTGTCTCGAACGGAGCAACGGATCCGGCTGACGGGAGCCAAGGGACTGGCGTACAAACCATTGGATTTCACTCCTGACAAGAAACGAAAATCACGTTAAAGACTACCAGCCAGTCACTTGACAGGATAGGGTCGGATCACTCCTATTCGCATTTTTACTAGAATCTTTCCAATTCACATACATCTACTCCTACCTCTTTTTTTTGCCTTTCCATCTCAGAATTGATGATTTGATCTTTGTCTCGTCCGTTGGGTCCATGGAAGGGGAAATCGTTTCTGGGTATTCAGTTTATACCATTTGCATTCAGCACCGGCGCTGTTGAGGGTTTCATATGCTTGCTTTTTCTCTGGTGTTTTGTGTTAGCCCAGCTTACTTGCATCCCGTTGCTGATTTTGGGGCTTGTGGCTGGCGCGGGGATTTGATTCAGTGTTCTGCATCCAGACAGACAGACAGAGTACATATTACTTCAAGTGGAGCTGGAAGCAGGGTTTCAGTTCTTCGTCCTCAGGAAACCCAAAATAAATAAAATCGGGGAGAAATGGTGATGAATTTGACGTTTCCACCATACATACCTACTATCCAGCATGCTGAGAGATCAGACGAAACAACTATTGGAATTTAGATAAATTTAACTGTATTTATATGAACATATGGTCGGTCCAGTCAGCAACTTGTGATATTAGTGACCTCTGTTGGAATTTTCGGACACATGCGTCACACAGATCTATTGTCCTTGGTGATCAGACCGCGTCCTTGGGAGGTTCGATACTAGTGGAATTATCTCAAAAGGGTTTGTGGTTGTTGGTTGAATGTATCAAATGACAATACCAGTACTGTCTCACGCCTCCCTCACATTCTTGTTTGCCTTAGCTTGCATCCGTCGCATGGCTTCTCGATGCAATTCGCTCATGTCACCGCGCTGCATGCCTTCGGCAATCGCGTTTCCGATATGGATTGAATGCCTTTGCGATTGACTATAAGAGGGTGGGTTTCGATCCTGTCTCGGAGGAATTATGGGGTTGTTCTGCTTGGCAAGAGGGTTACGTTTATCCTTCAGGTCCTCTTGGATGCATTCCCGCCATGCGGCCATTGCTGCTGATGTATTGGTGGGGGACGGCCCGTGTCCTTGGTGCCGTCTCGATGTTGAGAAGGGCGCATGTGCCGGCGGTGGGCTTGGAATCGTCTGTTGGTACAGCATTGCGCGACGTTGAGATAGGGGCATGTCATCCGCCTCATCACGGATTCGGCATGTGGAAGATCTCCGCAACCCTTCGGTTGGCGGTTGCCCCGGGTTGTTTCGCGAGAACGGATCCATGCTTAGCGAGTATGATGACAATCGATTCCGCATCATGTCCTCTCGTACTGCTATCAGGGGGGCAGGGCCTTTCCATTGGGGCTTAGCGGTCTCGGCGTCCTCTTGGGGTTGTTCAATTGCCGCGGGATTCCCGATTAGGGTACTCATATAATAAGAGTTGCTAAACCGTGGTTGGGCAGTGGGAGGAGGCGACTGAGGGATCTTCTTCTTCGGCTGATCAGTGTGGGAGTATAGATGCAGCTGAGATCCGCTGGAGATCCGATGACTGTCACGCCTACTTGGTTGATCTCGGACGCGAGGCTCTACCGCTGGCGGAGGCTGTGCAGTCAACGGTGTCTGCAGCAGTTCCAGTATATTGACCGGTACCGCGGCTTCCTCGACTTCGGGGGACGATTCTGGCAGTTCTTCTTCGATAGGCTTGATCGGTTCCAGCTCAGGAGCTTCAGCATCGGCCAGGTGTTTTGCCCATTCGTTTGTGCGATAGGTCTGGACCACTCTTGATGTTCGTTTGGGAAGATCTTTCACCGTCTCTTCGTTTAGCTTGGGAGACTCTTTTGTCAACTCCGGTTCAATTCCGGGCTGCGGCTCAGGAGACTTGCATTTGCCACGGGTAGCTTCTCGTTTCTTTTCGTTTTCATTCTGGGATGATGCCAATGGCGAACGTGATTCTCCGTGGGATCTTTCATCTTGTCCGTCAGGGCTAAGGTTGGGTGTTTCGGGCTCTCCAGCCTGGAACCGATCGCAGCTGTGGTCTTCCAAGTTAAGTTCCCCAGTGTCTCCGCTTTTGAAGACGCATGCGGACAGTTGCCCTTCTTCACCAACTGGCTCGACCGGAGGCTCATCTGGGGGTGAGGAGAGACCATCATTCTTTCCCTGACCTACGATAGCATCTGAATGCTGTCCAGGGGTCCCATGGTTCACCACAGCCAATGCTACTTCCGAAGCTAGGCTATGCGAATCTCGATCGAAGCCCTCTTTCGCCTCGGTCTTCTCGGGTTCCGTGGTGCTGGCTGCCATAGGGTGCCCTTCCTTGTCATTCTGGATGGTTGCCTCATTCACGTTTTTCGGCATATGTGTCTGCTTGTCATGGGGGCCTTGTTCAGGTTCTGCCTGCTGTCGTCCGACGTCACCGACGGATGGCTTCTCATCCGAATCAGGAATGTCCTTCGTACACCTATGGCTTTCACCCTGTGCAATGAGGCAAGCAGAATCTAGGTTTCCACCCTCATCTGTGGTGCCATGCACAGATGAAGTGCCATCGTCAACAGAAACCAAGGCCTCCCGGGACTGAGACAGGGGTAAATCGTTGCTTCGAGAACCTTGCGGCATGCAAGATGCCCCGGATGCCCTCTTTGAGCGTATTGTCGCAGTATCCGAACCAATGACGGCCGTCATATCAGAGCTTTTGTCGTCTTTCATTTGGGCTGCAGCTGCACCATCGAAAACTTTGATGGGAAGCGAACCACACTCTTCCTGTATCTTGTCGGATGTTTCTTTGGCCGTCCTAGCCTGTTCCCGATCGTGAGCACCTTCAGTCGCTCCCGTCGCATCTGACACGCCATCTTCGTTCGCCTCCCTTTCCCTGCAATCGGAGCAGCGATAGGAGCAATCGGAGGAGTTGGCCATGCTTTTCGAGTCATAGGCATCTCCCTTCTCCATAGCATCCACCTCATCCGCACGGCACTTCGTGTCACCCGCAAACTCCGGCTTGCCCGACGCCGGCTTAGCGTCACCGTATTTTGCCTCCCATTCTTTCCGCTCTTGTATATTATCCTCTTCCAGTCTTCGTCCGAGCTCAGCCTCGGATTCCTCCTTCTTTCTCTGCTCGTCATCGCGCTTTTCTTTCTCCCGCCGTCTACGTTCTCTAACCACTTTCCATAGCCTCAGCTGAGAGACAACGCCCAAGATAGCTATAATAACCGTGGCAGCAAGCTCCACTCGAATATTACGAGTAATCGGATATGTGTCCGTGCCCAGAGGGAAAATATTGTCGTTTAGGCCTAGGATACGTGTTAGATCGTCCCATTACTCGTGGTCTAGAACAAGCCAACTCACCCCATATGTAGAGCCAAAACTCTTTTAGTCCAGCCCGGCTGAAACAGTCAATTCCGAGCGCAACAGCTGTACCGCCTGAGATACCGGTTGACACAATCAGCCCGTAAGGGCGAGTATGGTGACTGAAGGACATGGCATAGAATCCGACTGAGATTGCACCGATGAACCCGCTTTTGGCATTGGTGCCTGTGAGAAGACCCCCTGGTTTTAAAGATAGCAGCCACATGCTACTGCAGAAGCCCCCGAGCAGGCAGCAAAGGCCCTCGGTTAGCTCCTTGAAGACAATCGCAAGTGCACCGAATGTAATGCCGGTAAAGAATATAGCAACAAGATACGCTCCCTGAATAGCAACTCGGACAGGCGGGCTCATCACATAGACAATAAGAACCTAGATAAGACGATGATTAGATGGCAGACTTATCAAGGTTTAGAAGACAACACTTACCGTTACTCCAAGACCAGTAAGAAAAGCAGTGGACAGAAAGACTTGGACCCTAGACCTTATATAAGCCAGAGAACGTCTACCTGACCAGTGTGGGGGAATAACCTCAAATTGCGAATTCCAATCAGTGCAAGAACTGCTCCCGTGACAAGGAGAAGAAATCCGCCGATGCCCAGTGCAGGCGTGACTGTAGGCTGGATGGGAAGGGCATTGGGGTCTGTCGAATTCTTGCCATCTTTTGCAAGTCAGTATGACAGTAACATCAAGGAGAATATTCAGAAGAAGTTTTAACTTGCCATTAGATGCTTGCGGCGTACTTAGAGACGCTGGAGTTGTTGGGGCTGGAGCAGTGGCATTTGAAGTTGTTGTCAAATTGCTCTTTGCTGCCGCATGATTCGTCACGCTCGCTGCCGTCGTATCGCTAAAAGTTTCGGTGGCTGTTGTGGTACTCAGAGTAGCCTCTCTCACAGCAAGGCCTCCAAGCCCATGGCGCTCCGGGGCAAATACTTCAGCCGAGACAGACAAGCCAGGCACAAGACAGGCAACTAGAGCAAACACAGGGAACAATCGCATGGCTATAGTATGGAAAAGACAAAATTGCACAAGAAAATCGGCGTAACCAACAGTCCAGTTCCTGGCCAAACAATGTCTGTGCCTCAATATAAGGACAGTAGAGTTCAGAATGCTGCCTTTGAAGAGCTCAGTGGCCACTTATCACATAATTCTCATGTAGGCCGCAGAAAATTATAAGAATCAGCGTGTTCCCGTTAACAAACGGACTCCGAAATACGCAAAATGAGTTAACGTGGCGTGGGCATTCAAACGGACTGCTAGATGACACAATGATCTCATCTCCACTACCTATATGTAGCCATGAGGAAGGATAGAACGGAAAGATAATGGCGGGAAAGAAAGGAGAATTAAAAACTAGAACAGAAAAGAAAAGGAAAAGAGAAAGAAGGATCCTGGAGCTTCACCTCGTACAGGCTTCGGAAAGACTTCTCGTTTTCTTTTCTTTTTTTTCTTTTTTTTTTTCTTTCTAGATTTAGGAACTAAGTGACTCCCATCAGATAGCCCGGTCCGCTTAATCGAAAACCCAAGGAGAATAACGATGGCGAGAGTAGACTAACTACATGAAAGATGCGAGCTGGCCCACTCCCTGTCTCCAAAAAAGCAATACCCACCGCATGGTCGTGCATGTTAAATGAAATTATTTGGCAGGGATCATCCCCTGCAATTCATTGACACTGGGGGTTGTCGGTTAAGCATAAGGTACTCCATGCTATGCAGGTCGACAGTATCACCTGAAGAGCAGTAAACAAGGAGGGACAACTTATTTCCAGGTATAATTGCCTATTCAGTTGCTCTGATCAGCGTATTTGTGACATGAGAACCGTGAGAGAGTACGGAATTGCTTTTCCCAGGCCAAGATTTTATCAGATGTCGGCAACCCTCGGGACTCGGGGGCCCGTACAATTGATGCACGCGTGCGATAACCAGGTTTCAATAGGACGGATGAACGCGTTGACATACTTTGTCAGTGGCGGGCTATGACATGTTGAACGAAAGAAAATGACTCTAGTTGAGGGCTCCGGTCCAGATTAAGATTTTCAATAGAGCACAGACGACGGAGTAACTTGCTTTGCAACTATCCAGGGACGCGACCACAGATCGTCCGCATTTCTTGACTAGGACTAGCATTTCTAGCCGCTCATAGTTAGATCGTTTGTGTGATCGGCTGCAGGAGAGGACACATCTCATTTCGCCCGCGAAGTTCCCAACCTATCGTGCTTCAGTCTCGGAAGACAATGCCCATTGGGGTTTCTGACAAAGACAACGTTGTGCTCTCAATGGACCGTGCTACTAGCCTAATCTCCGACATGCTCTTTTGCCAGGGGTTCTCCGTGACTATTGACCAGTCCAACCACACGGCATCCTGGGTCCTAGGACTTATTTAGATATGGATATGCGAGCTCGATCGAGAGCAAGAGCGCTATAATAGGCGGCGCTAAAAGTTAGCGGCCGGGAAAAATAGCGGATGAGTATGAGTTCCTGTCAAGGTCGAGCGGTGTCGGGGCTCGCACCGTTTGGGATCGAACCATCAGACAGAAACTTTGAGGTGTAGTGAATTCATCCAATCTTCGCCAGCACATGCCAATAAACACATGCAGGGTAGGTGCGGTGAGCAGAGTTCGAAGGAAGTTGAAAGTCTTGGGATCCAAGTTAAACCTTGGGAAAGCATGTACTCTTGACGGCTGGAGCTAAGATCAGTGCCTTACTGCTCCCCCAATGGGTCACAATCTGACGTCTCACAGGTCACAGCTGCACTGGTGCCAACCTACTCGTAACCGAGCGGTTGACTCGCTAGGTAATTCTCATGCTTCAAAGTTTCTGGTTGATAAATGCATGCACCTGCAACACATAAGCATAAACAAAAGTTATTTTTTTTTTGGCTGACCAGAACTTTATGGGAAGGAATCGGTCTGGAACCCCCGAGATCTCTCTGGAGAAACGCGCATGTGGCGGAAAGAGAGAGAGAGAGAGAGAGTCTAGTAGGAAAGTGGGGATGTGGCGCACTACGTTTCACGTGACCCATGGCGGTGCCGTGGAGAAGAGAGCTCTCTGAGCTGCTGATTGACTCGAAGCAACCCATCCTCGCTATCGCCATTCTCGTCCCCAGACACCTTCCACTTTTTTTTCTAGAGGCCAATCCTAATTCAATCGATCCAAAATGTCTGCCTTCGTATCTTCTCTGCGTCCCGCCCTCCGCGCCTCTTCCGGTGCCGCCTTGTCCGCGCGTTCGTTCAGCTCTTCCTCGTCGCGTTCCGTTGCGCGTTTGATGATCACCGGTCGTCTTGCAGCCCAGCCCGAGCTGCAGGCCACCTCGTCTGGCCAGGAGGTCGTCAAGTACACGGTAGCATCAAACCACGGTTCCAGGGATAAGCGTCAGACGAGCTGGTTCAAGGTTTCGGCTTTCGTTGAAGGAAACCAGCGCGAGTTCATCACCAGCTTGCAGCAGGGGTAAGTTTAATCCTTGACTCTTCTTGTTACTGCATATATGTCTGTTGGTCGCTGCATTTCAACTCTATTCTCCAGACCTATTTATTGGCAGACGGTCAAGATGTAGACTCGACCAAAGCGGTCTTTATGCCCATTCCTAATTTCATTATCCCAGAACTCTCCTGTTTGTCGAGGGAGACGCGAGCATCCGCCAGTGGGAAGACGCAGAAGGCAAGAGGCAGTCGACCTTGAGCATTGTCCAACGTGAGCTATATCCTTCTACATGATGAAACAAAGGCTTCAGGGATATTTTGTGCTGCGGAAATGCTAATATTATCCGCAGGGGCTCTCGAGGTTCTTAAGCGTCCCTACTCCGAAACTTCCGCTGAGCATGACAACAACTAAGATACGGTAATATTATAAAAATGGGATAATAAGCCTGGCCGCACCATGTGTCCTGCTGGCTGCCACGGTGTCTTGAGGCCAGTCAGGCTGCCTCAGTCTTTACTTGGCTCCACTATGTATTCATAATCTCCGAGATTCTGCCCCAGTCTTTGACTTGTCGGTGAACTAAAATGACGACCAGCCACCTCTTGTTCTGCTTCTTTTCTGGGTCATACGGATCATGTCTTGTCCTCGTGTAAGATATACCCTCATATCATCATATGACATCTCGCTCTCGGTGTGACCGACGTGTGTGGCTCGTGCTGCTATAAATAGCTCAATCGGACTAGTCCAGCACTGCAGGATGTAGTCAACTCGTACATTCCGATCCCTTCGAGTTGCATTCTCTCTTGAAGATGATATAAATTGAGATCAGACGGCAATCGGTAACGTGCAATATAGTAAGTGCTTTTAGCACATTGAGCTATCTAACGGTACAGTGGTAGCTACTAATCAGATTGTCGGGTACACTTCGAATCAGTTTATATTCTACTAGGTTAAGCATCTGTAGTAGTGGCAGATAAGAAATGGACAGACTCCTGGTAGAGATTCGGAAACGTGAAACAGTCGGTCGAGGCAAAGTCCTATGGGAGTGTACAGGAGAGGCACGTATCAAAGGCCAAGAATTACAAACAAAATCTGATGGGTCCTTCGTTTCGCGGCCTTCTATCCATTCAGAAGGAAAAATCGGCCATGGTGGTAGGCATCGTTAGACGTGCACCGCACCCTCCTGACTGATCACCTGCTTCACCCGAATGTGGTCCCCCGTAAGTGGCGTGGTTCCAATGTCACTACTTCCACGACTCTGACTCACCCCAGCCCAAGCGTTAGTAGAAACTGTAGTCGTCGGCTCCGGCATATGGTGCAGGGCGACCATCCTTTCCTGGCTGGAAGAGGGATGTCGGCTTTGCGAAAACCAGGACCGTCTGTACCACGACGACAACTTCGATTGCTTAGCTCGAAACGTGGCGCCCTTTTCAATATCACGGTAGTCATGAGCAGACCGAGCAGCGTCGACAAAGCTGTTAGCGTGTGTCCTAGAAACCCCTCAGAACCACGCACATGCATCATTATCCGTGCGTATTAGGTTGTCTTACCTGGCCGTGGTCGTCCACGTTTTATGGAACAGTAGCTTTGCACGGCTACCCGTGGAGCTTGTTGCATAGGTCCCATTTGCTGCCGACAACTGGAGAGAAGGAAAGAAGTATCCAACCCCCAGGAAGCCCAGGATCGTGCAATACATCTTCGAAGCATCCCTGCCACTCCCAAAAAAGATACAGAACACATATCCCGAAGCAACTGGAATCCAGCGGTCATAGAAAACGTGCCCCCCTGTAGGGACCTTGATCACCTTTTCCCATTCTTGTGAGTGAATAGCACTCCACGAGTATGGGTGCCATGGTTGCGTGCGGATTATGTTTGTTGAGACAACATAGATTTGAACCGGAAGAATGGCCCACAGCATGACAAAGGCAAGGAGGAACAGTCGCATAAACCTCGATTTAGTCAAGTTACTATTGGCCGACTGAAGTATGTCCCCGAACTGACTTCGGTATTTGGCAAGGCGATGCAAGACGATAACTAGCAATGAAATCAGTTTCTTCAAAGGAGAGAAGGAAATCCAGCAAGCGTACCACAATAGTATGCGGCAATTAAACAAATGATAAGCGGCCAGATCCATGCTAGCGCAAGGGTCACCCAGCTTTGATCATAGCTATTGAGACAGCCAGCAATAGCAAACAGAAAGTATCTACCTCCCTGATAGATGTAGTGGGTGAGCATGGCAATCACGGGGGCGATCACACAGAACAAGAGGACCATCACTCGATTCCACCAACGTTGTGATTTGGTTGGGACAAGATTTGCACGGCTAGTATCAAGGACCTGGGCCAGATTGCGAAAAATACAGGCCAAGGTCCCCGGGATGGCAATGTAGCTACCAATCATGATCTTGGCCTCAACATCGCAGAGTCCATTACCATTCCACCAAGAGTCCACGTCGTCTGTCGGCCAGATAAGGGCATTAACTATGTTGAAGAGGTTGAGAACCAGATACCAACAGATGAGGCTGCTTGCAGGGAAGTTTCGGTTCTTCCAATGCAATACTAGAGGCACGATACTGAGAAGCATGGAGATGGAGGAGAGAACCGGAACGAGGATCGCCTCCGGATAACGGGGGGCCGTTGTTGGAGCCATTCTGAGTCCTTGATTCCAACTTTATGTCAGTATCAATATGGCCAATGAGCCTGACGATTGACGAATTTGGATTCTTTTCAGACCTTGTCGGTTCTCTCTCGTCGAGATAGCCAGATCCCAAGATGAGATGGAACGCTTGAGCGATGACGACCAGTACGTGTAAACCTGGATCATCCTTATGGAGAGAGGAAATCCATCTAGAGTTATAAGGTGGTGGAGCGCAGGCCAGAGTTAGGAGCAACAGCGACATCTTATTGAGATGGAACTCCAGAATAGACAGAGTTAATGTGAAGCATAACCATGTGGGGCCTAAACGAGACACCGTCTTGCAAGGACTCAAGGTGTACAGAATAAGCATATTCGGAAAAGAACCGACGAGTGTTGTGATCTGCTGTGGTCATCGTGGGAGACGCTGCAGGCGGGTTCCAACAGCACCGGCCAGGCGAGTCGTCCAGCAAGTAGCGTAAGCTTTGGAGTGACGATCACCCTGTCGATGCATACAGCAACCTGGGGTTCCAATAGACCAGGACACGGCAATCTGAATAGGGGGCAGTGAAGGAGGGTGACGATGTAACGCAATGGTAGTGGTAGTAATGGGGCAGGAGGAGGTGGTGGTGGTGGAGATGGAGAGGACTGGGAGCCCCGGCCATTCCTCTTTTGGGTATCAAAGGACTCAACGCCATCCTGTGCCTCCTCCCTGCGCTCCCCTCTGGTTTCACTCCACTCCCCTTCTGTCTAGTCGGCCTGGAAATGGGCAAAACGCTCTGCAGAAGCTAGGCAGTGCCACCGTCCTCTCATCTCCTTTCCCTTTTCGCAATTGGGCGGTTCGTTGCCGAGAAAGCAAGTGTCCCTGTCCCCGTTTATAGTTCATGAGGGACAGGTCTGACACTTCACTGAACCCCCAGCTAGGAAACAGACCGGATGAGATTCATGCGAGTCTAGCGACTTGGCTTCGATCCGCACCTCATAAAATACCTGATGGGGACTCTAGACTTCGGGTGTTACCAGAACGAAAGGCTCATTTGACCCAAGCCTGTGAGAAACAGACCGTTGTCCCTCTCAGCTGGCCGGGGGGTCAGATGGCATTCTTGAATCAGAACAGCTGAGAACCGCTCATTACCTCGATCATCTTGGGATCTAATCCAGCACACAGGCTCTGAAGCCGGAGTGTTCAGTTCAAGGGGCAGTGACAAACCGTTGAGCCAGAGCCTAGCCTGCTGGCCACAGAAGTTGGCACTGGCTAACAGTTCCAATGTTCACCATTGCAAGGCGTGGGTCCCTGTCGTCACTATCACAGCTACGGGTCCTTTCTCCGCACTGCCTGACCACTTAGCCAGCGATCGCGCCCGAGAGATCGTCATTAGGGTGCCGGCTGCGGATCGCGCTCCACAAACCCGGGCTTGCTTTAGGTGGGCAAGGGAGATCTGCACATCACACAGGCTGAGTCTTCCGTGTTCTCCCACGCCTTACGCCTGTCTCTCTCTCTTCCTCTCTCTCTTCCTCTCTCGTTCCCTCGTTTCTCAACTACCTAATCAACGTTCTGAGTAACGTTCATAGGTGTATGAGTGACTTGTGATCACGTTCTTCGGTGCCTGTTGTGCCATGCCAGAGCCTGTCCGTCCTTTGCTCTCTCCTCTCGAGGACAGCAGCTCTCCCCGCGTTCACCCCCCCGGGTCCATGACTCTCCGCCATCGAGGTTCCGCCCGATCTGCAACCATTGCAGAGGGTACAAACAACCTTCGAAATCAGCGTCGCAATTCTACCCTGTCGGACTCGGTATCTGAGGCCCGGAACTCAATTCGGTCATCCACGGACGACATACTTTTTCCACGTGCAGCCAAGAGGAGTGACGTTAATCTGACAAATGAAGAATCGCACTGGCATTCGGCACCCTTGGGTCTCGCCCTGCTGCCTGCCATTGCCGGAATCTTTTTCCAAAATGGAAGCGCCGTAGTCACCGACGTCACTCTCCTAATCCTAGCAGCCATATTCTTGAATTGGTCTGTCCGATTGCCATGGTAAGGGCACGTGCTACCTTCCCCCTTTTGAGCTGCGCTAAGCATTACCTAGGGATTGGTATCGCTCCGCACAGGCCGTCCGCCATGCAGATAGGTTCCTCGACGCCACTGATTTGCCATTGGAGTCAGAAGCAGACGGCCGCGCATCCTCGCCGGAACCCCCAGGCAAGAGAGCAGGAACTGATGAGCAAAAACCATCTGACAGCGCTGCTGCAGTTGCGGCTAGTAGGGAGCTACAAATACACGAACTTGTTGCTCTTGCGTCTTGCTTTATTTTCCCATTGATTGGAACATGGCTCTTGCACACCATCAGATCCAAACTGTCGCGCCCTTCAGAAGGGCTAGTGTCCAACTATAACCTGACCATTTTCCTACTAGCATCGGAAATCCGACCTTTCTCCCATCTCCTCAAAATGGTGCAGGCCCGCACTCTCCATCTCCAGCGCATTGTCACCTTATCGTCTGAAGATGAGAAAGGCAGAATAGATGTGCTTGATCTCGCAAAGCGCCTCGAGGAACTCGAAGCCCACGTATCCGAGACGGCTGCAGCACGCCTTTCAGCCAAATCGCCAAACCGAGCCCAACATTCTGCGCAAGACCCAGAGGTCGTTCAGTTGACAGTCATTCAAGCGACCGCAGAAGTGCGAAAAACCTTTCAAGCAGACATCGATGCTTTGAATCGGGCTGTCCGACGCTACGAGAAGCGCACCGCGGTCTCTGCCTACCAAGCAGATTCTCGTCTCCATGCCCTAGAAACGCAAATACACGACGCCGTCTCCTTAGCAGCAGCAGCCCATCGCACGAGCACCCGATATCCTTGGAATCTTCTGCTCACGATGGTCCGTTTGGTCTACGCAGCCTTTCTCCTGCCCATGCAGGTATTCATATCCGTGGCCAGTCTGCCGATGCACGTGTCAATAAGCTGCTTTCGCTACCTTAAAAGTATGCTCTTTTCAATTTATTCTCCAGCACCTACTCCAGCAAAGGACAAAGCACTACTGGACAAAGCTCGGTCACCGAAACGGTCTAGACGAGTGTCTTCTGAACAAGACGCGGTCGGTCGGCATCCCCTCGACCCGATCGAAGAGACAAAATAACCTCGCACATTGAACCATCCATACGGACTTAATCGATTGTATATATGTAGAATCCTAGAGGGTGGACGATGAGTTCTACCAGGCATCATGGCGTCTTTGATAATTCATTTTTTTTTTTTTGGCACAACGGTTCTACGGCTACTATCTAGTCAGATATCATATGTTTCTCTGATGTTTTTATGTAGGCGAATTCCTCTATTGATACATGTCCACTTTCGGGTTTTGGATGGAAATTTTTAGCTGGAATTGGAGCTAGACTAAGTATACTTCGGTAAATGCTGATGATTTGGAATCAAGTTTGGTTTAATTTCAGGATCTTTGGCTATGTTCTGGTAAGATTGCTGTATGATATTTCACCATGCCTACATTCTTGTTGTAGATTGTCGAAGGTCTAATCAGGAGTTGTCATGCGTTGGGTAGTATTGAACTATCTCTCGGGCAATATATGTCGTGGTACTACTAACCTGTTCTGTTTACCTAGCTACGTGGCCTAACAGAACGTTTAAGCCTATATCTGCATTTACACAGACGAATCCCAAAGACAAGATCAGAGATCCAAAGTGGAATTCTATACATTATAATAACACGGAGACTATACAGGATGCTCTTCTTTCCTTAGTTCCATCCAAGACTGGCTAAGAAACACCTCCCGAAGGACCCTTATTATCGACCCCTATTGTCTTCAAAAACGGCTCAATAATGCCTCGTTTTCTTTCTTCTAAAGCGCGCCGGTCTTTGTCCTTCGACGGGGCAGGCATGTCGGCCGAGATGAGGGTGGATGCAAATATAGTTGCGAGAGCGGTTTCAACGGCCTGACGGCGGATGGCCATTGGACTAAGCGGAGGTTCCGATATGCTGGATATTGAGGATGTGAAGGTGCGTGTTTTACGGCGGAAGCTATTGCTTGCAATGAAGGCGGAGGGCGCAGGCTGTGCATCCTCGGGTGGATTCTGGGTGATTGCGCTCGGCTTCGGTTCGTTACCAGATGATGCAGATAAGATGGCTAGGGGTCCGCGGTTGGGGATAGATGAGGTAGGGGCGACTTCGTTGGCGATGCGGGCCAGCATGAAAGTGACAAAGGTAAAGGAGACGCTGTGTGCGGGCGAAAAGGCGAGGTTCTCGAGGACCCAGGCCTGGGAGTCTTCCCAGGATAGAGGTGGACTTTTTGTTCTCTCACGGGAGAGAATCTGCTGGTCAAAATTCTGCCAGACTGTGGCAGTGACAATGCCGTCTTTCAGGGACCGGAGAAACACCAGGAGTGTCTCGCTGAGGATTTCAAGACGCTGAAGAGAAGTTACTTCCGGGGCAAACACAGAGTTGAAGTCATTGTTGGTGTCGAGTGCTTCGCGAGCACACGATAGTAGACGTGACCGTTCGTCTTTATCTCTTAAAGTCCAGGTCTCAGGCTCAAAGGGCCATCCGAACCCAAGGGGCTCTTTCATCCAGGGTGGTGTATCCTCCTCGGCCTCGCTTCGCGTCATGCTCCATTCGGCAATGGCACGTTCTGACATTTCAGATATTGCTTCAGTCAACCGAAATAGCTCCCGAGGAGCCGACAAAGGCACACCCAGGGTATTCTTCTGGTCTTTGGAGGCCTTAACTGGCGTCAGGCTGCGAGCACCTGTTTCAGGCATGACTGTGAGTTCCTCCAAGGAGCGGCCAAAGCAGGTGGGTAGCCATTTGCCGTACGCAGAGATGAAGTGATCTCGGCCGCCAGCCACTCGTAGGACGAGGATTTCTTCAAGGCCCAACTGTGCATCATTGAGCAAGCGAGCCAATTCGATATCACCAACGCATGCTGTAATCTCAATGTTAGCGAGTTCCCCTGGGTGTAAGGTACACTCATGCGACGGAATCTTCTGCTTTGACTCGGATTCCGGGTCGGAATGATGCGGCTGGTCGACCCGGTAATCCAGCCAGGAGGGTATTCGATTGGAGGCATCTTGTTCCGGCTTCTCCAGCGTGAAAGTTGCAGGCACACCGCTGGTGTTGGCAACCGTCAGCGATCGAGTGACAGGCACGTCAAAAGGCACGTCACCAAAGTTCACAGCATTAGGATCTTCACTTGTTGGTTGACTGCCGTGGTTGTCCACCACAACAGTGAGTCCGGGTCGGGACTCGTTTTCAACCTTATCTAGCTCCCGGACCACCTCCTGGTGTACCTTGGCCTTCATCTGCGGATCCACCGAATCAAACGTCAACGTAAATGCTGCGGCTAGAGGCTTGTGATCCGACGACATGATCCCTTGGTACGACATGTAGGATTCAAGCTGCAGGGGGCTATCGGCATCGGGGTCTGAATCGAATGATGCGTCATCGTTTGAATCCGCATCCGGATCGTATTCCTCCACACTGTCCGCGCCGTCCACGTCCGGATCATAGTCGAACAGGACACTGTCGTCAGCAACAGCCTTATCCAAACCTCTAGCCTTCATCTCTTCGTCGCGTTTCCGGGCCTCCGCAGCTTCTTTAGCTAGTCTCTCGTATCGCAATTTGTCATGGCGGGATCGGTATAGAATGCGGTCACACCAACTGGGCCCTCGATTCTTCTCACTTGAATCAAACCTCGCAACACTTCCCACGTCGTATTTATATGTGGGTAGGAACGTGATCGGGCCCTCTCGCCATCCCTCGTGGAAGGCCTTTTGCTTGTCTTGCTGCAACCGAAGCTGGTCATGGGGGAGTAGTGACGAGATGGTGGTCTGTAAAGACGCTGGATCCGTGTGAGGATCGACATCCTCGTCTGAAACGGCCGGGAAGGGGCTGTCAGTGCCCTCGTCCTGAGCTGCTGGGTCTCCCTTCTGGCCCGCTTCGGCTGTGATTTGCGGCGATGAGGTACCATTCTTGAGTTCACGCTGAGTCTGATGTCTATTGTCGTACTCATTCACTGTATGCCGGGACAGGACTTGTCGCACGTCATCACCTGGAATATCCTCCAACCGATAATTGAGATCTCCAAACCAGAACGCAAAATCCTCCTTCCCTATGCTCTCTGCAGGCTCCTCCCGAAGTGCAACATTGGGGTCGATAGGCTCAAACCTGGTCCGTCCGATAATCTGCGAAGCGTCCCAATTTCGCCGTTCAAGACTGTTCTTGTCGGATCCGGCCGCCAAGTGACAGTTGACGAAGACCAGGCACGTCGTTTCGCCAAGCATCAACCGTGTCACAACAGCACCCTTGTTGCCCATGTACCCCAACAGGCCCGTGCCCACACTGGTGCAGCTCACAAACGACACCTGATCGACAAGAAAGGGCGCGGCGTAAACTAGCTGTAGCAAGCCCACCAGCTGGGTCTCCGCGACAAGCTGATAGCCCGGTGGTAGGGCTTTCTGAACCGCGGCTTTCCACCGGTTCGACGGTGCCGGGTCAACATAAGGTCTCAAGGCTTCCGCAGGCGATGAGACATCCACGATCTCCTGCAGCCCGAGGACGTAGAGGCCAATCTTATCCGGCGCAATATCAGACAGAGCTTCGTCATTCCCGGACTCGTGCTCTTTGAAAATGGTTTCCCCCTGTGAGTCAGAGACCCGCAGTCCGGATATTTGCTCGCATACACCTTTCCGTTGTATAAACCACTTCCCAATGTCCTCCTCGGTGCCTGGAATGGCAGCCACGTTCCAAGTACCGACTTTGATATGAATCGACTGTTGGTGGGTGTATTCATCCTTTCTTGCTTTGACGGCCTGTGGAAGCGAAGAAGGATCGACGGAGGCATTCGAAGAGCCCTCGTTATTGCTAGAGGAATCGCCTGGGTAAGACTGCGATGCGGGCTGCGCTGTGCCGGAGGCCATATTGGGGAGATGCGCGATTATCTCTCGCCGCGCGATTCCAGCAATTTCCCTGGGTATGATATATATATATCGATCTGTGGGGTGAATGACCGGCAGCTAAGAGTTCACCTGGAGTAGTCACGCGGCGCGGAAGGTAGGTATAAAACCGGTCAGGAAGTAAGGTGTGGCGATTGCGATCATGAGGAGATGATGTCGCCGAGTGGGAGCTGGTGATTGTCAAGTGGAACCCTTGTAATTGACGTAGGAGAGATACAGACGGTGCTGTGCCCCAGAAGCCGATCGGATGCAACGGAGGGGAGGGGATGATGCACAGGTGTCCGGGACCGTGACTATGACGCCCGGATTAAAGGCTTCGGACACCGCGAACTGCAACGTCGCACCGGGCTCAGCAGGAGAGCTGTACGAAGGTTCAATCCGATAACCCGGAGGACAGGAATTGCACGAGGGAAACGGAAGAGCGAGGAAAGATGGTGGTGGTGATGGGGATGGGGATGGGGGACGGTGCTTTTGGCAGGTCGAGTCCAGACCGCGCGGGGTCCCGACCGCTTCCCGAACGGAGCTGCGCTGCGACTCCATCCTCCTCAAGCTGCAGCTCTCCCTTCACTTTCCCTTCACTGCTCCCTCGCTCGCTCGCCTCCTCTTCCTCTTAGGCGCTTCCTTCCCCGTACATAGATCCCCCTCACAATGACAGGCCGCAAGCCCCGCCGACAGAACAACAACAATAACAGTAACAACCACCCTCAGAGCTACAACCACAACCACCGTCGCCATCTCAGCCAAGGTGTTCCCCAACCCTCCGACTACGAATCCGACTTTCAAAACTACATCTCCGACACCCAACAACTTCCCGACCAGCAAGAATCCTCGATGCCTCCTCCGCTTCGTACCAACGAGGAGCTGAATCTCTCCGTCCTCCGCCGCCACAACCCCTCCATCACCTCCATCCTCTCCCTCGCCCAATACTCCGTCGTCTATATCTTCAGCCCAACCTCCCGACAATGGGAGAAGAACGGCATTGAAGGCTCACTGTTCGTCTGCCAACTGACACAAGGCACTTTAGGTGAGGAGCGATATTGTGTATTCGTCCTCAACCGACGCGGTTTGAATAACTTCGATCTTCTCCTCACCGACGGCGACAACGTCGAGATCACCGAAGAATATATTATCCTGAAATCCGACTACAATCCTGACAACCTAGAGACGGGAGGTGCTGCGGGCGGTTATGATAACAACAATAATGGCGGCAACGGTATCAATGGATCTAGTAAACCTGGAAATAACAGCACCGACGTCCGCATCTATGGTCTCTGGATCTATTCGGAGCCTCCACCTAATTCGACGGCCGAGACACGCACCATCAACGCTCAGATGATTCGCGAATGCGCTACTCATGCCGGGCAGAGTATGAGATTGGCGCGCGAACGGCTGGAAGCGACGCACCAGAATGGTCTGCATGTCGCTGCCGCGGCAGCGTCCGTGACCGCGCCTCCGCTGCAGGAGGTGCAGTCGAGTGTGCCGATGGGCCGACAGATCTCTCTCAAGGACCTCTTTGGGCAGCAGCGGACGCAGGATGATGAGTGGAGTGTACGGGCACATCAACTTGGACCGGGCGAGTGGCAGCAACCGCCGGCGGTGGGGATGCCTAGCGCAGGAGCAACTCCGGCGCCACAGCAGGATGTGTTGGGGGATCTGTTTCGGAGGGCTGGGCTAGCGTATCAGGGGGGGCAGTAGTGCAGCGCTACTAGCTCTTTGACTCGATTCTTCCCTGTTGATCTTCGTCACGAGATATGCCCGAGGCGTAACGTGATCCCGCCGAGAGATACCCATGAGCTCCTACTCTTCAGACAGTGCTATACGATAACTTCACCCATTAATCTCTAAACCCTTGACCTCTAAGCGTTTAGTCTATCATCCCAGCCATGCAATCCCGGTAATCAATCAGCAACAATATCCATCACCATCCCCGCCACTTTAGCCGCTGCAACATCACTATGACCTATACCACCCATCACACCCAAATCAGCCATCGAACCAACCCTCACCCAACATTCACCTCAAAGGGCAAATTTAAAGGAGTACTAGGGGATAAACACTCACGTAAACAAAACGCATGCGGCAGCCCATCCTCACAAACCACCATCTTCGGGCCCCCTTCCCCCTCCCCGCCCCCCTTCCCCTTGGCCTCAATAATCTCCTCCCTCGTCTGCTCCGCAACCCAATGATCATTCCTCCCAAAATAAAAGACCATGCGAGTCAAATTCTCCTCCGCAGATGAAGATATCCCCCAAACATCATCGGCCCATTTATCCGCCGTGATGGTCCGCATTTCGTCAGCAGCCATGTGCCTTTCCCCTCCCCGTTAGCATGCATCCTGGCCCAGACAGATGAGATATATAAGATGGGAATACAACGTACAAAGCCTGCCTCACGCCCCTCCTACTCTTCAAAAAAGCACAGGTTGTATCAACGGCCTGGGTTGGCGGGGAGCCCATAAAACCTTTTACTAGAGCACGGAGCGCGAACCTCGGGAGAAGAGTGGTGAGGATCCGAGCTAGGAAACTCACAACTAGTGCTAGATGGGGGATGAAGTAGAGGAGGTTCTGTGTTATGTTAGAGGTGAGAAGATGAAGAGATGCACTACCTACCCCCCCCCCCCTCTCTCTCTCTCTCTCTCTCTCTCTATCAATCAAAGGGGAAACTAGAAGAACTACATACTGTCAAATGCTTCCCCGCTGGTGATTTAGCAATATCCATAACAGTGGGAAAGAGCATTACACCACCGATGATGTCGAAGTCGATGGGAGCAGAGGGGGATCGTTCGCGATGTCTCCGAATCACCTCCATGGCGATATAGGTACCCACGGAATGGCCCATAAGGATGACGCGTGGTTGGGAAGTTGCTGGTGGAGTCTGCATGCCTTGCACGAAGTTGTCGAGCCGGGCCTGGATGAACCGGATCTGCTCCTCGACATCGTGGTAATGGTCTGGGGTTGGGGCATCTGGGGGAGACACTTCGAAGCCTGCTAGGCTGTGACCGTGGATGTGGAATGCATGGGGTTTCTCCTGTTTGGAGCTGAGGGCTTGGAGCTTGTCGGAAAGGAGGGTGAGGAAGGGATGGTAATAGGAGATCAGACCCGGATTTCCAGATATAAAATAGACCAGGACTGGGGTTAGGGGTGGATTGGCAGGGGTTCGCGGCGGGGATGTTGTGTGGAGGAAGCTGTCTGGAGTGACATGGGGCTGTAGGGCCAGGGGGGACATGGCTTAGCGTTGAGTAGTTGTTGTGGTCCTGGGGTGTCTGCGGAGGGATGTAGTACTATGTAGATACTATTGAGTTGGCCGACCCAGGGCGCCCATTGTCGGCGTTGGCGGGACTGGCCGGGATGGAGGTCCCGACGGAGTTTGGACCCGCATGCCGATCATCTATCTAGTATAGTCCGTACTTTAGCATGTACATATCTACGGGCTGCTGGGTAGGGGGTCTATGGCGGTTGAAAAGCGACATGCTTGGGCTCAGTGTCCGAAACGAAGAGCTCAGAGATCAGATTATAATGCAGCGATAAATATGTGCAAGTTGGTCTCTCCATGTCCTCCAGCCGACCTCGTCAGTCCATCCGGACTACATGACTCCTATCCAGGACCCTCGATGAGGACAACCCGGTGCCCGGCCCGTATCAGGTTCGTAAATCATCCCCGATGCCAAACTCAACTGGTCAATATAAGGCGCAAAATATAGCAGCATCCATGTAAACGAATCCCCTGTGGTCCATAATGTACGGTGAAAGCGCCCCGTCATATGCGTGAAACAAACGCGACAGCACTGGAAACTCCGGGACAACCCAACAGTACAAGAGAGAAAGAAGCAGCAGAGAATGCGAGTAAATGTACATCATGCCAGCCGGACTGATAGGCAAAGGTGAAAGCGAAACAAAAAGGGCCCTCCACAGGGCCGATTCCGTAATACATGATATCTAAGAAAGGGATGGGACCGCAAAGATGCAAAGGGGAGAGACAACAGAAAAGGATCGATCGTACATCAGGATACGTCCGACTCACAATGGTAAGAGAAAAAATCACATCACTTCATCTGGTATCTAGGAGGCTGTCGTAAAACAAGCAAGTAAAGACCCTGTTACTCTGACGAACGCAAACGATGCTTGCAGCAAAATTCAAAAACTGATTGCTCGACACGAGCCATCAAGGCATCAATCAAAGACGTGGTGGACATCAATTATCCACCACTGCTGTGGTTGTCGTCCCGGTTTTCCTTCTCGTTGCTCGCTTGGTCTGATACTGATTGGGTCGAACCTGCATCGGACGCTTTGCTTGTGGCCGAGCTAAGATTGATAGCTATCCTCTTTGGCGCGGCGCTGCTATTGAGGTTTCCTAAAGCTGCCCCCTTATCATTGGTCGCAAGTGAACCAATTGACACACTTCGCTTTCTCCGCAAGAACCCTGCACTGCCGGGGCCCGCGCTTGTCGAACTTCTTCGTTTTGGACCGGAGGTGAGCTTTATCAACTCATCATCGTCTTCTTCTTCGCGCCGACGCTTCTCCGACAACCTCTCCGGAGGTGATTGGGCGATCATGGATACCGGAGTAGACGGTGATCTTTCGCTAAGACTGAGAGCATCATCGTGACTTGAGCCATCTTGCTGGGGCTCTTCCCGGGTTCGTTGCACTTGACCACCGTCCGGTTCCGGCTTGGTATCCATTGCATCTTCTTCATCTTCATCATCGTCCGGGTAATCAACGAGAGGTTTGACAACAGGAGATGCAGCGCCATTCTGCACTTGAGCAACCTCTGATGTGTTCCGCATGCTATCCGGCTGCCACTGGGATACATAGTTAGTCTTGTCCAGGAACAGACCACACTGAAGCAAGTGCCCTACCTCTTCATCATCGGAGGTGTTGAAATACTCCTCCTCGGCGGCATCCATTTCCCTGACGCCCTGCCAACGCTGCCCATTGGTCTGCATTCTCCGGGACGGTGTTTCCTCTTCATGTGACAGTAGAGTGGAATCTGGCTCGCCACCGTAGCCCTGCATCTGCTCGTAGCGAAGAATCAAATTCTTAAACGTCTCAACATAGGTGATGTTTTTGATTTTCTCGCCGTACTTCTCAACCACATGCAGCACAAAGGGTTTCATATTGTCGCAGCGGATCACTTCGAACAGTTCGAGGCAAGCTGAATTCAGTAAATTATCACGAGGCATCGTCTCATGGACAATATCGAGGATCAGCCCAAAGATGTTGTTATGGGTCATTAGGGCCTGGTAGAAGGTGTCTTGGAGACTGGTCAGAGCGCGGAAGAATCTCAACGCAGCTAAGAGACACTAAAGTTAGCCACGTTCATCATAAATTGGCCTGCAGGCAGGACGTACTCAGCTTGAGATGCTTGTGGGGCACCGTGAGCAACTGAGCGATTCGAGGAGCAAGTGATTCACTGTGGATGACGTTCCGACTTCGGTATAAATGTTGACGGACAAAGAATGTTAGAATATCGACGAGGTGAGAATACAGTGCGACTTCTTGAAAAGTCAGGTTGCGCACTAGGAGATCGTAAAGGGATTAGTTTTTGTCCAGCCAGATAGTCCTCCGACGCAAGGGAAGCTTACGGTGGTTAGCGCGTTCGAGTCGTTTCAACGGCCAAAACAGTCTCCGCGCAGACTCGTCAAAATGGTTCTGGACAAATGCATCGGAAAGGATATTGGGCCGCGGCTTGTTGAAGTGCTCGGGTCCAGCCCGACCCATGGTATCCTGTAGAGGGATCTGAGGGTCCAATAGAACTTTGACAGCATCTGCAAGTTGATTCTTGACCCCCAGGTCGGACTCCGTATGCAGCAAGTCAATAAGCGTATCGGTAAGGGGTGTCTTCTTCTCGTTGACAGCTTTGAGCATATAACCGCGCATCATGACGGGATCGTGGTCAAGAAGCGCTACTAAGATATCGATCCCCGTTGTGCGCAAAGCCGGCTTGGGGTGTTTTATGGCGAAAGCAATGACAGCGAACAGCCCGTGGCTGATGAAGTTTGCAAAGAGATTGGCACGCGCCGGCGCCTGCAAATTCTTTGCGATGACCGCGCATTGGTGGAGGAACTGGACTGCGTCTTCTTTGCGCTTGGTGTCCGCGCTCCTCGGGTCGAAGACTGTAAACAATTCCTTCAAGAAAGGGGCATTTGCTTGGATGTGGTTGACAATCTCGACCTGATTGAAAAATATCAGGGAGTTCAGAACCGAAAATGTGGGGTCATCAAGGATTCGAGCCAAAACCACATCCTTGAGGTATTGCAAGCGCCAGGTGTAGCTGATTTTGCGACGAATGAGGGTATCTTTGATGGGCACGACTTCCTTGTAGCGGGACTTGTCGGCGAGGTATTGCCGGTGATTGGCTTTATGGGTAGGAAACTCGGGATCATCTAGAGCCTATCAGCAAACCGGTCGGTTCAGAGAAGACAGTTACACACATTCCAACGCCCCAACCACGCCGAGGATAATGGAATCCGTGACCACGGTCTCGATGATGGTGTTGTCATTCAGGAGAATGAGCGATTTCATGATATTGCAAAGGCGATGTAGATCGGAAAGACTTTCGAGATCCTCTGCCATTGTGACCAATGGAATAAGCTTCGGAATATACTCTTCTCGGATGACGAATTTCGATAGCGCATCGCGTCCGGCTTGTGTGATGCTAGCAGCCCTCATGACGTGGTCAATCTCAGGCAGATTTCCGAGCTCGGGTGGAGGCAACATGATCGATTGGTAGCTTTCGATGTCGTCCGAGAGGGCGTCTTCTGAACAACCGGTCGAGATCGGGTCAGCAAAGGGATTTGAAAGGCATAGGCCAAACAGACGATAGGAGAACACTAACCTCCTGGAGCCATACTAAGAAGATGCTGTTGAACGTTGTTGACAAAATTCCTTCATCGCCGTCAGTCATCGATTGACTCCCATATGCACCACTCCTGATATGCCTTACCAGATCACAGCGCACCCTTCCGCTTCCTGGAAACTCAGCGCCATGTCCGTCCCATTTGGCTCCGTCCATACGATCAAGGTTTCTACTCGCGTCGCAGAAACATTAGCACATCTCCTGTGGTCTAGTCCGATGCGTGCGATGCAGAGGAAAGTGTAAGGGGCGGACCTTGTTGCTTCTGATAGCCGTCATCCTTGGAGATTTTCGTCTCCAGGAGCACCCGATTGGGCTCATCTTCCGACTCGACGAATATCCGCGGTTCATCCTAGTGAAGACAGGAACGTGTTAGCGACATCAAGCCGATCTAAAAGAGCGCGCCCGAAAGGCGCGGCGTTTGCGCCCGACGAGCGGCGACGCTGTTCGCGCTGCGGACACACGGTGGCGACCGTCACTCACGTCGAGTATCTGCCCCGTACAAAACCCCGTTCCCCGATCAAACCAGTCATTATCTCTAAGTTCATAAACTTTCACCCGCTTGCGATCGCTGGGCGGTTGCACCTCCAACGCCATGGTCCGGCAGAACGGAGAGGTGGCGTCTCGTCACTCCGGGACAACTCAGGAACGAGCGCACCGGCGCGAGGAGAGCCCCCAAGAAGGCGGAATGATAAGACGGTCCGCTGCCTGGTCCAGATTGGACGAGGGGGTGGGCGGAAAGGGTACAAGTGGGGAACAAAGGGAAAGGATAAATAAAGAGGGAAAGAAAGGAAGGGGGGGCGGTTGGGAGGGAAGATGATGTAAAAAGAATGGAAAGGCCGAGGATGACGATGGGGGGGCAGAGTTCGGTTGTTGGGTGGGAGGAACAATGGTGCTGCTCTGCTGCTCGCTGCTTTTGCTCTGGCTGCTTTGCTGCGCGGATGATGAAAGATGATCCTGACTCTGGGGCCGGGACCACCTGACGGCCTCGGCTGCGGTCGGCGCTGCGATTTCTTACTGCTTTTTGAGCTAGTAGCCTGTCCTTTGCGTTTTCAGGCCGGCGCCCTACAGAATCCAACCAGCACACGCGACCGGAGAAAAGAAACACAGAAAAAGCGCTGGGGCGAGTAGGTAAGGTTAATCGGTCGGTCGGTCGGTCGACGCGGGGAATAATAATAGCGCTGTCGAGGAGATCGGACGTGAATGGAGATCCCCCAGCCGACAACCCCGAAGATCCTGAATCAGTCGGACCAGGCAAAGCGATCTTCTGTCATGGGTTTATGATACACCACCCACGCAGGTTCTTCAGAAAGGAGAGCCGAGGGATGCGATACGGGGATCTGCAGGGAAGCGACCGAAGGGAACCAGCAGCACCCAACCAGGGTATGGATGGGACTAATGATGGGTGGGTGCGAATGATGTGCGCCCGCAGAGCTGCTTCGGGAAGAAGACCTTCCAAGTACTCCGTAGATAGATGTCTACTGAGTCCAAGTCTTGGTAAGCATCGACCTCCAGATCGGAGGCAATGATTAACCTTTTTCAAAGTTAAGTAAGGTTGGTGGGTGTCAACTATGGTCCTTGAAGGTTAATTGCAACGGACTACTCCGTAGTACAGACGATATCTCATCAGGGATGTGGTCAAAGGTCTGGCCCACCTGGAATTATTGTTCCACCGGCCAGTTGAGGCCATCACTCCATCCTTCCATCATTTCATCGTCCTACCCCAAGGCGTGGTAGGTTGCTAATAATAATCCTCTATTTCCCCGGGGCCCTCTCCAGTCTCAAGTTCCAACCCACTCAGTCCCCGCGTCTCTTTCTCCCTGAGTCTCCCCATGTGGGTATCCCCCATCAGTGCTCCATACATGGCACTTGGGACGCAATCGACCATACCGGAAGAGGAGGCGAGAGTTCAGACTGTCTCATCTAATTATCCGTCTATCTACGGAGTACACTATCACTATCTACATAAGACCCTATAAAGCGGGTAATATGGTGTATCTCCGGGTTGGGCATCGACCTCGCGAACCAGACCCAATCCTGCCTGATCTGTGCGACTGCGACGCGACCCCCTACGCTTCTGCGGCATCCGGATTCTTGGATGACAATGAATCATTGGATTTCTACAGACTAGGTAGGTACTAGGTTCTGCCTCTTTTATCACGTGACAGTAACAGTTGCACGGAGAATGCTCAGTGAATGTTTGATAATGGCTGCTCTTGATTGCTCCTGAGGACTCCGAGATCCTTAGTAGGTAGTTGAGGAGTAAGTATTGAGCAACGAGTTACTAATGCTATGCACATGCCTAAACGGGTAGCCCCACTGTACTGCCAGTTTGTGAGCCTATTTTGAGCGTCAGACAGGCATCATTATTAATGGCACACTAATATCGAAATAAAGCTCCTGAGAATCTCTCAGGGACGGAGTGAGAGGTTGGGAGTTGATATTATGCCATGTAAAGCAAATTTTAGTGCCTGAAATGAGGTACGGCGCACTACATTCGAACGGATATGCGATCTATTATGGGCCCCGACACAAGATGACCTTGCTTACCTAGAAGTGGTAGTAGAGAAAGCTTTTGGATACATAACGAAGGAATCCCATTGAAGACAGTGGTAGGACAGGTAGATGAGAAGAGCGGGGTTGGTGGCGGGCTTTTTGATCATAGGAAACGCCGTAGTCTCGCAAAAGATGCTTCTATGTTCACATAATCAGTGAAAACAACCCATTGAGAAGTAGAAAGAGTAATATCAGAAGCCACTTATTACAAATACGTACGCGGAATCCTGGGGTGCGCAAATTTAATTTCGATGATGTTGTGATATGACCTCAATAGCTTTTAGATAGCAACAATTTGTCTTACACTCACACATCCAAAATGACCCACAGCATTTGTTGATCATGTCCTTATAGAGTCGGCCACTTGTTGCGGAGAGATCTTCCGGTCCTGGCCAGCGATCGTGATCAAAATAGTCATAGTAGAAGACCCGCCACACTGGGACAGAGTATATGATATGTCCAAGGCCGAGCATATCGACTCATGACAATTGATCTTTCGCGCAGAGATCTTCCATGTTTCATCATAATTTTGAATATAGAATTCCAGAATCCCTTACTTTACGTATTTCAATCTAATCGCGCCAGTTGATTGGCCATGACACTTGGTGTGCCATGATCCTTTTGTGATTTCCCAGGCGCTCGTATAATAGTCTCTCGTTGGTGAATTCCATGGCATGGATCATGCTTAGAAATGGCTCCTGGGTGTTTCACAATGGCAACTTCATCGGCTTCACAAATGATTCCAGAAAACCTATTCGAGATACCATTCAGCGGCTACTTCACGTATGATCATCTCATTACCTGACTGCTCGATGGTTGAGCGCTCAACGATGATGTGACTTCAGTCTTCAGCTGGTTTGCATAATTATAGTAAGTTGTAGTTCAGTATCGGATAATGAGGAGATTGGTTAGTGTCTTACCTAAGGCAGGCCCGCCTGACCTCGGCTCCTTCATATCGAATTCTACTCTACTTTCAAACCCCTTCTGCTAGTCGTTCTACAGACCTTCTCAACTCTTTAGGCGAGCGACTTCTGGGGGTTTTGCGCTCGTCTAGGTTGTAAAGCTCCCCGTCCCCTTCTTCAATCCAAATTGGTGTCATCTTATTGCTACCATACTCGGATCACTTACTAAAGATGTCGAATACACCGGCCCGGACTGCCCCTCGGGGATCGTCTTCAGATTCCACCAACTACACCCCGGTGCCTCAATCTCCAAAGCAAGATGCTCCGATCACGGGAGATGCTACGCACCAGAGCGGGGACCCTCTACAGGAGCCGCCCGCGGATCATGTTGATAAGCAAGACAGCTTCCTGGCGTACCTATCGACGAAAGAGTTCTATATTACCCTACTTCTTGGGTGGGTGCTACTGCCCATAATACTCCACTCTCGGAGATACGGTCAATGGTTATTAACTTGTCAGATAGGCAGGTTTTAGCCATTGCCAATACCGCCTGTAGCACGTTCAGTACCCTCCTAGTCCGCGAGGGAACCTCAATCCCGGCTTTCCAGACCTTCTTCAATTATTTCTTGCTCAATATTATATTCACCCCGTATACTATATACCGTTATGGCACTAGGGGCTGGACTCGAATGGTGCTCCGTCACGGCTGGAAATGTAAGTGTCACCATCTAAGCTGTCTCCCGCATTGCCCTGCCTAAATCTCTGATCGCAAATCTTCGGCAGACATCTTCTTGTCCTTCTGCGACGTGGAAGGCAATTACTTCATAGTGCTGGCGTACCGCTACACGACCATGCTAAGCGCCCAGTTGATCAACTTCTGGGCCATTGCGGTTGTCGTCATTGTGTCCTTCACATTTTTGCGCGTGCGTTATCATATCACCCAGGTTCTCGGTATCATGATCTGCATTGGCGGAATGGTCGTCTTGATCTCCTCGGATCATATCACTGGCACCGATGGTGGGAACTATTCCCGCGGGGACCAGATCAAAGGAGACCTCTGCGCGCTCCTAGGCGCGACATTCTATGGCCTCGCCAACACCGGGGAGGAATTCTTCGTCAGCACGGCCCCTGTGTACGAAGTCCTAGGCCAAATGGCAATGTACGGCATGATTATCAACGGCGTCCAGGCGGGCATCTTCGACCGCAGCTCATTCCAAACTGCAACTTGGAACATCCAGGTTGGCGGCTACTTGACAGGTTACACACTTTGTCTTTCCTTTTTTTATTGCATGGTACCGCTACTGTTCCGGTTGTCGTCCGCTGCATTTTTCAACATCTCAATGTTGACCATGAATTTCTGGGGTGTGGTCATCGGCGTCGGGATCTTTCACTACACGATCCACTGGATGTACCCAATCGCATTCATGCTTATTATTATCGGGCAGCTCATCTACTACCTGGGACGACGCGTACTGGGAGAAGCGCGCAAGCCCTGGCTAGGACGGAACCAGGAACGCGGTGTGTCGGGATTGTTTACGGCAAGGAGGAAGATCGAGACCACCCCTGGCCGGAGTCGTAGTGACTCCATATCAACGACTTATTCTGAGCATGACCCCATGCTGCCGCAGACCAGCGCGGCTTAGGGACGCAGGCGTTCCTCTCAGCAAACTTATATACATTTTAGACAGACCAATTTGTTACTAGAGACGACGCCATGAGTTCATGACAGAGTCCCCGTTGGGGTTTACATGGATAAACAGAATATATATCATATTGAGGCTTGGAGCAGTTTAAAAAAATCCTTATAATATCATTCTAGATGACATTAGTATGATAAACACGCGAAGTTCTCTACTACTCCACCCACCCACTAGACTTAGATTATACATAGCAACGAATCCGCACCCAGGCTTAGTACATAGTATCGATATCAATCACAAAAAGCCATTGCCGATTTCTTCCAGGGTAAATTCCCATCATCTACTGAGTAAACCCGCCCCGTCCACAGCTAGTCACCAGAGTGATGAGCCCCCTAGTACCTACGTCTCCGTCCAGATCCCTAGTAACACACCTACACGGCACCTACACACCTCAACTAACACCCACACAGACAAACATACACAATACCAATACCACACAAATAGGAAACTTACCTAAGAACCCCAATAATCCCGTACTCATTGACATAGTACAACAACAGTTTAGTAATTTCGTAACTCCTATACCCGCTCGTAACGCCGCCCCCCACCCGACCCCAAGGGTGAAGCAACCCGATCCCGAAAATCTTCGGACTCGCCGATGTCAGACTCCGAAGTAGCAAATCCACCATGTATATATAATAGTAGAATACTAGTATGAGAGATGAATGTGTACTAATCTATAGATTTCGACAGAAAAGAACATCGAAAGCAACCAAGCAAGCAACGAATTCATCTTCTCAAATTAAAAATAAGTCGGATATATACTATAAAACCATTCACAATGTCATCCACTCGTCAAACCGTTCACTTCCCTTCCTCTATCCACCAAATCGCCGCCCACCTTTACTATCCTCCCTCCTCCGCACCTAATCGCAAAAATGCCGCCATCGTGATCAGCCACCCCATGACAGGAGTCAAAGAGCAAACCTCCGCCACCTACGCCACCTATCTAGGCAACGCGGGGTTCATAGCATTGACGTTCGACGCGGCATACCAAGGCGAAAGCACCGGCGAGCCTCGCGGCCTAGAAGACCCGCACCAACGTGTTGAGGATATCAAGTCTGCAGTGACGTATCTGTCCACCCTGACAGGGGTTGTGGATAGTACCAAAATCGGGGTGGTGGGGATCTGCGCCTCGGGCGGATATGCCTCCTACGCGACGGCCAGCGATAGTCGGATTCGAGCGCTGGCGACGGTCTCGGGAGCTTGTGTGGGGCGGATGACCCGGTGCGGAGGGGTGCATGAACATCTGAGCGAGAATCCAGAAGCTATTGCCGGGGCTTTAATGGCGGCCGCGGAGTGGAGGAAGAATAAGGCCCAGGGGCAGGGGGCAGAGGTGCCGCTCATGTTTGATGCGGAGAATGTGCCTCATGATGCAGACTCGTTCTTTCGAGGGGCGGGGCAGTACTACGGCACGGAGAGGGGGAGGCATGAACGATCGACGCAGAGGGTGCCGCCGTCGAGTTATGATCTAATGGTGGCGTATGACTCGTTCAATTTCCAGCATCTGATTGCGCCGCGGCCGCTGCTGATGATTGCGGGCTCGGAGGCGGAGACATTGCACTACAGTCGCGAGGCAGTGCGGCTGGCCCGGGGGCCCAAGGAGTTGTTTGTTGTGCCGGGGAAGAACCATTTCGATCTGTATGATGGATTAGAGGTGTCGGGCCCCAAGTTAGTGGAGTTCTTTGGGGGATACCTGGCTTGAAGAGGGCATAATACGGACAAGGCGATGAATTAGGAAGAGGGATGGACAGAGATAGACGAAGAGAAGTGAAATAAATCGCATGACCAAAAACATATCGAATAAACATGACAGACCAGAACCTCAGCAGATCAGACTCCGATAACTCTTTTGATGATTTGCCGGCATCCCCGCTGTTCCTTTTGCCAATGTCCCCAGAACTAACTCGAACCTGTAGAAAGCAACCTTTTCAGACCCAAAAAAGAAACCCCATTGCTGAACTGAAACCCGCATGCTTCGGCCAAACTCGCAACCCGACCCGAACGATGATAGAATAACACCTGAACCCCCCTGAATGAGCGGGAAACAAGAGCCCGAGACGTACACTCTCCCAAGGTAAATACAATCCCCCAACCCCGACGGGCCGTGGATGGTCATGACAGAAGACAAAAAGGCAGAATGAAAAAGAAAAGAAAGAAAGAAAGAAAGTAAAAGAAAATGCAGCACCCGTAGAGAAAGAAATATGATGCAGAGGGGGAAAGAGACGATGAATGCAAGCACACAAAAGCACACCAAAAGGGGAATACCGACTCCAGAAACCCACAGGCCAACCAAGTTCCCTAGTCAGTAAACCAACCATGTACCAAATTAACAGTCCACATGTGACGGAGCGCTAGACAAAATAAAAGACGGATTCTTGCACCACCTCTTCCGAATATGTACCATGCTCTTTTCCCAGTAGTATCAAAAACGAAACCCCCTCTTAGAACGCCACTGCAGAAGCGAACACATGCCAAACGAATGATGAGTGGTAGTCGATTATCCTCCCGCGGCCGTTTAACCCCAGACCGAGGCCTGGACTCCAAGACCGTTCTTCGATCCCCAGACGCCGCTGCTGTTGCCCCAGCCAAGTCCAACTCCACCAGATGTATCTTTGACGCCAGTCGCAGCCGAAGCAGTGGGAGGGTTGGATACGGATGAAGTGGAACGATCAGGACCAGCGGCATCACCCGGAGTAAAACCAAACCCCAAAGGAGATGGCAGAGGGGTCGTGGAGCGCTTGTTCAGCGCGGAGTTGGGAGCCTGACCGGCACCCGCCTGCGGAAGGGGGCGAGTTCCAATCGGTCCAACGGATCCAATCGGTCCTGCCATCGACTTGGAAGGACCCTGTCTCGAGGAAGGCGAGTCGGCACCACCTGGCGACGACGTCGAGGTCACAGGCTGATCCGCACTGTCATATTTGCCGAAGACAGGGTTGATAGCGGAGTTGGGCGAAGAGGTGCTGTTGGCGCGAGAAGGCGACTGGAGCGAGGCTGCGCCGGCAGCAGCCTGGACAACTCCATCGGCGCCACCCTGGACAGGGGTCTGCGCCAGACCGAACGGATCAACGCTGCGCGGAGAAGGACCACGGACACCGGTCGTCGAGGTCGGCGTGCCGCCTGCTTGGCTTTCGGAGCGCGTGCCATCATCGGCGAGACCGGCGGGAGGGAAGAACGCGGGGCTGTCGTTGCCGTACAGAGCCCTATGCTGACGAGCGAGAAGATCCCGGCGGCTTTCCTCGCTCATGGCGGCCGGGCTGAGTGAACGATCGGACTTGTTTCCAGACATTTCGGCAAGCAGGCCTTTGAGAAGACGAAGAGAATTAAAACCATGTTCGAAGCGGGAATCGGGTCCCAACGTAATATACAAGCCAACGAATACATATGGGCAAAAAGATGTGTGGGGAATATCGGGGAAGAAAGAAAGAAGCGGGTGCGGAAAAGGCTCCAAAGACAGATGCTACCACGTACTTCGGTTGTACTGTTGCTCCTGGTGATAGTTGCGGAGCTCCCTCTCACGCTGTGCCGCCATCCGACGCTTCGCTTGCATCATCTGTTCTACTTCATTGGGGCGACCCTGGAATCGCTGCGAGGCATAGAAGCCTTGAACGTTGGGAGTCGGGTGCATCCGAGAATCGAACTCGCTGATCGAGTGATGACGTTGGGTCATCGTGTTGACCACGCGTGGATCTGCTACAGCCGTTTAGAACGTGTCCTGATCAAACCAGATGGACTTGTGGTACCATACCATATTCGGGGTAGGGGCGGCCCATCATCATAGGCATGGAGTCTCTCCGGGGTGCAGCCCACAGCTTTCCACTCTTGACCAAGTTGTCAATTGCACGGTCGACCTCTGGTTGACGTTAGCACCCAGCTGACCCTTCTTTTACAAGACGAAAAATGGGTCACAATCCCGGCACGGCTAACAGAGTATATGCTGGTGCTCCACCGGAATTTCGCAGAACCAAGGGAGATGAACTATGCAAAGGGGGCGGTTGTCCGTACCATCAAACTGAGAAGAAAAAGCCGGCACCTCATCACGTTGAGAAACGGAACTCGATCCTAAAGGAAGACTTCGTCAGTACCGAGTACTCGATACATGCATGCCAATTGGATGTGTCCAACCCATACCTGACCGCGATGGGGGAGCTGGTTGCTCCCAAGATGTTTGGCGCGTGGACGGCGCCTGCCAACCCTGAGGCTCGTAGTATGCCATGGCTACCAAAAGAGATCGAGGTAGAAGGACGGACGGATGGACAAATTTTGCGGGAAGGAGGCTGGATCCGCTCGGAGGCGATCAGGAGAGGCCTGCTGGGATTTGACGGATAAGCATGCGTTCTTGGGCCGATAGCAAAAACAAATCAAAATGCATTGACAGAAAGGAAAAGGCGAACGAAGCGAAGTGGAGGTCGAAAATAAACGGGCCAGGTGTCCGAGTCAGCGCACCGGAGTGAAAAGAAGGCGGATGGCGACCAGCGATGACATCGATCGGACTTATTATTAGATCCCCGAATTGACTCTTTGGGTATCAAACTTTTTTTGAGGGTCCCCTTTCCTCTTCGGTCTCCTCACGTCGCGGGAATCATGGTCGAAAACGAAATTTCTTATTCGGAACATCAACTGTGGCTGATAGAAAGACAGGTCGATAAACCGAAGAACCGATGAGATGCGTTCTCGTGGGTTTGTGATTTCTTTTGCGAGTGGTGGTGGTGCTCATGGTTGAGGGCGGCCAGAAAAACAATGCTTCGGAACAGTAGCAAAATAGACTTACCAAAGCAAAAGAGTGTCCTCCGAAAGGAGAATTCCGGACGGTTCTACCACGAGCGAACGAGGCAGAACGGGGAATGGACGGACAACTTCTCACCCTTGAGGCACGACAGACGGGAAAAGTCTGGCGTGAGGGATTAAAAAGGGTTGGAGAAGGCGTGGGGGTGGTGCGGGAAATAAGACAGGGAAGGGGGAGAGGGAAGAAGAAAGGTGAGGAAGAGGGAGGAGGTCGGGTAGCAGAGGTGCAACGTCGAGGGAGATTGAGGAGGACCGGGGGTGAGAGAGGGGAGCCTGAGAGAAAGAGGAGAGACTAGAGAGCGCGAGAGAGAGGAGGGGGGCAAGGGAAGGAAGCGAGATGCGTGGATTATGATTTTTTTTGGCCCGAGGATAAGAAACGCAGATTCAGAGGCAGCCGAAAAAGCTGCTAAATAATAATAATGGAAATAATTAACCACTACTAACTCATTACTCTAGAACTAATCACTAATCAACCGCAGTCTCCGGGACGGACACACCACCACCGGAGACTGAGAGGGTACGGAGTAGGAGAGACGACTAGATACTAGTAAGTAAAAAAGATTGGCAAGGAAAGTCAAAAATGAATCGAATCGAGTCCACCTTGGTAGAGAGCACACACCAGGCTCTCGCTCGCTCGCTCGCTCTCATATTATCCTTCCTAAGTAGTCCACCCGCACACGCACACACAACCCGTCAGTTCTCATACTATTTAGGAAAGGATTGAAAAAAAAAGGGTGGGCATCGGATGGATTTGCATTGTTCTGGTTGGCAATGGAGATTCGGCTTGTTGAATCGCTAGGTTCCTCCCGGTCCGAGGGTCCTTATTTTTTTTCCCCCCTACCCTCGTACCCTCTTTTTTTCTTTTCCATTCTCTAATTTTTTTGGGCCCTTGACCTACCCCTCTCATTGGTGTCTGTCTACCTGACTCAACCGTTTTATAGATGGGGTCCCAATGCTGGGGAAAATCCGAAGAAATCCATTGGCAGGGAACAAAATTCGATGTTGTAGTATGGGTCACTCAGTTATTGCTCTTCTACTCTCATCTGCCTTGGCTATCAATACTCCATAGAATCGATTGTGCTTCTATTGACAGGTGTGAATCCATGTGGTAATATTAGGGGTCCCACCTGTATGGCCAATGTACTTCCGGTATCATATACGGTCTTTACAATCACGATACCCGCCTACCTTGCAGGCGAAGGGCTGACAGCATCAATCTCATCATGATCACAAGGAAAATGAGTCAGGTAGCGATGGAACAATCCTTCCAACCTTCGCAAAAAGCCTGACTGAGAACCATGTGTTCACTATATGTTCACAGGCTTGATGTTGTAGGGTCAAATGCACGTCTTGCATCTACGTCGTAGCCGGTAGCCGGGAAATTGGAGCACTGGGCATCGACCTTGCAATCGTATGCCTCTGTTAGCGCCGGCCCGTCAACCTTTTTTGAAGAGATCCGGCTGTCCCACCCTCAATCTGCTAGTACTATCTTGTCTCGGTGGGCAGGTACGACTAGGTACTTTAAGATAACCCTCACTCCAAAGGTCGCAATGCTGAAATTCTCGCATGCATCACCATATAGCCCCCCTGAAATATTGATGTGGACCGGTCACCTGGTAGAAGCGAAAACCTGGGCAATGCTATAATGAGCCGTCTAGCAAGAATTAATTAGCTGTCCCCCTTTTCTAGCAACGTGTATCTAGCAATAGGATTCGACCAGCAACATAAGTATGTATCGTACCACTATTGACATGGAAATGATACATGTATCATACATGTATGGACTTTCGTATGATACTGTACCTACTAGATAACTTTGGGGGAACCAGTTATCGCGAGGGTCGCTACGGACTCCAGGTCGGTCATCTTTTGAAGACAGTAGCATCACTTAGAACTTCCTACTGATAACGTAGATATTCCCACCAGGCGGAAATCGGAGTCAAAAGAATCATCGGGCCTCGTGGGGGATTAATTTAGCACTGGTAGGATGCTAATCCATCAAAAGTGGGCTAGCGTGCGGTGGTCGGCCACTCCTTGCGGGTACAACATCTCACCTTCATCCGTTGAGTGAGTGGCCCAGAGTCAGATTGTCTTGGAAATCTATTGTCGTGATTAGCAGCAGCATGCCAGCACCAGCATCATCCTCATCGTGAGCTGTTCCATGTGCCCCCCCCCCCCCCCCTCCCCAAAATAAAAAAACACATCATACTACGGAGTATCTCTTGAAAGATCCACATCGTGTGATTGATATTGTAGAGCCATCCCTATCGGGTTTCCCTGAGTAGTGCGTCACAAGGCCAGAGATGCTTTTTTATCCGTCTTGAATATGTAGAATTTCCGGCCTCTGTCACGGTCGACCTTACGTCTTAGTAATGTTGGATAAATACTCCATATTGTTTGGTGCAATAATCCAGGAGGTCTTGGTGGGGCATGGCCAGTTCAACATGGATGGCACTCGGACCCCCTGCACCCTTTGGGAACGCACTCAAATCACAAGATGGACTCGCCCGTCGTCATCATGCTGCCAGTGGCTTGGATCAGCATGTCATCCCTGAATCCATTGGACTTTGCTCACCACAGGCATTGTAGAAGTTAATCTCAGGTGGCAAAGACCCCAATAGAAGGGGTACAACCTATCTATAGAATTGTTCTTCTCTTTGGATGACATCCGAAATGTAAAATGGCGCGGTGCTAGACCGTTGGAAATCCTGCCCTGTCCTACTATCTATCTGTACTACTCCGTAGGGCCTGCCAAGATTACATGCTTTCTATCTGCAGTTTTCTGCACATCTACTACGGAGTACATCATAAGCACAGGTATGTTTCGCTCAGCTGCCGCGCCTCTGCAGAGATGATCTCTGTGGTTGATCGCGATGGCTTGCTTGCTTGCATGCTACTGTCTTGACCACTCGAGTCGACGGCTTAGTCTGAGCCGGTAGGCAAACCCCGCCACTCCGGGGTTCTTCTCTTGATCTCCAATCCTGGGATCAACTATAAATAATGCTAATCACGCAGCTCCTGAACTATCCAGGACTTGTGAGGCACCCGATCAGGCAGATAATATTTGCCAATCATACTGAGGCGTCAGGCATGGCCGCATATGTACCTCCATTAAGTATCCGAACTACTCTCTGGGGCCTCCATTTCTTCCATCTTTATATCAATACCTTTCGTCACCCGGAGTACTAGTAGTTCGAGGTCCTACAGGTTGGACCTTAGCTTATCGAATCACAGGCCGAGCGCCCACGTTATATGACTGGCCCGGGAAGTGATAGCGGGACTTTGGAGGAGCGATGCTGTTCTTTCTAGATATCATTGTGGACAGAACTACTATATAGCTCGCCAAATACTACTGGTAGTTGGGTCGGATTCTAAGTTACTTTGGATGGAGGAGCGCGTGACACCCTGTTCTGGTATTGCTACTACGCTTCCAAGTTGACCGGCGGAACACGGAGTGTCGAAGATGTGCCTACTCCGTAGTCCGTACATTCCGAAACTGCCAGTGTCAATGGGGGCGGGATAAGTACTACTCCATAAAGGCATGCCCCATGAGTGAAACACGCTGCTCTCATCACGGAAAAGGAGTAGGCAGGAGTCCAGTCCCAGACGACGATGTGCATGCCAGTCATGATCCAAGACAAACCGCCGTTGTCGATGGTGTCTGGGAGGGTGGGCCAAGGCAAGGCCTGAAATTCATTGAATGCTGACTGGAGGCGTCTGCCACACGTGCCGCCAGCCAGACGCATTTGGCTGGACTAAGAGCCGAGACAGGCGAAAGTTGAAACTCTCCCGGACAGGAGCACGGGAAACGCGGGGCAGAAAAAAAAAAGGGGAAGAACAATGAACGCAGGCCGGCTTCTTAGTGGCAGGAACCACGGCGGCGGCGTCGCCGGGGGCTGTTGGAAACCTGGAGGCGTCGAGTAACAGGCCGGTCCGCGTACCGAGGATTGAGGTTCGTACAAAGAAGGATTGAGCCCTCTTCGCCTTCAATCCGTGTAATCAGAGACTGTGATCGACCCAGAATGGGAGGGGAGCAAGCAGGATGGAGTACCGTGACATTTAGCCGTTGCCAAATGCCAGGTGCCAAATGTACTACTATGCAAGTCGCGCGGATGCACGTCACCTTGCTAGACCATTCAATTGGACCGTCTGATGATGGGGAATTAGTTTTACTGCTTTCTGCATAGTATATATTACAGGGCAGTTAAGGGATGGCCGTCTAGGAGTATGAGGAAGGGGCGGGAGATTGAGGATGAATTGGCGAAGCCCATTGAGTCCCTGGTGAATAATGATGACTGGTTTCAGATGAATATGAGCAGGATCACCAGGTTGGTCAATAATAATACCAACTTCTACTAGTCCTCCATCCCAACTGAATGGCCAGGACTGGTGCCTCAGGCAGGAGGGGGAGTGGGTTCGATGGGGAATAAAGAAACTACGGATAGAAACGAAGAAGAAAAATATGAGAAAAATCAGAAACTGACATCGTGGATGACACTTGCCCTATTGATTGGCATTCTTCCTTTCTTCCCTCCTCCATCTGCAGCCGCTGCAATTAATTTGGCAAAGTCCAATAGCTCCGATATTACCTCGGTGCATGTCTATTTCCCCATCGACGCGCTCCTTAGTACTTCCCTACTTCCAGGTTGGTCCCTGAGTCCTCCAGGAGGGAACTGGCCAAGCTACCTGTCATCTATCTGGGACTGGGTTGGTCTTATACACCTCCTTCCTTGCTTTGCTCTTAGGTGAGTGACTGCTGTTCCGAAACGTGTTGGTGGTTCTATTCCCATCACGCTTCGGTTTCCTTTTCCCTCTACCTTTCCCCCTTCTGTAACCCCTCCTCACTCTCACTCCTCTGTCCATCTTTCCTTGGATTCTTTCCTTTCTTCCCTTCTCTTTTTTTTTCTGGAAATTTTCTTTTCTTTAGGGTGTCTTGTACTTTCTGCTGCTTCTGTTTTTCTTATTTCTTTCCCCCCTTGTCCTACTCTTCGTTGGGGGGACGTTGTGTGGAGGGGGTCTATCTCCCATAGAGCGATAATAGTTCCCTCTGGGCTGGAAGCATAAACGGCGGTGCCCGCCCGTGCCCACTTCTCGGGACGCCCTGGAGAGTTTCCCGCCGTTGGAACGCAATTGCAGCCCCCCCCCCCCCCCTGGCTCGCTTTGGCTCTGTCTGGCTCTGGCTCACCTCCCTCAGCAGCAGCAGCAGCAGCAGCAGCAGCAGATCGTCCTGATTGATCCCTCTCTCCGCGCCCGCTTGCTTGATTGACTTGCCCAGCAACCTGCTGGAATTCCCGTATATTCGTTCGCTTGAACACCAGGCTGGTCCTTACATGGAGCAAATTCGGTGTTCCTGTTCCTCGACACGGCTTCTCCGCTCACCTTGTGTGGTTTTTTCCAGTGTGCCCTTCCCGGCTAGAGACTATCGCTCTCTCCCCTTAAAACACTGTCTATCTGTTTGACGATCGCCCGGTCCGTCCACTCAGCGAACCCTCCTCCCCCGACTACTCCGATTTACCGCGAGCTGGAAAGTGCATACTTCATTCACTCCTATCTCCGGTCTGCCTCAGATTCCATTCATCTAATTCCGGGCGGTACCATTGTCGAGAAAGCAGCCCTTCTCTCCCAATCGAGGATTGCGAGGCCATTGCCTGCGGAAAGCACCACCAAGGCAATTTTGCTGACCCATCGCCGGCCGATTTCTGCATCGAGTCCCCTGCTTTGCCTCCTTCCCGGGGTTTCGCGTCACATACCGCTACTATTCTTCCCTTCCGAAACGCACACCGTGCACACAATCGTTGACGCATTATACGGTGGCGGATTGTTTTCCGCCCACAAGGTTGGATTTTAGGTGGACGTCGGCATCAGCGTTCGATCCCCGCCGGACCTTTTCCAACTAAATCTTCCCCAGAGGCCAACGTTGTTTGACCAACGTTGGAATCGCTATATGATCCCAGACACCCATGGGAATGCTAAAACTTCTTCCATTCCAGGTGGAAAGTCACCGATAGCGTCACGGAAGACCTCGAACATGCCGTGGAAATTATCTACAGATACGTCTCCGGAGGCAACGAATCGGCCGCCATTGACATCGCAGCAATCGAACTCCCTGCCCTCCACTCCATATCAACATGCGCGGAAAATTTCTTTCCACTCCAGGTCACCCTCGCCTCCCCACGGAAGCACCTCCCCTCGATCTACCCACTCCGAGTCCACCCATCTCCCTCCGTCCCTACGAAAACAGTTCTCGGGCTGCAAATATGAAACTGCCATGGCCTTCTTCCGCCGAAGAATACCATATTCCTTGGGTGCCGACCTGCTACCGGAGGAGAAGGAGGGTCTCAAGGGGCGGTTAGAGCCGGAGGAGGAGAAGAGACTTAGCGCGGATATGTTGGAGGTATATGACCGACTACTGCCGTCAGCAGAGAGTGACGATCGGCGACGCCAATTGGTCCGCAAGCTGGAAAAGCTCTTCAACGACCAGTGGCCGGGCTGTAATATTAAGGTTCATGTTTTTGGTTCTTCAGGGAATAAGCTTTGTTCAAGTGACTCGGACGGTATGTATCTGGTGCTTGTTATCGTGTTTGTCTACGTGATCTGACAGAGATTCCAGTGGACATCTGTATAACTACTACCTATAAGGAACTGGAGCACGTGTGCTTACTGGCAGAGGTGCTGGCTAGGCGTAAGAGGTTCCCCTGGGCTGTATTTGAGTGGCAAAACATTGACGATCGTGAATTACAGATGGCATGGAACGAGTCGTTTGCGTTTCTCATGCAAAAGTGCCCATCGTGAAGATCTGGGACCCAGAGTTGCGATTAGCGTGCGACATGAACGTCAATAATACCATGGCGCTGGAAAACACGCGAATGGTCCGGACTTACGTAGAATTAGACGATCGCGTGCGGCCATTGGCCATGATAATCAAGCATTGGACGAAACGGAGGATATTGAACGATGCCGGTACGTGTTAAGCGCCGTTTGTGGACGTACAACAAATGCGCAATGTTGGGCTTGTTAGTACTGACCGTGCGGACACAGGCCTCGGAGGCACGTTGAGTTCCTATACGTGGATTTGTCTGATAATCAATTTTCTACAAACACGAGACCCGCCAATTCTGCCGAGCCTCCAGGCTCGCCCCCACAAAAAGAAACTGACTGCGGATGGGATAGTTTGCTCATTCGACGATGACCTCGATTCTCTTGTCGGTTATGGGCGCAAGAACAAGCAAAGCCTGGGGGAGTTGCTTTTCCAGTTCTTCCGGTATTACGGCCATGAAATCGACTACGAGAGACATGTTGTATCTGTCCGCGAGGGCAAGCTATTGTCAAAGGAGGCGAAAGGCTGGCATCTGCTGCAGAATAACCGTTTATGTGTAGAAGAGCCGTTCAACACGTCGCGGAATCTGGGGAACACGGCGGATGATACGTCCTTTCGAGGGGTCCATATGGAGCTGCGCAGGGCCTTCCAAGCCGTCTCCGAAGGTAACCTGGAGCACTGCTGTGAACAGTACGAGTATCCGCCCGAGGAAGAACGCTCGTGGGAGAGACCGCCCCCCCAGCCGCGACCTGTGATCACTGCAGCACCACCACCGTCTCGGGGAGGCCGTGGTGGTGGTCGCGGTGGACGACATTCCAATCAATTCTCCCGGGGAGGACACTCCGGTGGGCGTCGGGCCTCGAATACGGCGAATAAGTCCAATAATTTCCGCCAACCCAACGGTATGACCGCCTCTGAATTGTCTTTGCAGGCGCAACACGCTCAGTACCTATTGCATGATCATCTCTACCAGCAAATCCAGATTCTCCAGGCCCAGGAGCAAGAACTGCGACTTCAGCTGCAGAACCAGGCGCTACTCACTGGGAGACCGCCCCCTGTTCTCATTCGCCAACCTTTCATTCAATTCCCAATGCCCCAGCAACAGGAGACGTCTGGTGACGATAACCCTCGATCCAGATCTGGGACGGTGAATCACCCGCCTCACAACACCCCGATCCGCCAGCACGTCTACTACAGCAGTCCTTATCTCCCCGTTGCAGTGCCTGGCGTACAGGGAAGCAACACAAACCCGCCATCGCCATCAGCCACTGCTGCCATGCCGGACCTTCGGCGTAGTCCTCGTCGGTCATCCGTGGCCAATGGATCCCCGGGAGGGTCGCTTCGAGCACACTCACAGCCGGCTCGGACAGTGAATTCTCTCCCAAGTTTTGCACCGCTATATTCGATTTCTCAGCTGGCGGACAGCTCACCGGGATCGAAACCACGCAATACGCCAGGTTCTCCCGACGGCGCACCGAGCGACGAGAATAATACCTTCATGCCGAGTAGCCTTCCTAACGTGTCCCGCTCCACCTACTTTGATGAAAATCGATCAAATGAGTACATGGGGTACTACCTTGCGACCTCACCGCAGCTACAGACGTATCACCAGAACGCCCTACTGTCATCGTTGTCATCTCCGGTGGGGCTGGCACTGCAAAATGGTGGCATCATGCCATTTGTTGGTAACCCGCAAGACTATATGCCATCAATGCCAACTGAATCGACCGGCCAAGCCTCGGATAGCGGCACTGCACTACCCACGAACTCCGGGTTAACACCACGGCGTACAACTTCCCGATCGGCCGCGTCGGGTGATCGTGGTGGCCCTTTGATTGTGGATGGTTCCGTGCCCCCTAGTGAACAGCGTCTCTCGATATCTGCGGAAGGCTATGACCCGTACACGAGCATGAGCCACTGTACGTCGAACTCAGATGATCTTAATATGGATACGCCTGCGAGTGTTTCGGATTCCTTTTCTCAGGACTATCAAGACAATAGCTCAGTCGAAATTGACCAGACGCCCTACTTTGGTCGACAGGGCGTTGATACGTATCCTACGGGGAATTCGGCAGACGTTTATGTCAATGGGCACGGCGGGAAGCAGAGTCTACTTTCGAGCCGCTTGCAGAGTCTTCACCTCTCAAATGCTGAGAAGACCCCCGAGTCTCCGTTGAAGAATGGATTTGAGAAGCCAAAGATGCTACACACCCACCAAGAAGCTGTCGATAGAGAAAATCCTCGCCCGAGGCCGGTGAATGCAGCGGAAAAGGGGGTGACCGTCTCTGGACCATTGCCCGTGGCGGACTCGCATTCTATATCCAGTGGAAAACGGCGTCCTAACGGCGTGGATACATCTGAACGGGTTAACGGCGCTGTGCATAAATCAAAATCCAAGAACCACAACTCGTCCGCTGGCCTGCCTGATGGTGAGAAACGCCACGCTGTTCCTCAGCCGCGAAAGTCGAATGGTGTCAATCCAACACAGGACTCTGCTGTCATTCATGCTGGTAGTAATACTTGGCAGACGACCAAGAGGAAGCCGAAGAAATATGGCAAACATTCAACAGAGCACAGGCATGGCTTGAACAATGGCGCGGAGCCACTGCCAGCGGATGAATCGTTAAGAAAAGGCGGCTGAGGATGTTACATGATATGTCACCATCCGCATTTTCTGTTGTCCTTGTCTTGCATCGCGTTCACCGAGTAGACCTAACACAGGTCCCACGCGAATATGTTAGGCCAACCGAATGATCACTGTGCTTGGGGTGAGAAGATCGTCTTCATACCAGGTTCGTTTTTCCCCGGATCAACTTTGCATCACGGCCCTATACCGGCCGGATAGCCTGCAACATGCATGGCTTTTGTACAGCCTGTGCTACAATCTTACAAATGACTACTTTTTTTTGGGAGTTGAGCTTGAGTATACCAAAGAACCCTTCAACAAACTGAACGGGTGTTCGTGGTACTGTATAAATGAGGCGGCGTCCTCTCCTGCAGATGACATGATTTCGGTTGCACTTGTTTTTGCTACTTTTATGGAAGTATATGACACTTTTCTTTCTCCATCCTTTGTTTTTTCTCTGTTTTTTTTTCCCCATGTTCCATATTGGCGTTTTGCAAGGTTAAATAACGGAAAATTGGCAAGTCAGGGGGTTTGACTGGTTACCATGGGTTGTGTGAATTGCATATGATATATGTGCCCCGTCCTCTATATTGTTGTTCACTTGATATTTTGTGGTTTTTAACCTTGATGGGTTTGGAGTTACTCTCAACTCCTTGGGGGTGTGGATGAGCTTTATATCACCCAGGCTGTTGTTGTGCCCACATGTTGTTGCACACGGGCTATACTATCTACCCCTTGCTTCCTGCAATTGTGCTGCACGGAGGACAGCAAAAGAGAAAAAAGCAGACCGAATGAAATATATCCGCGGAAGCACGAGATACAGAAAAAGGTCAGAACCACATGGTCTGGATGTGTTGTTATACCAAAGCTGAGTGCACGGTGGCCCGGTCCCTCCCCCCTTTGTTCTCTTCTTACTTGGTTGGTACGGTTTGTTTTCCTTGTTTTTGCCGGTTGTGCATTTTTTGAGGATTATATCCAATCGGCATGATCATCGTCATCATTATCATTGTCCATATACCATCATAGCAGGGAGCCAGGCGAGTGGGTTCATGTTGTTGTCTTTGCATCCTTGCTTCGTGCTTGTCGTTTCTGAAAGAATTTGTTCTTGCCTTTGTCACATATCACGTCGATCAGGGTTGGGCAATGGGTTCGGATGTAGATGTTGGAATTTACATACAATAGAGAAAGAAAAAAAAAAGATCAAAAGTTGTTGACAAGCATTAATATGGCTCGGTCATCATTCGGCGAAGATCTGTCTTCCCCATGAGAGGCGGTATCATTAAGTCTGTGGGGCAGATTGGGACTCTGGGTCGGACGGCTCTGATGGGGTTGGATTCGACATTTGATTACAGTCTGCGTTTGTGTTCCTAGGAAAATCTCTTCGAGGAATTGAAATATAGACTATTCGCTATGTATGCCATGTATTTGGGAAGTCCGGGTCAAGTATAAGATTCGGTTGACAGATCGATATACAAGTACAGATTCTTGAGGTATCTCAACTTGTGATGAGACCATGTATCTTGAGTTAGAGAACAGCAGAGAGAAAGACAAGTAGATGGAAAGTTGATCACAAAAAAAGGTGGGGGAGAAAACTAATAGTACAATATGTAAAAAAAAAGGAGATAATTAAAAATATGTGACGAGAAAGTGGAACAGTATGTACGGATCATGGCTCTCCGTTAATGAAGCACAAGCATGCATCTCATGAAACGAATCGACCCCATTTGGGTCCATTAAGTGTTGAGGAATGAAGAGAGAGACGGATGGGTGGACGGGTGGATAGCAGGTTGGGGAGAAGGTCGTTGAGGATTTGTTGCTTAGCAAAATGCCTCTATCAGCATGTAAGGGAAGATGACGACGCATGCTGTCCAGAACACCATGATGCATTGGAATAGGGCCAGGGGGAGCTTGTATATGGGAGATTCGGTGATGACCAGCCAGAGCGAAAGGAAGGCGACGCTGAAGAAATGCCAGAAGAGGACGGCAGGCTTTTGGATCAGACCACCCAGGAGACCTACGGGGCCGCTGGTCATTCCTAGCTGGAAGTAGCGGAAGCAGCCTCGTTGAAGAGCACGGAGATTTTCGTCTGATTGGAGGATTATGAGCGTTAGCTAGAGTCTTGAATAGGGTTGACAGGGTGTCGAGGAGGATCATTCAACGAACCATTGGCAGCAAACAGGGCGTAGAGGGCCTGGGCTAAAATGTTGATGACCGATGATGCCTTCTTCCGTTGCCAGTGAAACGAAGACAGCTGCTGCAGCACTTTCCGATGATCAGCAAAACTGGGTACCTCCTCCGGACTCAGCAGGTCACGCAGAACCACGACGTCGTTGAAAGCGACAGTCATTCCCCCACCGGTCAGGGGATGCCGCATGTTGAGAGCATCACCCAAGATAACTAGGCCGGGGGTCTTGTTCTGTGCGCTGGGGAGATACGAATTGGGCATTGAGCGCAGCTGGCCCTTTTCTAACGCAGCGACGAAGGAAGACTGGATAGACTTGGGAAGAGAGGGCAGGACGACGTTGTGAAGGTGCCCCTTGACCCCGCCGTTCTTAACTGAGGCTGAGGGGAGATTTTCCGGAATGTCGATAAGGATCCGGGTCTCGTGGGTGCCAATCTGGTATACGAGGATAGGGGCATTGTCGCTCAGAAGGACGTGACCATGATAAGGCTTTGGGAGGTCGGCATCGATCAATTCTAAACCCCAGAACTTCGACCGGACCTTGGGGGTGTTGGTGTGGTATTGTTTGCGGAATTTCGAGGCATAGCCATCGGCCACCACCGTCAGATGGCCAAAGTAGCAATCCTTCATGTCCTTGGTCACACACTCAACCCCAAGAACCTGCTTGGTGTGAGAGCATGTGACCAAGTCCGTAGCCTTGGTCTCTACGACCGTAACGTTGGGACACGCCAGCGCGGCCGCGCGCAGTTTCATGACGAACCGGCCATGGTGGAAGCAACGGCCTTGCGGGGGCGGCGACGACGGCGACGGCTTGGGGTATGCGAACGACACCGGTTTGCCAAAGTATGACACGTAGTAGCCCTCTACCGGGATCGCGTCAATGTCTTCCAGACAGTCCGCGAGACCCAGCTTCTCGAGAGCCTCGACGCCGCCTGGTTGCAACAGCTCTCCGACGATGCGGTCAGGCTCCTTCATGGAATTCTCCAGCAGCAGGACGCTGCGCCCCTGTTTTCCAAGTGTCACAGCAAGCGCGCATCCCAAAATTCCGGCGCCCACAATCACGACATCAGCGTGGTGGTGAATCAGCCTGCGTTGTTTGGCCGCATCGGCGGAGGGGGTGGCATGGCCATTGGCGACGGCGGTGGCCATTGTGCGGGAGGGGGACGGCGAAAGGAGGTCAGAATCGACAGGGCAGGCAGGACTGGCAGGGGGTGCAGGGCATATTTCGTCTGCGAAGGGAGCAGGAGAGAGAGGAGGAGGAACAGTAGATAAGCTGCGCAAGAGCAGGCAGAAAGGAGGCTAAGAAGAGGCAGGGAGGCAGGAGGAAAAAGTTGCGGGTTGGCCGTGAGTGTGGCGTGACATGTGAAAAGGGCCCCGGCTCCCGCTAGCCAGCCCGGGGGGACACCGTACGATGCGGATGCCGCCAATAGGCCTGCAGTCGGCACCGCTTTCGTTGTCGTAGTTGTTGGGCTGTAAGCTCTAGTTAACTCTAGTATCTAGGACCTGGATGGATGGATGGAACCCGATAGTTCGCCCCAGACAGGTCTGGGCACGTCGCTAATATAGTATACACAAGTCGCCGGGATGGTCTATTTACACATGAACACCAAAAGACACAAGATTAAACAATATCGAAGTGAATGAAGTACAGGTTCCCTCATTCCCCCTGCTGCTCACGATCACAATAGATCCTCAACGTCGCGAACCTGTCCCAGACAGTGCTTCTCGCTCCATCGAAGTGCGATGGATTTGGGGTCGATATCAATGCGGCCCAACACGGCCTCCAATTCATATTCCTCATCCCATGCCTCAACCGTCTCTTGAAGCTGCGCCTTCTTGAACAACTGTCTTTCATCCAAAGGTCGTTTCAGCATCTGGCGACCGGCCTTTTTCACTGTCGGGTTGGTCTTGAGCTGCCACATCTGGGGATCACCCTCGCTTTTCTTTTCCAGCAAATCAGCGGCGTGCGTCAGGTACTCTACCTTTTTCGACTGCCTAGATGCTTCTTTCGTCCCGGTGGCCGAGTCCAACTGACGATGCAGGTTGCCAATGACTCGGCGGGTTTCAATGACCAAGTCTCGATTGAGTGCGCTACCTCGAGCAAGCGCGGTCAGGATGCACCAGCGGATGCCGGGAATATTGTCGGTCGCCGCAAATGCACGCACAAACATCTTCATGCAAACTCCGTCAAAGGCCAAGGATTGCCGGAAGCGGGACATATAAACAGCTGCCAGGAGTTCGATGGCCAGCTCGGGCTTCTTCAGGGCAATCAGCCGCCTGCTGGTCGCAACAGTGATGTGGTGCTTGACCGTCATCTTCTTGTTCGACCAGCAGAGCTCGTAGAACCGGAGTACAGCCATGTTAATCAGCTCTCCTTCGGCGTCGGAACCCACTTCCATGATCTGGCGGAAGAATCGAGGGAAGTACTGAATCATATGGCGAATGTTTCTCCACTCAGCATCAATGAGAGCCCGAGCCGCACTGAGACCATCTTCGAGCAGTGTGCAAATGACCGCTAGTTCGACATGCAGTTGCTTGACTTGGAACCGTGCGTTTTTGGCGTTCTGAAAGCATTTCACGGCCTCTATTAGCTTACCAACATGCATATAGTGTACCATCTGCTTGTGAAGCTTTTGATATTGGTCAACTGGCCTCGAGGGTGTCACGTGTTGCAGCGTTCGTTGGTACCACGGTAGAGGGCTCTGCGTATATGGCATCAGGTTGACTTCCGGGACGGGGAATGAACGCTGGTCATATCCGAGCACATGTTGTGAAGTGGCAGCTTGCCCGTACTTCAGTCGCGCCGCCTGCAACATCTGCCAAAATCCCACGGGTGCTTCCTCCAGAGCATGACGACGGGCTCGTAGCATTTCCAAGAAATCCTGGTCATTAATGTAGGTCGGCCAACGACGCTCACGTGCAAACCGTAGGAATTCGTCGACCATGTCCTTATCTCCCTTTTCCACAAATGCCTCCAGGATGTGTTTGTACAGGATCTTATCGGGGACCAATTTGAAATCGTCGATGTAGCGATAGACGAAGTCATGAATTTCGTCGCCCGAATGCGACACCCAGTATTCAAGAAAGATGCGATCAAATATCGGTGTGAAGTCAGCCCGTCTCGAGGTCAATTTAAGCTCATGCATTTCCCGTAACCCAGCGTCCACTCCCTCCCAGTCACAGCTCAAAGCCTTGCCATATACCAGAAGACCTTTGGTTCGGCAGCGAAGGGGAATGCCGTAAGTGGTAGTCATTTCGTTGACTAAAGCTTCAGCATCCGCAAGCCGACCGAATTCCACATATGCTTTGATCACGGGGTTGAAGAGTTTGTCAGTCGGCTGTTTCTGCAGCCGCGGAAGTATCGTTAATATTTTTTTCAATTGCCCGTTCAACAGCTCGATGCTTCTTGTTTTCTTCCACAGCCCTGTAAGATATGCGCCACACAGACCACAGCCACGATCAACCTCGAGATTTCGAAGAAGAAACCATTTTGCGGTGGTGAGTCTATGTGACTCAAGCAGGCATCGGAGAACAATATCAACCATTTCCGCTGGAACCTTGAACTTGTGCATATATCGAGTGAAGATTGTCCCAACGGATTCGATGTTGCCATTCCTCGCTAATGCGAACATCAGGATCTTCCACATGCTATGGGATACTTTGTCCACCTCTTCTAGGCGCTCGAATATGTTCCTTGCAACCATTACGTTTTCTTCCTTGCAATTGGCGTACAAGGCTTTGACCGCGAGTTCCCGCCTCTCCGAAGATATACCCTTTAGCGTCGCAGGATGGGCATCCAAAAATAGATGGGCAGCGTCGATTGGCCGGCCATGGTCGAGAAGTGTCTGCATTTGATCCGTGATGGATGGTTGGTCTTGCGGCGCACCCCTTGCCTCATTATTCACAGTATCGTTGCTTGTGCTATAAGTTGTCTGTGAAAGGGCCGTCTTTGCTCTGTCCAGGGCATCCGTCGATCGTATTAAATTGGGAGGAAGATCGTTCATTAGGGGTGAGTTTGCTGGTTCTTGTCCGGGTTTAAGAGAGTCAATCAGCTTCGAGCGTGCAGCATCCAGGAAAGACACTGCAGGGGCAGGTGGTTCAAGGGCTGGAGGTTCTTGGTCTTGAAACCGAACATCCGAGCTCAAATCGTCACCATACATGTCCACCTCAGTTGGAAAAGCTTGCGCTTCTCGTAGTTTCCGATCCTGCTCCTTCAATGATTCCAAGCCCATGAACTCCCCTGCTTCAGCCGCCTCCATCATACGTGCGAGTCTTCTTGCCGCAGACGTTGCATCGTAATTTGGCGCGGACGTCTGAAGGGCCCGCTTATTCTCGATTATTCGTTCCGCGACGCGCACCCGACGATGTACGTCGTAGGTAATAGCTGCAACCGTACAAAAGCTTCCCACAGTCGATCCTGCAAGAGCCAATCGGCGGAGGACTCGTAGGGCATTTCGCGAGGGAACGGCTGGGGTACCGTTGGTGGATTTGGAGACCATAGTGGTTCACCCTGCGCACCGCAGACAGCGGGCTTGATCGTATTACCACTGAACCATCAAATAAAAACGTGATGCGAGGGTTCGACGATGGGCAAAGCGTCGGAGAACCAGCGCCGGTTGGTCAATTGGGACAATCGGGGTCAGCGCTGGAGCAGGGAGTGTTCCGGGGCTTTCCTGCGGAAAGTTTGCAACAGCTCGGCCGAATTGGCCTTTACCGCCCGCCGTACTGGATCCGGTCTTTTCCCGGGTGAAGCCACCCCTCTACTCCGTACTCCACTTGTCGCCTACTACATGCTTATCGCAAATATCAATGCTCATTCCTTGTCGGTGGGAGTACAATTTCACACGCAGTTTTGATCCAGTAAATGATGCCAACCAGCAATACGACTATTATTTGTAGATAATCTAAGGCGGCCGAAAAGACAGCGGCCGCTATCGGCGGATAGCCCGACTGTACTCCGTAAGTACTATAGCGAATGCTGACCCCAAAGTCTTAAACACCCCTTAGAGCATAGAGTCAGACGCAAATTCCTCTTCATTGGCCTCCCCATGAGCACTGCCTGGATAAGAGTCTTCCAGAGAGACTACCAAGCGTGAATTGTAAGTAGATGTTTCCTAGCCAGTGGAACGGGGTCACATACCATGTGGTTTGATGTAAAAACTGCCACAGAAAGCCAGGCCGAACAGAGCTCCCAGGCAGACAAATACCGTAGGAGTGAATTTACCCACTGTGAGACTGTAAAGGAGGCTGCAAACTGTTGGGGCAACTACTCGAGCGAGAGCATGCAAAAGACCCTTCGCTCCAAGGATCTGTCCTAACCGTTCACGAGGTACGTGCTTCGTGAGGGATGACTGTAATGTCGGTATTGCAATGCCTCCAAGCGCTGTGACTATGCCAGAGAGCACCATGGCAGAGCTTTGATTCGACATTGCATATCCGACATAGCCAATCATCTCTAAGAGAAGAGAAATCCGTATAAGAACGACCTCGCAAGTGCTAGAACCGGAAACAATATGCTCTGGTTTTGGCGGTTCACGAAAGATTGCTGTCACGATTGGATACACAACGAAGAGGTTGATGACCCGAGCGATGCTTACAATGGATATGAAGACACTGGATTCGACATTACCCCAGTCGAATTTATACTCAGCATAGATGATGACCACTTGGGCGGTCCCCATTGCTACACCAAATGCAATGGTGTCTATTGCGGTGAGAAGAATTATGTTTCTTCGCAATGCCGGACTCGCACCGTGACGGTTAGGAAACAGAGTACTCGGACATCCAACTGGCGGGAACAAAATGGATAGAGGAGTTATTAATCTTTTGGGGTTGAAATTCTCCAGAGAGAGCCAACCCATCTCCCCCTCATTGGAAACCTTGCTCCGGTGACTGTCCCGTGCAATATGCTGTCGTTCTTTCGACAATGATTCTGGGACAACAACCAAGACTGATATGAAGTAAAGCACGTGCAATGCTAGCGAAGCATTGAAGGTACTTAGTGCTTGACCTGTTTTCCTGATCAGTATAGCCGCCAGCATTGGCCCGGCCGCGACTCCAACGAAGAGCGAGCCGTATATGTATCCGAATGCCGCACTCCGCTTCGATGGAGCGGTGCAGTCAGAGGCATAAGACATCGTCAACGCCATTATAGTGGTAAAAGATCCACATAGGCCATCCACGAACGCAGCAAGTAGAAGCACGTTCACGGATACAAGGTCTGGTCTGGCTGCGACAAAGACAGTGATGGATTCTGCCAAAACTGTCCCAAATGCACTAAGAGCCAGAATCTTCGTTCTACCGTAGCGATCGGATAGATGACCCAGTCTTGGGCAAGCTAGCGCAGATAGTATACCTGCCAACAGATTGAAATACAACTGAAACTGGGCAAGCTTTGACTGAACCTCAGGCGTCTGGCACTGCGAGTTATGGCTCCCAATAATAACAGGGAGATACGTGAAACTTGGATTTTGAGTCGCCTTCCTAGCCATATTGTCTCTGCAGATAAGAGACATCATCAAGTTAATCCTGGGGACCGCGGTACCCCCAACGCCCAGCATATAGACTATGAGAAACGGAAGAATCCAGAGGAGCTATGACGTATCAGAACCCGGCAACCTGGACGTTGTCCACTCAGTGCAACAGAGAAATACTCACGCTCGGCCTTCTGCAGGTCCGCCAAAAGCTTTTCTGACCACCGACAGCCTCATTTTGTGGGCCGGCCAGGCTCTCATGAGCCGATTCGAGTCCTTCGCTTTCTTGTTGCAATAAGGGCGTTTGCTCATGGACGTGCAATGGGATGGTGCCTCTCCGGTTGCGTGGCCCAGCATCAATAATTGGCGGCCCGGCTTGCGATTCCCCATCAACCTCGGTATGCATGGCAGGGGGCATGTCGCCCTCGATAGTTGGAACGCTGCGAGTCATTTGGCGTAAAGGAAATGGGAATGTTTTACCGAGCAAAACAAATTGGCCGCTACATTTGCTTGCTCTAGGTGAAGGAGTACGATACGGGGGTACCAGACTCAGAACATTTTGGAGGGGAAGCGATGTAGCGGGAAAGGAAGGACTAAGATAAATCCAGGTTGCTTATCAATCGACATGGGTACCGCTTAGGTAGTAGGTAGGTAGTTTAAGCCAGCAAATGTTCATGCTGGGGCACACAGCGCAGAAGAAGCTAACGTGACTAGAGCGTTGGCCTGTGGTTGTTTCAAGTCAAGGATCCGCCACATGCACCACCAAGCAAGGCAGCCGTGAGCCTTGGCGATCAGGACTGATAACCGCGGGTTTGGACCACTTAGACCCCTCCACGCGCTGTTACCCCTATCTACATTCTCGAATAGTAAAGCAAGGCCCACATCGGGGTGTTTGCAAGGGTAACTCGTTCTGTACTGCCAAATTTATCGCAACGCCAATTTCCATGGATGCATACACCATCGTACACGAAACACCAGCCACATCCAGAAATTTACACAACCAAAGAAGCATCCTTTCCACCAGCAAAGAACTTCTTCTGCTCTAAACACCTCTCACTCTTGCAGCCTTGACAACGCAATGTCATTTGCAGAGAACACTTTTCGCCCCGGTGCAAGTGCTCCTGAGCGACATCTGCCAGAGCTTGTATGAATAAGGGGCTGCCGTTCAGGCTTTCAGCCCGCTTGACCCCGGGGTGATTCGCCTCTTCCATCACTTCAAGATCCAGCTCATACAGAGTCTCAATGTGATCGCTGGTGAATGCGATCGGTACGAGAACGATATCAGTCTGTCCACGTTTCACATACTCCTGAACTGTATCGCTGGTCTGCGCCCCGAGCCAGGCCCTTGGTCCGACTTGAGACTGCCAGCATAGACGGTACGGGTTGCTGAAGTTGAGCCTCTGCATCACCGCATGGACAGTCGCAGCGACTTCAGCTGGGTACGGATCGCCTGGGAAGGAAGGGTTTAGATATTTACTGGAACACCTTGCTGAGGACTTCTCTTACTCACCTCTGTTCACAACACTCATTGGCAAACTGTGGGCCGAGAATAAGAGAACCACGCCCTTTCTTTTCTCTTCAGGATAGGTCTTCAGTTGATCCTCAATGTTTTTCGCGAAAGCCTCCACTAAACCAGGGTGCGTAGGCCATCGATCGATAACGCTCCACTGGATAGACCCGGAAGTGTCCACCTTACCGTTGGCTCGCTTACCCTCCAGCCGATTCCTCCATTTCCATAACTCATTCAAAGAGCTACCCGTAGTGGAACAAGAATACTGTGGGTATTGCGAGAAGGCAACAGCACGGCCGCCTTTGCCGTTGCCAAATCCATCTTCAAGCAATCTCGTATACATTTGCTCCGTCAAAGGCGCAGCGTAACGGAACGCAACATACGGCTTGTGAGGCGCAGTCTCCGGGCTGATTTTGTCCAGCAACTTGCACATTTCCTCACATTGGTATTCCGACCACTTTCTGATGGGTGAGCCCCCGCCAATGTCCGAGTATTGCTTTTGGATCTTGGGCGTCCTTCTTTTCGCAATGAGAGGGCCGAGATATGTCTGGAACTTGCCCAGAGGAATCAAGTCACCGTCGGCCTGCAACAAGTATAGGTATTAGAGATGCAGCAACAAAGCGACTACTTTCAATTTCCAGACACGTACGAAGAGTCTGCTAAGGAAATCCTCCACTTCGTCTGTCGTCGATGGTCCTCCCATGTTCAGAAAGACCATTGCCGTGGGGCCCTTGGAGCCAGTTGCATTCTGAGTGACGGGCGGGACCGCTGTTGCAAGACCGTGTCTTCGTTCCTGGCTATAGCCGAAAGAAGCGCGAGTTGCAGGTCGCAGCAGTTGCCGGGGAAGAGTAAACGGACGGCGGAGAGCCATAGCGGTTGTTATTGTGATTTCCTCGTGGCCCAGACAATGGACATACAGGAAGGGGTCTCGTATAGCGAATTAGCCTACCACAATTTAAATGCGCATCGGTGGTTGAAAAAAGACGAGTGGACTGAGAAGCGTGGCGAGGACAGCTTGTTCGATGCGGCCAGGCGTTATGAAAGCCGAAAAGTCCAGAACGGCTTGATGACGGAGCGTCCATGGAGAGGTTAACTCCGAGAACAAACGGGCCAATTGGAGGCCCCCAAGCGTCATCAATGCTCGGCGGCAATCACATGATGTTCGTGTCTCCCCCGCGTCTTATCCGTTCGGGCCATCGCGTCACCGCGACCGGAGGTAGATCGTTGGTTCATACTCCGTACTAGGCCGCCCCCGACTGCAGGCAGCAAGGCCAGGCCAGACAGGCAGAACTTCCTTCTCTTATCCTCATCTGCCTTCTCAACTCACCTTTTTCTCCTTTTTCTTCATGGCTCCTCCTGGATGACTTGACCGACCCTACGATACACAGCATGGCGGACAGTAACCCACATCGGGAAGATGAGGCGGTTGAGGAAGAAGAGGAAATCGATGAGACTGTATGCACATCCTGGCAACGAAAGGTGATTGAAACCTTTGAGGCTGATTCACAAGTCTAGAGCTACAAATCGGTGAAAGATGCTGTTCTCTTCGCGATCGACATCAGCGACTCCATGTTGACTCCTCGCCCCTCACCAGATCCCAAGAAACCAACACAAGAATCGCCCGCTACTGCAGCCCTCAAATGCGCCTATCATTTCATGCAGCAAAGAATTATATCTAATCCCCAAGACATGATGGGGGTCCTGTTATATGGGACGCAGGCGTCTAAGTTCTATGACGAGGATGAAGACAGCCGAGGAGATCTCTCCTACCCCAACTGCTACCTCTTCACTGATCTGGACGTCCCGTCTGCGCAGGAGGTCAAGGATCTTCGAGCACTAGTAGATGATGAAGCAGAATCAAGAGATGTTCTCACTCCAGCAAATGGGCAAGCCTCTATGGCGAACGTCCTATTCTGCGCCAACCAGATATTCACCTCGAAAGCGCCAAATTTCCTCTCACGCCGGTTGTTCATTGTAACAGACAATGATAACCCCCATGGTGACGATAAATCTGTACGGTCTGCAGCAACCGTACGTGCTAAGGATCTTTACGATCTCGGTGTCACCATCGAGCTGTTCCCCATTTCACGGCCTGAGCATGCGTTCGATAATACCAGATTCTATGACGTAAGTTATAAGTCTTAATCTGTGACAGGCAGGTCTTTTTTAACTCAAGATGCGAAGGATATCATCTACAAAACTTCTCCCAACGATCCAGAAGCCCCTGCGTATTTGCAATCTGATCCGAAGACATCGACAGCAGCGGGTGATGGAATTTCACTTCTCAACTCTCTTTTGTCCAGCATTAAATCAAGGACCGTTCCACGCCGCTCTCATTTCACGAACATGCCTTTGGAGCTTGGGCCCGATCTTAGGATTTCGGTCTCCGGCTATATACTTTTCAGACGGCAAGAGCCCGCTAGAAGCTCCTTCATCTGGCTTGGAGCCGAGAAACCTGAAATCGCGAAAGGAGTCACTACCCAAAGTACAGACGATACTTCCCGGGTGATCGAAAAGTGGGAAATCAGAAAGGCTTATAAATTTGGCGGCGACCAGGTAACCTTCACTTCTGAGGAACAGAAAGCACTCAGAGACTTCGGTGAGCCGGTGATCCGGATCGTGGGCTTCAAGCCTATCGCTGCGCTTCCGTTCTGGGCGAACGTAAAACATCCATATTTCATCTACCCATCCGAAGAAGACTATGTGGGCTCCTCGCGGGTATTTTCTGCTTTGCATCAGACTCTTCTACGTGACAAAAAGATGGCACTTGTCTGGTTCATCGCACGCAAGGGTGCTGGCCCAGTTCTCGCTGCTATGATCGCAGGTGAAGAAAAGATAGATGAGAATGGTGTACAGAAGTACCCTCCTGGGATGTGGATTCTGCCCCTTCCTTTCGCCGATGATGTTCGACAAAATCCCGAAACCAGTCTGAATGTGGCCCCGGAGCCATTAATTGATCAAATGCGCGTAGTCATCCAACAACTGCAGCTTCCGAAGGGGCTGTATGAGCCTCTCAAGTACCCAAATCCATGTAAGCATCTTCCTCACTCCTTTGTGCAGTGGATTTGAAGGAAGCTGATAACCTATGGTCAGCCCTTCAATGGCATTATCGCATACTGCAAGCCCTTGCATTGGACGAAGATCTCCCCGAAAAGCCCGAAGATAAGACAATTCCTAAATACCGGCAGATCGACAAGGTACGCTGTTTACATTCAAAGCCTAGACTCTATGCTTCGCGGATCTTGCTAACAATCTTGTTTTAGCGTGCTGGGGATTATGTCTTGTCCTGGGCCGATGAACTTGAAAAACAATATGCAAATGTCTCGGCAGCGGCACCTCGTCCCACAAGCACCCTTGTCAAAAGAGGGGCAAAGGATCAAGCAAGCGAATTGGACGATCACAGACCAAGCAAGCCATTCAAGAAAGTCAAGGTCGAAGAGGGCTCAGGGGGCTTCGAGGAAGAGGTTCGCAAACATCACAAGAAAGGCACTCTATCCAAGGTAAGCAGATACAGCCATGATGGCATCACGTGCATTGGGTTAACGAGCATTTTTCTTCTTAGCTTACAGTCGCTATCCTGAAGGATTTTCTGACCTCTCATGGACGCTCCAATGCTGGAAAAAAGGCAGATCTTATTGAGCGGGTGGAGGAGTTCTTGGAGGCATAGCGCTCTTAGGCACGTCCTTAAGGCAGCCAGTCAAAGCTGTGACCTCGTATGCTTTCTAGACATCCTTGGTACATCTGATCAGGTGAAGCAACTGAGGGTTTGCTTCCTCCGTTAAGCGCCTATGGGTTTCGTAGATACGTCATCTGATAGCATAAATTCATAACAGGTCAGGTCTGGCGCCACGTCAGAACAGGCCTTGATAGGTCAAGGAAAAGGAGAACAGAGATTTGGGTGATGCTGCTGGCGAAAAAATCTTTTACTCATGGACAAGTGAGACATTCATCTGAAACTATCTGAACTTATATGTTACTAGTGAATATTTCCAGGCCACTTCAAGCTAAACATCCTCCAATTTTGCGCCCTGAAGAATACCAAAAATATAGTACAAAGAGAAATTCCAAAATGGGTTGATCAGAGACCAGGATGCGCCAGAAATGACAGTCAGACTATGGCGGTTGTTAAGTGAGTCGAGTTTCCTGTTACTGGCTGCCGAAAGACTAAAACTGAATATGTTGGGTATGAAATGAGTGAACTAAACGAGCAGTCCCTCTAATAACGCCGTGCTATAGTGCATATCGATCTGATGAAAAATGCATTACTGCTGTGATAAAACAGTGAAACGAGTGTGATTCTGAACCTGGGCGAACATGGTACCAAAAATATATAAACAGAGAAGAAGTAAGCCTCAGGTGACAAACCCCCTGACAGATAGCTGGGGGTGTGAAAAAAGATGTAATGGCGACAAAGACGTGTTCGACGGTCAGCAACGTCCATAAACTTGACAGTAGCAGAATACTTCATCAGGGCAGCTGGTGGTTGCAGGTTAGTTCGGTTACATTCAGAAGGACAGACAGGGGACATGAAGTCACATACTATATCGATTCTCTACCAAAGATGACATGCCATAAAAACTCCATTACCCGACCACTGCTGGCATCACCCTTGTCTGTATCGACAATCCACTGGCGAATTTTGAGGTAGTCTTCTCGTGGTCGTTTGAGCACCTGCTCTCTTGACACAGCAAATTGCGCACAGCATGCCGCAGCAACCCGTTTTGGCATTTGCAAAAATTTCTGTTCCTGTGCCAGCTCAAGATGGTCTTGCATAGTTGAAATACCTGTAGAGTTTATAGGTGGGGTGCTTGTTCCCTCAAAGATTTCTGTAAACACTTCTTCTGTCACATGTCGGTTCGTGCGATGGTCCTGCTTGCACCCGGGGTTCCAATTGCAGCGTAGATTAACATAGCCATTTTGTTGGACAAAGTCGAGTTGTAGGTCTCTCATCGCAAGGACATTATCGTGCAAAGGCGCATCTACATGCCATGCCATCAGGAAGCCCGAGCGATGGGAGTGGAGAAATGCGATTGTTGCCGGTAGGCTGTCATAATTATCAACCAGGTATGTTAAATAGGCCATAGACTCGTGGCCCTTGTTCAAAGGTGTTGTAAGTTGTCGGCTGTCGGCTGCGGCTGCTTTGGAGGGGTTAACGACATAGATGGCTCGTTGCCAGCTTTAGTGAGAAAACGTCATCAGTGTTCGAAATAAATAAGCATATACAGCAGCACTTACTCGGGTAGCTCTTGTTCGACCCAGTCAGTGTGCTCCTCCTGCAGCTTGGTCATAACGATTACTTTATCACCTTGTTCGACTCGTTGAGGAATCAGTCTTTCTCTTCTGGGGGATCCCAGATTCAGCCAATCAATCACATACACGCCTGCGCGATATTGATTGCAGAGGTCTTCGAGATGAATTTTCAAGAGGTACAACGGCAAGAGTAGTGCCAAACTAGCACACAGAGAAACGCGAGCGCCCCATCTCATGGTGGATTGCTGATGACCAGCACCTTCAGCCCACGGCACAGGGCTTTCCCAAGACGAATTGGTCGAAAGTGAACGAGGTCATATACTGGAGAGTCGCAATCGACGTAGGGCAGTTCGGTCTCTCAGGGTGTGACGGGACTGACTTGAAAGAATGTATTCACCACACAGCTGGGAACCATAAGCAAATCTTCGACTTGGATGAGAAAGAAAGAATGACGGAGTCAGTATGTATCGAAGAGGGTAAAGAAGCGAATAGAGTATTCCCGAGAATCAGAAGGAGGGGCCAAGCTCATAGACAATGCATGCAAGGAAAGGGAAGAAAGAAGGCAGGCCTGACCATGCTGTGCAGGCAGAAGCAGGACGGAGGAGGGGGGCGGAGCGAACAGGATGAGACAGTCAGACAGACAATATGGGTTAAGTAGCGTCTACTGGCCTAATTAGGTAGGCTAAGGTAAGTAGCTACTAGTAGGACACCCGACTGCACGCTAGGTTGACCACTTTCTCCTACCTTTGTCACTCCATTTGTGTCTCTACAAGGTAACTCTGTAGGTACTCCGTGCTCTACACCTTCCCCTCTCAACCACACCAGAATGGAGTAGGCAACTTCCATGGACGCGGGATGGAAGAGTGGAGCCAACAGATCCCCACTCGCCGGCCACGCGTTAACATCGTTGCTGTTGTGTGGCAGTTGGCTGCTTCTCCCAGGGACAATCGCAAACCTTAAGGGCACCACCTTCACTTAGCGGCCTTAGCGGGGAAGCTTGGCAGCCGCCAAATTTTCCTAGCGCGGGTGGGCACACTGGAACGGTCTCGGTGGCCCCAATGCCTGACACGCTAGTAGAGTACACTTGCATGCCAAGTCACCCCCGATGTCACCTCTCTATGTAGCATAGTGCTTACTTCCTCCGTCCTTACTATATTACCTTCTGACTTTGGATTGTAGCTGATCGTGAGGAACCCAATGTCCAGCCCTTTCGCTTAAGAAAGGATAAGAGATCGATGCCCCCTAGGCCCCGGGTTTGTCTGTTCAAACCACGGACCGCTTGTGGATGAGGTCGCGGGGGCCATTGCGCGTACGTGGGCACCACTAATATTTCTGGCTAATATCGTGCCTCGCAACGGTAACGCCATCTGCCATGGTTCGCATATTTCAGCCACAATATCGGTTCGGTTAGATTGCTAGACATCACAGATGACAGTCTCCGGATCGACGGCACCGTTTCCCACATTTCGACTGGTGTAAATGAAAAGCAGTGGAAAGCTGAAACGGGCATGGAGCGGTAGACAGTTGACAAGAGTTCCTTGGCTAGCTGGGTCCCATCTACGTGGACAACTGGGTAATCGGAAATGGTAAATGGAAATATCATTTGTGCGTTCCTCCGCTGATAAGACTGCCCCCAAGCCGGGGAAATTCTCGCTAGGAAGTAGAAAGTTAGGAACACCTGATCGGGTTTAATTTCTTTTCGCGGTCCCGCCAATCTGGCCTCGGTTCTCCTTCTTGGTTTTTTTACCCCAGTTTCATTGTTCTCTCATCTCGCTCTCTGATCGGCCGACCGTTCCATGATGTCTAGTAAAGTCAGCCTTGGTAAGCGCCACCTCGACAATTGCGGGTAACTTCTACTTAGTGAATCTCAGAATCTCAAAACTAGTGTCTATATAAAAGTAATTCAGCCAACGGCGGCATGCACTGGCGCCTGGATATTTAAAGTTGGCGCGCGGGGAAGCAAGTAGAAGTAGTCAGATGCTAGTATGCTAGTAGGCAGTACATTGTAAGCATTGGTCTCATACTCATCTACGTCTACCAGAAAAGATTTCACTCTTGGAGAATCTTTGCTCTTATAACCAAACCACTACTGACGAAAAATGGAGGATAGTTGTGTATATGGATTTCAGTCAACCGTTCTCCTTATTCGAGAAATTCTTGGTGGAAGGGTGACGGTCTTACTAACTTTCATTGATTTTGCAAAGGAGAACTAACATCGAGGAAATCTCCGAGACAAAGATAAGATCTGGGGAAAAGATGGCAGGTAAGTGACATGTTCTTTTCAACAATTACCTCGAATCCATTACAAGGAAGAAAGGCCGCTATGTCTTACTGGGGAGCTTCCAGCACCTGGGGATATTATTACAACCTGCTGTTTAACTCCTAGTTTAGCTGGTAGTGGCTGGCTGAAAATATTCTGGGTTACAGCGTGCCTGCGGGATGATAGTCGGCCATAGTGTCATGACATATCCTGAACTGACTGCACATCAGACAGAGTCCACATCTTCACAGACAGTGCTGAATTTCTAGAAAATGCATAGTATGCTAAGCGCCACTTCTATCTCAAGACTTGGCCAGTTACACAAGTGACAAGCTTGGTGAGAATCATGCCAGCATGCTTGAACATTATTAACATTTGATAAACGAAATCTGCCCCTCTAGGTATTCCCTGTAAATGACCTCAGATTTCAGCCTTACTAGAATGCACGGTGAGTGCATCCAGACTCTGACTACTCCAGTGTCTTTCAGACAGTCTGGCCTCCTATTCTCGAACTTGGCTGTGGGAGTCCTGGGATTTGCAACCAGGCTATATGATCCATTGTTCAAAGCGAAATCTATGAGAGAGGTTCCATATTTGCTATTAGCATTGAAAGATTGTCTTTTGAGACCTACTTGTGCGGTTAAAGGCGAGGCTGTAGCTAAATTGTGTATACACACCATTGCTATATGCAGTAGGGTATTGCCTGCAAAGTCCTAAGCAAAACCCCTTGACCAACCAATGGGCAAATATACCTATGTCTTAGGATGGTCAGTATCACCATGTAGAACCGTTGTAGATTTTGAATGGCTAGGGAAGGCTAACAACTCATATCCAATAGCATTAATGCCGGCACTTTCAAATCTCACATTACATTGGGATTTTGTTCTTTATTTATATTCTCAACCCAGCTAGTTTGAAGATCTGTTCTAAATATTGCGGTTCATATCAATTCAGAAATCTCAGAGTGACATGAGATGATAGCAGCGCTGGTAACAGTGTCTCATAGCGCTTGCATTAGGAGATGCAAGATAGCGTGCCGCAAAAGCACTGGCGGATAGTAGTAGACATCAATTATGCCGATATATCTATACAGGGGTGGCAGATTAAGTGAAGAATCAACGGATGCAAAATTATCATCTACATATTGGCTTGGAAGACACAGTCTAGAACGGTCTTGGTAAAGATATACGAACACCTAAACAAGGGGGAGACAATGGAATTTACAGTATTACAACCCGTTCAGATGCCGCATGGACTCTGCTAGTCATCCTAGTCTTTATGAACGGGCATCTCGATCATCAAAGTCGGCGCTGAACAGGTGCAACCTCTTGATGACAACCTCACAGTAGGGTAATAGCGAAATGACGGATCAGATCATATAGATGTGTAGTTATTCCTGATGTGCAAAGTCACAGGACTTTGATTGAACGGTACTACCTATATGGGCTGCATCATCGCAAAGGGATAGGAAGAATGGTAAGCATTATTCCCTTGCCCCAAGGTCACATGACATTGGACCCGACCGATGTCAGGTGACTACTGGGAAAGGAGGCAACCAATTGAGGCATACTACATATGCAAACTGGGCAAACATCCATTCACACAAACAAGCCTAGTACATACTGCCGCTTTTGGTCGGGTGGTTACGCGTGGGACGGTATTATTTCCGGGTACCTACTCTGGGATGTTATTATTGTTGTTGTTGCTCATCAGGTCGCACCCTCAACTTAATTGTTTACCTACGCCTGCGGGAGGCTTTGTCCTATATCAGTACTTGTGGACATCCAAATAACCTTCTGTGTCTTTGAACGGTTCCAAGGGAGCTAACTGATGACAGTCCCCTAGTTCGGTAGATCGTGACCTATCCCTATCATTCTTGTTGTGGTATCGATCCAGATCCCTGACGGCCCCTCTAAATCGGCCAGCGTTGCCATTACGTATCCGATCAATTAATGATTCAGGCATCATTGTTAGGCCTGCTGCCCACAATAATTCCTGGAATTATTTGCCATTAGCCTTGAGGACCTTACCATCCTGGTACAAGTCCGGCCGCGACTAGACGGATCGTGTTGGCCGAGGCGAACCTGAGGCAAACGGTCCCGATTCCCCTGCCGTGGCCGGTCTCCTGGCTGTCCCTCCCTCCTCGTTCCTACTACGTGCCGATTGACTGACGGGCTGACGGACTCTCTTCCCTCTCTCCCTCTTGTTCCCCCGCCCAACGAACGAGTCGTCCTCGTCTCGTTGTCCAACAACAACAACTGGCACTCACTGCCTTGAATCACTCCCTCTTCCTCCCCCATTGCCCTTTCTATTTCCTTGAGTCTTTCTTCCTTGCTACCCTACTTCTACTATTATCTGCCTTCTCTCTTTGCCTTTCTTTCCTTTTTCTATCCTTCCGTTCTCATTGAACTCTGGTCTTTCCTTCTCTTCTTATCCTCTTATTCTTCTTATTTGTCTTCTGCCTTTCCCTTCCCAATTCCCCTTTAATACCTACTTATCTTGGGCATCTTATCGCCTGTCTTGGTGTGGGCGCTTCATCGCATCCGCCTGTACCCGTAATTCCTTATCCCCTCCACCCTTGGTTCTTCGGCGCCCAATTCTTGGCTCCTTGTTTCGCGGCAAGACCAAATCATCGCCGTTGCCCGTTCCCGAGAGCGCATACCTGGTCGCACGCACACGGTTACGTTACGCCCACTCCGCGTTTGTCGGGGGTTTCGCTGGAACTGGATCTTGGACTTAGGCCCAGTCTCTTCGTCACAAGCGAACCGTAACCCCCAATTTCGACTTTCGGCATCGTAATCGATCCGATTGTGTTGTTATTCTTTGCAATCGACGGCGCGCATTCCTTTCTGTCCTGCAGTCGCATACTCTTCTAGCCCGAAGTTTTGCGAAGATCGGGTCGCAGGTCGGCTCATTAAATGCTCTTTGAAGGTGAAAGGAACTAAGAATAAGCAGGCCGGCAAGATAATCGTCGCAGACCGGAGGATGACCGAAATTTGAAACGAGGAAACGAGAAACGAGGCGACGAGTGTGCGGGCTACTGACGGCGGCTGTACCCTCACCCTACGGGATCAGGCACAGCCTGCGGATCGATCAGCGGCAAGAGTGATCACATCTTCAGGTCGAACGATCAACGGTACAACGGATGGTGGATGCAGGGCAACTGGCAGCATGTCGACAATCGAAGATCCTTTCGTTTCCAAGTCCCAAGAGGGCGCTGCTCCTCGCGAGTCGCATAAGTACTCGTCCTTTGACACGCAGCTGTTCAGTCTTGATGCATCCTCGCCAGCACAAGCAAAACGAGCCCTTGAGGCGCATCTGGCAGAGACAGAGCGCAGACTTGAGGAGGCGAGCAAGCTAGGCACTGCTCTAATCGAGCAGCAGAAGGAGCTCGAGGACAAGTTGAAGGAAGTTGAACAGCAGCAGGAGGCGGGCCAGATTGGGCCAGACCTTCGGCGGAAGCTTGCAGACTTGGAAAGAGAATACAATGAAATCGGCCGGGAAACCACGCGCGCATTTCTTGCCCCCAAGCGCATGGCGGGTGGCGACGATAGCCATTTGGGGACCCCGTACGAGCAAAAGGTATGCTGAAGAACTGATACTAACCGCGTTAGGCTTGCGCATGTTGCTAATGATTCTTCACAGTCACCAATCAGCCCAGCACTGTTCGCCGGCCAAGCAACAAATTCTCCAAGTAAAGTGAGCGTGCCATCTCGGAAGCAACGGAATCAATCATCGACCCGGGTACATGACATCGAATTCGCTACCGAGATATCGACGTCTCTTCTAGCCCAAGTTCGTCAGTTACAGACACTGCTTGCCGAACGTGAGGAGGCGTTGAAGACGCTGAACCTGGAGAAGTCGAGGCTTGAGTTGGAAGCGGAGGGATATGCTCAGCGTATCCGTGCACTGGACGAGAGCGAGGAACGCTACAAAGACGAGAATTGGGCGCTGGAGACTCGGACACATGAGCTCATGGCCGCAGTTAAGGAGGCTGCTGATCGCGAGAGTAGACTCAACAGCAGCCTCGGGACTTTGACCTCTGAGAAAGGTTCCGTCGAACGGGAGCTTGAGGACTTGAAGCAAATCAACGCAAAATTGGTCGAGGACCACACGGCAGCTCAGAAAGCGAACGATTCTGAAATTCATCTCCTGCGTAGAAACCTCAATGCTGGAGATGCCGAAAAGGTTGCACTTCAACAAAAGGTTGAGGAGTTGAATGCACAAAATCAAGAACTCGCGCGAGCAGTGGCAATGCGACTTCGCCAACACGAGACGGAGTCTACGCGCGAGGTCTCTGGCGGCCACGATTCCGACGACCAAGATCAGTCCACACCTGAGAATTCGCCTCCTCCATCTCCGAACAAGTTCACTCCCCGGCACAACCACCTCGAAACCGAGACGTTGCGAAGTTCGCTTGGTCATGCCCATCGCATGATCCAAAATCTCAAAAGTACTATTCATCGGGAGAAGACCGAAAAAATTGATCTGAAGCGTATGCTGCAAGAAGCTCGCGATGAGATAGAACAGCGCCGTCGTGAAACCGCTGCTCCAACCAACCCAGCAAGCAAGCGCCAGAAGACCAAGGTTGAGGCCACAAGAAAAACTGCTCGGCCGGATCTGCTGGGTGCTGGACGGAAAAGAGCGGAAATTGAGATCCATGACTCGGACTGGGAAGATAATGCCACCGATGCCAGCCCGTCTCACCGGGCTTCTGTGAAGTTGTCTAGAGGTCGCCTAGGAGAGCAATCATCCGATGAACCCACCGATGCGTACCAAACTGCCACCGAAGCTGACGATGCCTTCGAGACGGCGAACGAGCGAGAAACTACCACCGAAAGCGAAGCGTTCCAGACCGGTTTAGAAAGCATGGCCGACGATAGCACTGATACCGATGAGCTGACGGAGACCGAAGACCGGCTGCAGCTGACCCCACGCGGACGGGTATCCTCCTTGACTATGGCCAAGGCCCGTGATAGGACGTCCTACCAGAGTACTGCATCAACCTCGGGCGATGAGGACGAGGATTATGACGGGGGTTTCCCGTCGCCGAGCCAAATGTCCTCACCCAGGTACCGACTGAGACAGAAGAGAAGCGTAGTGAGGAAGATTCGTCCCTCAGGTGAAGCTCCAATGGCTTCTGTTAGCCGACCTTCTAGTGCGCGAGAATCCTCGGAGACAAGCTTCACCCAAGGCTTAGCGGGCTCGGAGGGACAGAGTCTCTTCATGGAACTCGCGGAGCTAGACGGTGATGAGGATGAGGATGACTTCGGCCCCCCTATGCGTTACGCTACGGCCTCGCAGTCTTCAACACCGCGCATGCTTCCGATACCTGATTCTAGACGACCCTCAGAGGTCATGCTCGATGCGAACCCCAAACCTGTCATGGTTGATTCTGGAATGATGACCGATCCTTGGGCTCCAACAATAGCCCCAGCTAGCGTCGACAAGACTGGTAGCGAAGAAACCCGTGGCTTACCTACATCAACCACAAAGACAGCAATGTCAGATGCCAGCACCGCTACTGAAATAGAGGAACCCCGGCAACTGGCGCACGCGGCAACTCAATGGAGCCCTCTTGAGCCAGCAGTGGAACAAGCGGATCAATACGCTGCAGTTGTCCCACAGAACGGCCTTGTTAACCACACTACTAATATGGAAATGGATGTTTCCTCTGTTTCTTTCCAGGAGACTGTTCCTGTGGCACCAAGAGGGCCTGAGTTGAGCATGTCATATGCTGTTGAGGTCACTACTGAGCCCGTTCAATGTGTTGCTTCCGAACCGCCGAAGTTTACCCTGTCATCTTTTTGCTCACAATTGACGGAACCAGTTGATTCGAAGCTTCCCGAGCCCGAGCCTGTATATGTGGCAGATATGGCTGTCTCGACAATAGACTTCCAGTATACCCTGCCTATCACGCCAGCTCTTCCTGAACCAGCTCCCCCGATTTCACTAGCCGAGCAAGGTACTAATACCGAGACACCAGAGGTGGCCGTTTCCTCTATTTTGTCGCAGCGGACAGAACCCACAGAAGCCGTTCCAGAGCAGAGAGAGCCAGTATCAAAACTCGCTGCGGAAACCAATACAGAGTCCCTAGAACTTGTTTTGTCCACCATCTTCGTTCAGCAAACGCAACCGGTGGCAGCTAATATAGAGGTGAGGGAGCCACAGCCCGAACTAGCCGTGGTGCAAGTCGCACCTAAGGTTGAGCTCCCAGAGCTCGCGATATCTTCTATCTCCTCGCAGCAAACAGAACCCATTGAAGCTATTCTACAGCCGGAGGAGCCTGTGCTTGAAGCGTCGCTTCCGAACCTGTCCCTTTCTTCGATGGCCTCTGAATGCACCGAGCCTGTTCCACCACAAGCGCGTGGACTACCAGTTCCCCCGGTGTCGCATATGTCGCTGTCCGATGTCAGCTCCGTGGAAACTCTGCCAGTCAAATTTAGCCCACCGATAGCCACGATAGCGACGATCCCTGTGCTTCAACTTCCCGACGAGAATATCGCACCGGCCTCTAACAGCACGGCGGTCAAGAGCATCCCAGCAGCGGAATTGCCGTCGCTTGTGGTTGCCGAAGACACTTCGGATGCGGGCACATCCAACAACGCAGCTGACGACATGCTGGACGCCTCACTCCCCCTAAGTACCATATCCGGGAACGCTGTCTCGCGTCATGTGAGACAATCCCCGTCTCCCAACCAGGCAGATCAAGGTGCCCAGACGATCTTGTCGTCCAAGCAAATCGATCAGATCCTGATGGATCGTATTACTACCCGGCCATTGTCTCCGCCAGACAGCGATAAGTCCAAGGAACAAAATACCTCTCCTTTCGCTACGCCGAAAGCCCGGGCTCGCCCAACTCATCAATCCTCAGCAGCGTCTCTCCCATCTCACCACTTGAGGCCTGGTAGTGCTGTTAGCCAGACATCCAGCATCCAAAGCCACACTCCCTTGCCTGGAGATCCTAGGGAAGCCGTTATATCAGCCGAGAAGAGGTCGCTGGATCATGGTTCAACATCCCCAAGCTTTATGGGCCCACCGCTTGCCCCAGCTTCTGCCTACAGAGCGAACGTAGCCCAGCGGCCACGAACGCCTAACGACTCCGGTCTGCATGTTGGAGCTGCAACGACAACTTCACGGCTAAAGATGAGGCGTGAGAGCCATGTGTCGCGAAGATCGTCTGTGTCATCATTTGCGTCTGAGATTGAAGAACGGTTCAACATGCATCCTAACCCAGCTCTTGGCCCGCAAGGTTATGCCGCTGGTACAGATCCGCGAATGATTCAGGCAATCACTCAGACGATGATCGGAGAATTCCTCTGGAAATATACACGCAAGCATGTGTCGGGAGAAATCTCTAACTCGAGACATCGTCGCTACTTCTGGGTCCACCCGTACACGCGCACATTGTATTGGAGCGAACAGGATCCGCAGAGCGCTGGCAAGAGCGAGCTTCGAACTAAGAGCGTTCTGATCGAGGCTGTTAGAGTTGTCCCAGATGACAATCCTTATCCTCCGGGTCTTCACTGCAAGAGCCTGGAAGTGGTGAGTCCTGGTCGCCGGATCCGATTTACTGCAACCACCAGTCAAAGACACGAGACTTGGTTCAACGCACTCTCGTACCTGCTGCTGCGTAATTCGGCCGAAAATGGCGAGGAGCAGGAGAGCAATGCTTCTTTAGAAGACATTGATGAGTTTAATCCTGGTTTCCGCTCACGCTCGCGCCAGACCTCTAGGCTGTCTTTCTCGTCTTCTCGGAGTCGTACCACCCGGAATTGGCCTAAGGAACGTGCAGGGTCCGTGCTGTCCGCACGCCGCACGGCTACGCCTGGCCGTACTTCTCCAGCACTAAGTACGCCATCTCAGTACTCGGACCAGAGGCACAGCTCTGCCTCCCGCCTTAGTACGATTTTGAACACAACAATTAAGGGTTCTTTCGGCCGGAAGGGTCCTGGCTTTGCTAGCTCAAGTGTGCATGAAGGGAGCCTCCATACACACGATAGCGAGGAAGATCTGCGGCACATGATGGAAAGGCAGGATGATCGGCTCGAGAACGTCCGAGCATGCTGCGATGGTATGCGCCTTTGTTCCCTGGAGACTTAAGCTGGACAACTCTGTTCTAAGACTACTAGCTAACGAAAGTAATGCAGGCAAACATGATGTCAGCGCACTCTCGAGGACGAGTCGTTATAGCCCTCGGGTTAATCGAATCCACTCCCACCATTAAGACGGCCATCTGGAGCAGTCAACTGATCGCGGTGGTTCTTGAGCCCTGCTGTTCACCAGGATATTTGCCCACTGGCTTTTCTTTCCATGGTCTCAAGCTTTTACATAAGTCTCTGTGCATTATCACTATTGCCATCCTTGGCACCTCATCTTGTTCGTTCGGTGTTTATGAGCGCAGAATCAGCGTTTGAATCAGCTTAACTGCGAGTTTGCATACCCCTGATGGGCACGTTTCTCACTACCGCCACTTACTATACTTACCCTTTTAATCCTGGGGCCTGGCCTCATCACCCTGCCACTGCTCCCCACTCCCGTGCCACGATTGTTTCTGTCTTTCATTTGCGAGCTATTTCGCACAAACCATCGATATATTTCCTATGTTGATACTCACTGCGAGCTTGACATACATGTGAACTTGGATCACTCATTAACCCTGGCTTGACTGCCATGCCCTTACTTTCTTTTCTCTCTTCTCTTTTCAACAAGTTATTGCGCAATCACTTGTTCCGGATTGCCGTTGTGTATGATTGATCTGTATTCTCATTGACCCCAAAGTGGGTTACGGTCGGTGATTGCAGGTTATATGGACCAACTGATTTGGGTGGAATGACCATATGGTTGGGTATCCATGTCGTTTATTGTGATCTTGCATTGGGAAATTGATCTAGGTACCATTGTGCACCAAGACAATCGAAAATCTTGAAGGTCTACGTACCCTCGATGACCAGCCGTAGATATTAGACAGGTCATGTCACGCGGAAAGCTACTTTGAACCACACTGGAAGCTAGTTGAAGGCTTTGACAAGCATGGATGTTATTTTGGCCGCGATGTGGTATGAAATCAAGGACATCGGGCTTCCTGTCCATTAGACCACACATCAGTGAGTTAGAGCTCATCATAGTGGCCATGTCACTTGAGGTGCTCATGGCGAGGACATGACATCTGCGCACTTCATGCGTTGGCTGGACGCTGTGCCGAAGTTCTAGTGGGTTTTGGACGTCCTGGCGGCCAGAACTCGAGTAGATACTCTGCTTCCCAGGTCCAAGGTCCCGTTTCAGATTCCTCGGTATCTGTAATCGTGCTGAGCGGGCTCTCGGAAGATCGATGTCGGGATGGGAGGTCATCATAGCGAACTAGAGCCGTTGGGTCTGAGTATGACTTGCGAAGACCCACTGGGCCGGAGTTGCGCTTTCGGGAAATTGGCGGTCTGTCCTCGAGGTCCGAGTGCGGAACATTTAAATGGTCCCTTGGTTCGCTGCTATGGTCAGTCCCAACGCCCAGGGTTTTATACAATACATACTGACTGCGGCTGCTGAGATGGTTGACTATGTCTCTTTGGATCCGCATTCGCGTCTTGGCTTGCTAGAACAGCCTGATACATCATCTTCTTCCGCGGTTTCCCAGTTGGTAAGCGGAGCATGTTGCCCGGAACTTCAGGAGATTCATCATCATTGAGATGCCCCGATGTCCGGGTCTGAGTTTGTTCCAGGGAATTGAAACTGTTTTTCTCGGATTTCTTGCAATTGGCTTGGTCCGCGTGGTGCTTGGATTTGCGGCGCGGGCTTGCCGAAGTTGCAGTGAGCCTCGAGTCCTTCTCTTCCGGGTCCACGACATTGTCTAGGGCTGCTCCGTGACTCGTCGCTTGCCTCTCTGTGGTATTTGTTTCCGTCAATTCAATGATTGCCGGGTCATGGTGGGCTCGATGGCTGGCGGTCTGCCTGGGCGGGTTGTTTTCCGACGTGGGCTTTGCCCTTTGCCGTTTTGCAGGTCGCTCAGAACGCTCGTGCTCGTTCACTCTCGACGTAGGCCTTGTTCGATCCGCATTGGGTGGGTCCGATCGCTGTGCCGGGGTTTTCTTGATACCCAGAAGATCGTTCAGTGACCGAGTCGGCTGCGAGGAAAGAGAGGGCCGTGACGGCGTGACGGACGGAGTTGGTGTCTCTCCTGGTCGCGAGGGAGAACGGTGACTTTTCCTCTTGTTACTGTACAATGCTGAGATATCCGTCTCTGTTCGTTCCACGGGTTCACAGACCTGGATAAGGGCACCGTTATCCAGCTCGAGCTCGTCGCCGTCTTGGATCCCTTCGTCGTCCTGTCGCCAGTGGTAATCGCCAACAAAATTGCCCGCAACGTCGTATGCCATAATGCGTTTGTTGAACGTATGATAGCGGAGAAACCCATCTTGCCAGCGCTTCGCTTTGCGTCGCATATCATAGGTGTAGAGACAGCGGAACCTGATCACCGGCGCGGTGTTTTGAGTCGCGGGGACGCTCATGCTCGGGGTACCACGCGGGGTAGACATTGTGGCGAGAATGGCGAAGGACAGCGACAGGGCCCTGATATGGTGACCCTGCGCCTGGACACCATCGGGTCGAGGGATGGGATGTTGATGGTTGCTGCTTGGCGCGTGGTTGGAGGTGGATCTGGATCTGGTCTTGGTGCTATTCCACCGCCGAACCGCGTATCGATCTGGTACTGGGGAAGCCTGAGGCCGTCAAGTCCCGTGGTCGGCGCGGGAGTATAAACCCCCCCTCAGGGATGAACGCTCTTCTCCTTTCCCCGATCCTGATTGCAGACCATCCTTAATCCCAGGGGTCTTTTCTGGCGCCATTCCAACTGGTGTCATCGCTGGCTGGTTGCCTTGGCGGTGCCACTTGAAATGGACACATTGCGCAACTCGTCCCTCACTACACTAGATGGAGTGCCACTGTCCCGTTCAGCTCAGTGAATCCATGCTTCATTACCATAATCGATGGTCTTGCTTAAACCAGCCATGGTGTGGCTGTCATCACAGCGACTAAGGTTATTTGTGATCCTGTAAAGAGAGAAATGCGCACGATGTTCCTATCCATCTGGCACTTAATACTCATTGGTCTGTTATGTCTGGCTAGGGTGGCTTACGGGCCCATAATAACGGCTTCCCCCATCCCAAGGGAATCCCGATCGACACACCACTTTCCACCGTCGGAGGGTCGCATAATTGATAAAAATAGCCGGGCCAGCAGCAGCCGGCTAGAAAAGGGCTGAAACACGCCTGAGACCCTCTCGCTGGGGAGCACCACATGTTGGCTGCGTCATCCGCCGCTACCACCAGAGAGATGCCGGGCTGCCACTAGATATTCTTCGCCCTTCTCGAGGCTGGCTCTCTCCTTTCGGCCCCCTTGCCCCGCTGACATTTTCGACTCCCCTTCTTCTCCCCCGTGGCCTCAATGGGAATGCCCGTTCCATCCTCCTAGTTCAATTTCCGCCCATCCCTCCCATCCCCCTCCACTGAGGGGCCACCCGGCACCATGCAGAGCATGCAGAGGCAGTTTGGCCGACTGATGAAGAGGTCGGCCGATGATAGCCAGGTGGCCATTCTTCTGAAAGACTTCGAAGAAGCAGACAAGATCCTGGGGAAGGTAAAGAGATCCACTTGACCGAGCCCTTCGCGCGGGGTTTAGTTTGTTGATATCCTCCGTATTGTGACTGACAGCTCCCGCATTCCGACAGATCGTCGATTCCACAAGCGCCTGGCGCGACGCTTGGTCATCCCTCTTGACGCACCAGAATCGAATGCTGAGCGAGTTCGAAGGCTTGTATGCTCCCATTCTCGGTGCCTCCGATTCCTCTGCTACACAAAATGGTATCCCAACTCCACAAGCAACCTTGGCTCGGACAACCAAACTTCGGGAGCATTATGAAGATCTACGGAAAGAACTACTCGATGAGCTCGCTGCGATGGAAGAACGTATGATCCGACCAGCCTCGCAAGCTAGGGAATACTTGGGTTCAGTGAAGAAAACCATTAGAAAGCGGGATGATCGAAAGGTGCGCACTGTCTTGCGTTCAGGGAGCGCAGACTGATTTCCCCCCCTCCCCCTCCCTGTTCCGCGCCCCCACTCAGGAACCAGCCATTGCTCTTCGTGTGCTCTTCCGAGCTCCTGCTGTATCCCATGCTGACATCTACCCTCACCTCCCAGTTGGATTACGAACGCTACCATGGGCGTGTCGACAACTATACCAAAAAGACTAAGAGATCGGATCGAGATAACGCAGCCCTTGTCAAGGCCGAGAGTGACCTTGCCAAAGCGACCGAGGTATGAACCACCAGGCCACCCTCACCATCTATGATATCCATCTGACAGTCGTAGGATTACGAAGCAGCAGACGAACACTTGCGACAATGTCTCCCACCTTTAATCGCCGCCGCATTCTCACTGCTTCCTCGGCTTCTCGCCACGCAGATTGAAATCCAGAATGCAATGCTAGCGCACTACTATACCGTGGTACACAACTATTGTCAGGAGACGCAATTCCCTTCCCCACCTCCACCAATGGAACTGGTCGTGCAGGAATGGGAACGCCTCTGCCTACCTGTCCAGCAAGAGGTGGAAGCATTTGGCTGCATCGTCAACGGGAGAACCGTGAAGCTATCCCAAGTCCCCGACGACCAACGCAATGGCCCTCGCATCAGTAGCCGTCCAGCAAACGGATCCTCTTCCTACCGTCGTCCTTCTGGTGGCCATACCCCTCCAATTCAACAACGCCCAATCTCACCTGTCCACAAGCTCCCTCCACCGAAGCCCACCTACGACAGGAAGCCATCACCAGTATACGAAACGAAACCTCGACTCACAGACATGGCCTCTTCCCCCGCCTCGTCCAATCTCACCGTGCCTTCGAATTATCTCTCTCCCCACACATCAGCTTCGTCCCCAGGCGCTGAGTTGTACGTTTCAGCCAGCGAGAATCCTAATTCTCCTTCCCCGGGTCTTTCCACCGTCGCTGCTCGCACAGACTACTTCAGTCGGAACCAACACCCCTCCAGCGTCATAAGAGCGACATCTCCCGGGGTCAGTGCCTTAGTAGCCGGAAAGAGAAAGCCTCCACCACCTCCCCCACCGCGGGCGAATTCAAGCACCGCTCTATACGTGACGGCCTTGTACGACTTCGGGGGCCAAAGCGCTGGCGATCTCGCCTTCCGAGAAGGTGACCGGATCCGCGTTCTCAAGAAAACAGACAGTACCGATGACTGGTGGGAAGGCGAGCTGAGAGGCGTGAAGGGGAGCTTTCCAGCTAACTATGTAGAGTAATGGATGGGTGCGTGCGTTTGCATTTTGCAAACTGACGTATTCAAGGAAATTCAAGAACCATACCTATATCTAGTACTTGTAATAATGCATTTCGCCCACTGAGAGTTGCTCGTTGTCATATGTTGGGGCCCGTTGGAAGTTTGACGCTTGTGTCTGCTGTACTCTATTTTGATCCGACCGACGGCTACTAATTGAGAGCGATGCCAACTAAGTTTACAACAATTCGAAATGCTTGCTGCCATGGTGACTATCACTATCAGACTCTAACGCGCTATCACATGCAGTCATAGACATATTTTTGATCATTCAAGTGCCACTTTTGGCCAGAGGGGTATAAATACTCCTCCCCCAGCGGAGATACCAATGTGGACCTGACTGCCCCTACTACCCTAACGTCGTCAGAGAAACGCGCCTTCAGATCCTGCTTCAGCGGGTATCTCTGTCCCCTTCTGACGGCGGCTTTCTAGGAACATCTCTACCATCCGCTTGCTCGAGATTGGAGAATACGTGCTCTGAAGCGGACTATCTTGGCTTGTCACACCATGATACCCACTCTCGGCTCTCAGGTTCTCATTTGTCAATCTTCTATTGTCATGAACAGCACGTGCAGATCTTCCCTGAAAAGCTTTCAAGTCTCGAGTTCCTGGGAGCTGCCTAGAAGCATATCTCCCATGCTTTCTGCTGGTTGCTTGCCACTGGTTTTTGTCGGCTGCGTCTCTTCTTGGAGTCGGTGACTCTGGTGCTCGAGATCGACCATTCGGTAGCGGATGTACTGGCGATAATGCAATGCTGTTGCGTCGTGTCTCAACTTGGTTAATAAAGAAGCTGTTTCCACTGGAACTGCTTGATATCTTTGCCGAGGTTGAGACTGGAGGGGGAGGGAGAGGAATGGGGGTATTGAACTGCTCCTTTGGAGCTGCCACTGTTGTGCGCATACTTGAAGACCGGCTGAATGGACGGGAAAAGTTATTCTTTGCGGATACTTTGCAAGCGGTCCATATATCATCTTCAAGCAGTCCATGCCGAAAGTAGCCTGTATCGCCCGCTGGGGTTTGATAAACAAAGGCCATTCCTTCGTCATGGATTTGTGCATCTTCTCGGTAATGGCATCTTGTCGGTGCAAGGTTCTCGGGGCTTTCAATTTTCGCCATCTGAGTATGCATCCATTGTTGCCAATCGGCACTCGGTCGTTGGGATCCCACGGGATCTTGGCCAAGGCTACATTTCGGAGAGCTATAAGCCGCCCGCTGGCTTGCAAAAATGGTTGCCATGCCTGGCTCCTCTTTTGCATCAGGGTCATTGGCGTCTTTTTTCAGATCCATCGCACTAGGCGAGTTCCCACTAGTTGTACGCGAATACACGCTAGGGGAATCAAACTCCATATCTGGGCTTCGTGGTCTTTCCACAATCAAACACTTGGCGTCTTCTCCGAGGCTCTCCTTGGTTGCATGGATTGAAGATTCCCCATCACCAGAGGCATAAGGTTTGAAAACTTCACCTTTCCGCAAGTTCTGTGTTTCCTGGATGTGCTGAGCCACGCGTTGCGTTCCCTGGCGAGGAGTTATCGTACCCGCGTAAGCTGTCGTATACGATCCCGGAGATTGGATAGACTCATCGCTGGCGATGAGACGAATCGTCTGTCTACTACGACGTGTATGCATGGAGGGCGCTGGTGTCGGAATCACACGGTGCTCCTTGACGTGGCCAAGGATGATTTCCTCGCTTGCGTTTCGCTTATTATTCCCATCAATGCGCTTCATCAGGGCAGAATATAGTCGCTGGCTGTCAATCATACCGTCGGGTTTAGGGGGGCTCCATGTGCTGAAAGAATCATCTCCAGACGATTTGGGTTGAAGAGTTGAGCTCTCCCGTTCATCGATTATAGATAAAAAGCTGCGGTCGCCGGCTTTAGGTGTTACAATAGTATTTGCTATGGTCGAGTCCGCCCAGCTCGTCACCCGAGAGCGGCTTGTGGCAAGGCTTTCGGAGCTTCCAGTTCTTCTAAATTCGTGGTGTGTAACGGGACCTACAGCACCTTCCGAGCGTGTCAAGTCAGTTGTCCCGACGTTATCCTTCAAGGAGTCCGCATACAGCTCAGATACAGTCGAGTCTTTGTACTGAGTTCGTTTCTGATCATAAGATGGTGATCTCTCAGCACGTAGCTGGACTGGAGGCTTAGAAAGCCCCAACACCTTTTTGATCCCTTTCTTAATAGATGAAGACAATGACCTGGCTTTCCCATAAGATGGGGCATTAGTAGTCCGCTGCGTCGATGGCGGCATGCTTGCTGCATCTGCATCCAACACAACGCTACGGAGCGTTTTTCTGAACGGCTTGTGCTCCCGTCTCAGCTTGGGGGCTGAGAGTGATGATTTTCTGGGTTTGTACGGATGGTCTCCCGACTGCTGATAGTGACTGCGTGCCAGTTCGATCGCCGCGTCGTGACTCTTTGCATGCCGGAGAGCATCAGAGGTCCGGCTGTCCCCTCGGAAAAATGACATGGAGCGCCTCAACGTGCCACATGCTCGTGGATCATCCTGGGATACCGCTTTCCCCGCGAGACTGTTTTTGAAGGGCTCAGGCGATGGCATTCCAAAGGATCCACGGGTATAGCGCTGCCCAGTGGAGAACATCGATCGAGTTTTGCGGAGTCGTCGATAGGAAGAAGGCAGAGCAGCAACCCCGGCGTCGAGCCCTCGAAACTCACTTATAGAAGGCAGAGCGGCTGATGAAGACGAGTCTGCATTCGAAGGATCCATATTATCGGTCGTGGGTCGATGACGGGAATTCCCAGAGCCAACTGAGACATTGTTAAGTTTTTGTGAGGATTCAGCAGAGCGATGTTTCCTCTGAGGCACAGCCATATTACCGGGACCACCTAAAGCATCATATGAGCATTTGGAGCGTAGCATAGCTCGAGAAGCTGCAGTAGTAGCATGAAGTTTCGCAAGCTCGGGGTCTAAGGGTTCAGTAGATTGGGAACTGTGATGGCTTCGCCTGATAGATCGAGACGATCGGGATCTTCGCAGATGCTCCATGATGCTGATATCAGATCAAAGGAAAGCCCGTATTCAAGTTTGGACATATGATAGGTAGTGATATAGATGTACTGAGGGATGGTACTCCCTCTGCAATGGGGTAGTCAGGTCGATGGATGCCATCGTTGGTAGAGCCGGGGGAAGGAGCAGGCTCTTGCCAGCTGTGTACATGTTGTTGGGTTCGCCTTGGTTGCAACTTCCCTCATGAACGTCCATTAGAATAAGCCAAGCACTGCTCCTTCTCCAACTCCCTTTAGTCGGATTAAGATACTGGTGGATATGAGGCTGTCTTCAATTCCTCCACTCCTTCAACCTCCGTATTGGGTGGGTGGCCCAAGCCCCTGAATATGCATCCAGCATCACCATAGTTACCATCTCGGCATTTATAGAGCACCATTGCTACTAGATGTAGTGCCGTGGAAGAATCGAAAGCCTAGTGAGTTTGAGGCCCTATATTACAACATCTAGAGCAGGCCACGTGACAAGACGTAGAGGCCATATTGTGTCCACTTTCTTGTTTCTGATTCGGTACTATCCCAATTTCGCAGTGAAGCGTCAGGACGAGCCATGCACAACCTAAAGTTGAGAGGAAAGATCTCCATGAAGGCCGTATTCACGTTCAATCCAGGTTGCAGCAGGGAAGTTGATTCCTGACTACTTCACCGTTGCACTGATCGGTGAAGCTTGGAGGCAGGAAATCATTTCGGCAACCCCATTGGTCTATATATCGCGTTCAGTCAAGGTCCGACACATTTCCTTGGAGCGGATAGCCTTTCACACCTACCTGCAGACAGACATCACAGCTGGGGATTCTTTCTATTTCTATGTACTACCGGACTTCGGCATGGCAATTGCGGTATAGCCTTGTGTCACCGGCATTGGTGCCCAGCCTAACCACACTATCGAGGCTTCCCATTGTTGGGCACTTCGTTGCTCGATGAGACGCGGCTGGGAATGGTGAAACTCCCCTTATTTCATAGCCCAAGGGGTTGCAAAGGGCCGTGCCTGCATGGCTGAAATGGACAAGACCGGGTCTGATTGATCGCAGGGGCATTCTGGGCTTCTGGCAGCAGCGTAGCCGTTCACAATAATGTGGGACCGGGGCGATCATTCAATTAGGAGCCATCTAGGTAGGTTGGTTGCACAGTAGTACTTGGTAAATGCCGGGGCTGGCCACTACTAGTGCCTATGTGCTACCCCGTAGTACGGAGTACCTAGACGGAGAAGGAATGCCTTGACAGCGCGCACGGGAAAGTGTTGACCAGGGATCCGAGCCGTCCAGTTGTGGCCGTCGGCTAGGTAGAAACGGGGTACTTGGTCGTGCTTACGGAGTACCTCGTTCGTAGCAGTAGGACTTAGTAATTCCTTGGCCGAGTGGTCCTGGGTGTCAAGCGATGCCGAAGCCGCACCAATCATCCACATCGATGATACCCCCAGCCTGCCGGTGGCCGTGTTGTTCATCATCTCCGGAAGTCCTGGGGACGCGTGCGTCACGGCCTCGCAGTCTGGTCGCCGCACACGCAGCAAGGTATAGGCCCACAATACGAAAAACAAAAAAAGACCAAGAAAATGAGGAAAGTCAAATAGAGGAGATCAGTAAGAAAAACAAATGGGATGTGCTTCGTTCGGCCGGGTTCTGGCCCGGAGTCACACGGGCCACAGCCAGCAGCAGGCAGCCAGGTGGAACCATCCGCATTCATTGCCGAAGTCCGGAGGTGGTGTTGGAGCTTGGAAAGCCCGGCGCCGTCAGCCGATCACTTCCCATTGCTTTGTGCTAGGGCCATTGGGGGGAACAAAGGAAATGGATTCCAAGGGTATAAAATATTCAGTATCCAAGATGAGATAATAGATCGTACAATTAGCCGAATGGGTATGGAAATCGACCAACGATATCACAGAGTACACATGACATGACAAAGAAAAAGTACACGGCGGTGTCAGGACCAGACAAAGACAGGAAGAAAGAGGAAGGGGGAGGAAAGGAAAAGAAGGACAAAAGAGGGACAAGGGCGCGAAAGATCTCCGCCGGCGCGCGCCACGGGCTCCCCCTCCCCAGCAGACATTCCCGGCTGTGCGCCGGCCCTGCTGAGCGGAGGGCCGTCTGGGCCAGCCAAGCATCAAGACCGTACATATCTCGCCATTGTCCCCTCCAAGCCCAGATCATAGCCAACCAGTATTCCACCCAGTAGCCCATTAATAAGATATAGATAACCGATGCCGTTCCTATTAAATAAAAACCCCCGCATATACACCAGCCTACTCGTTCGCCCCCACACATCTTGCCCTATCCAAATTCCGCGGGATCGGGAGAGAATAAATGGGTGCGAGAGCGGGACAGTGCCAGACCGCCAGGCGTAAAACGAAATCGACAAAGCCGCCCTTGCGTGGTATAAATAGATGATCGATCAAACTCCCAGCAATGCATCAGGTCAGAGCATCAAGTCGCACATGGTAAGCGAGAAGCGAAGCGAAGAGTTGGCGAGAGTGGCACACAGATTTCCTGGGTTGGGTCCCAACCTGCAGGACCCCTGGGAATCTGATCGGAGGCCCCGGGGGACCTCTGCGCCCTCCTTAAACCAAAGCGCCATGTGATCGTAGCAGTGTCGTCATATGCAGCGCTCAATCTCCTTGAATGGCGAGTCATTGAGGAGCTCAGACGGCAGGGCTCTCCGGTAGTCTCTGGGCTGGGCAAAGGGAGATGACGATAGCGGCCGACGCAGCTTCAATTGCTAGAAATCTCATTGTCAGTGTTTTATTCGCATAGAATGCAGGTGAGATCTGGAAATCCAGTCTAGGGCTGATGACATACCACGCAGTCAGCGCATTTGCCTCCTTGGATGTTGACGCGGCCGCGGCAACCGCGAGGATAGTTGGCGCAGGAATACATGACGATTGTGGTGGTTGGAAGTGCGCAGTTGCTGGTAAAAGCCGCGGTTCAATTGAAGAAGATAAATCCCGTCAAGGGAGCTTTTCTAGGGCTGGGGCTTGCTGTCTTGGAGCGGAGCAAGAAGGGGAAAAGAAAAGGTAAAAAAATTTTAAGCGTCCAAAAGCGCTGGTGATAATGGATAATAATGGAGGTAAAAAAAAAAAAAAAAGAAAAGAAAAAAAAAAAAAAAAGGAATAAACCAAAATAGCCCCAATTGCAAGCCACGGGGCAATTACGTCAAGATCGCAAGGCCGTTGTCTTGCAGCGGCACCAGCAGGGGGGGGGAAAGGAAGCGTACTTAGGCGCGCCGGCCGGGGTCCGTTGAGGTTCTAGCGCTGAGGTTGGGCTGCGCCACTAAAGTGGGTGGTGGATGGGGCGAAGAGAGACAAAAAGTGAAGACGTGCAGCAGCAAAGGAACGGATGATAAAAGGAGTGCAAGGAGATCAATCGATCGATCAACGGTCAATTATCACGCAGAGGGAGCGGAGGGAGGGAACGTCGAGGGGACCTGCAAGAAGAAAAGGAGGCAAATTTGAGGGATCTCAGGTTTATATCAGTAATGGAGATCTATGCGAAACGCCCTCAAGGAAGATCGGGGTAAAGGGTCGTCGTAGAACGGGTGAGCATTAGTGATAATAAAATCAGAAAAAAATACATCAAATAATATAAAGCAAGCTATACGAATAGTCGTAATAGGCAAGAAAAATATTAATTTTGGGTTCCATGGCATTCAACGGGCCACGGGACGGGGCAAGATGGAGCCCGTGTGTATATTGTTCTGATGCAGCCCTCGAATTGGAATCAGATTTGACCATGTACCCTATGGTCAATGATTACTACCTTGTGGTGCTGGTGACAATGGTGGCGATGATGGATACTAATAAACAAATCACAGACACCGGGACCTACTATCATCAGCATTCGTAATTACTAGGGAACCACAAGGCAGCCTTCGCTTGTAATCCTGGGCATCACCGACTGCTGGCCTCGGCGCAAATTATTTTGTTCCTTGTGATGTTTATAGGTTTTCAACCTATCATTGGTTCTTTGAATGTTCAACAGTGGGCTCCGTGATTTCCGGCTGGTTGTTTTCGAGTGATCCAGAATGGGAGGAAAGGAGGGGCAAAGGGGAAAAAAAAAAAAAAAAAAAAAAAAAAAAGCTCCCGAACATACCTTACAGCCTGCCCCCCCATGTAACAACCTGATCGCCCGAATGACTCGCAGTTTTGGCCCCTGATTGAGTGGATGATGGATGACTTGATTGCAGGGCGGCGTGGGCCCTGTCAGAAAAGCGATTTCCACGGCTCAACCATATGCAGCGAATGCTGCCGGTGTTGTTGACTTGGTCGCTTAAGTTGAACAAGAAGATAATAATTGGGTGGCCCACTATTGCTAACAGCCGGCATCGTAGTAGCCACTGGGGTTTCGGATATACGAGGGTAATAGAGCCGTAGCACCAGAGTCTGGATCTTGGGCCCGAACCGTCGCACCAAGAAAGTTTCCACAGTTTCTGGAACGTCGACTGAGCTTCTTCTCCTTTTCTCTTTCCACCTTATTTTTCTTTCGTTTTTTTCCTTTAGGAGGGGCCAACCCCTCTCTTTCCTCACTCACCCCTTTTGTTCTCTTTAGTGCAAAGTCGGCTGTCGGAAGACACGGGAAATATGACCAATCAAAGGGGGTTTTACTGTCTGGTCTTTGTCCTCACCCTGGCATTGCCATAATAAAATTCCATGCCATTCATTGTTACTTCGATCGGGTGAGTCAGAAGACACCCTAGGTAGGTCTGAATGACACCGAATTTTTCCTCTTCCATGCCCGCATCCTTGTATCCTGTGTGTCACCTCTGTAACCCATTCTCAATTGCCTTGTTTCGGCGATCATTATTGATTTTCGGATTCACTCCGCTGTCGTCTGGTGTCTTAACGTTCCTGTTCCTTTCACGCAGTACTCCGTACCTCAGTATCTAGTACCTGGTAGGTAAGTGGGAGTTGCCAGGTTCCGCACCATTAGATTGGCAAAAGTGGGGGAGACATAAATTGACGACTGCCGCAAAGCCGTGGACGGTAAATTCGTAAACCCTGCCAAATGACGGGGCATTATTATTGTCACGGAGTCCAGTCCAGCCCATAGAATAATAATACGATCAGCAACTCAGCCTTGTCGAGCGCCTGTCGGGCTTGGGTCTGTCCACCATCATCATTATTATTGCTCGATCCAGGTATGGACTGTGAAGCAGACCCAAGGGAATCATGTCAGGTGAGCTTGGGTTCGGGTTCTTCCCTTCAGCGATTGGCCCGCTTGCGCAGTACTCCGTGCCCAGCCATCGGTTTCAGCGGACCTGACAGTAGGCAATGAGGCATGTCTGTTCAGAGCCGATCCAGACATGCCGGCCCGGAGGCCCAGACCTGGGCCGTTTTTGTGCTGTGCAGCTGAGCGCTGGCGGCCTGGTGCATGGGCTGAGCATGAAGATGACGGATGGAGGAAGAGGAAGGGGAGGGGGGAAATGGACCGAGAATAATCAGACATCGCAGTCACTTGACCTCCAAGGGATCATGTGCCTGCAAGCCACCACCCGGATTACCGCATTTCCTTCCTCTACACAGCTGTCCCTCCGGTGAGGTAGTAGGACCGGTTGGGTCTCTTACAGACTACTTCTCCATTGATCGCTTAAAGAAAATCGATGCAGTTCTACCGACAACGCGATGCGCTCGGTCTATCTCTCCTGTCACCGTTCGGCATGACTAACCAGCCATTCTGCTTCCTGCCATAGCTGGGTTTGTTGGTCAAGGCTTGGCTACTCTGATCGTACTCCATTTCTATCTACATACTACGACGTACTCCGTATGACCGTGGACACGTCCCTCTGGTCCCGGCACGGTAAATTAATGCCAATTAATCCTGCTATTGAGCAGCAAATTATTGACTTTCGATATATTAAACCTTCCCGTCTGGAGCCTTTATTATAATAATACTAATATAATGATAATCACCACCACCATCAGCAGCAGCAGCAACAACAACAACACAAGAACCGAATCTGGTCGGCCAACGGTGTTGGTCACTAATCGGTTTCACCAGAGCGGGCCCTTTAGGCTCTACCAGTGGAAGGAAAACCCTGTCTTTAGTGCCCTCTCACGGTCTCACCTGCTCCCGCTTCGCTTCTCTGGAGCGGGCACCCGTCCCTCCGTCTGGATCGCCTTGACCTTGTTTCTGAATGCCATAATTACCTGAAACTAGCCCGTCCTAGTCTACTAATCCGCTCTATTAATTCCTACTTACCTACATACTATGTATTAGTTATTTAGCGGTCCATCGTATATATAGCTACTAAGCATGTCATCAGCCATCGCTTCACGTACTTAGGCTAGGACTTGAGTATCAACCGTGCCATTCCCACACCACTTATGACGGAAATACCTACACTATCCACTAGTCTGGATGCACATCTGAACCCATACCCACTGGGTCGCAAGGCTACGACCAAGCCCGTCAGACGGTCAGTGGCCCGATCTAACCGGGGCCAAACTTTCTTCTGTAACGGCTCCATTGTCGCCCATCTGGGTCCGCCTAGCCTTGCCTGGTCACTAGGTACCAGGTTGTGTCTCTGGGCCAGAAATTGGGCAACCTCGATCAAAAGCCTAAGCCTTGGCTTATACACTGCAGCTAGAAATCACCCAGCCCGAAAACCCTCCGCCCCTGAAAAGGAATTGTTGTCTAGGATCTGGGCTGGATTGAGCCTCTTCGTGTTCGCCCGCCCTCCTGTTCCCTGCCATCGAGGTTACCGACCGTTCTAGATCGGTTTCCAGTCAGCTGACCCGGCACATAGCCATAGCTTGTCCGGTCCCACTGCAGGGATGTATCCAATCCCATATCACCTTGAATGCGACGCCGTCGCCTCAAACTGCCGCCTGCCAGATGGAAAGTCTGGTATCGCGCAGGAGACATCGGATAAGATGTGGGAACTGTGAGCAGGGAACTGTGAGCAGGGAACCGACAGAAGGTGTGCATTGTTTGAGCATGAAACCCGAACACCGTGGGGTTCCAGGGCAATCACAGTTCATGTCGGCTTTGCACCTGGTGCCGGAGATCGGTGAGATCGACACGGGGCACAGTTTCAAAACCCGCAGAGCTGCAGGTCTGCAGCGCATCTTCAGAGTTCAAACGTTAAACAACGATCGAAGCACGAGCCATGCCCCCAAAAATCCTACGGTTGATGCAAGCAACAGGCCGTTTCCCTCCCAGGTCCCGACCAAATACGCCAAACAGCCCACCACAAGCTCCTTTCTCCGCGCTGTATCGCGTTTAGTCTCCCATTCTGGGTCGATCAGAAAGGGTGGATCCAGCTGCGCCGCATCTTCTAGGCGCAGTGACTGCACAGGGATAGATACAGTCAGGGCGACAGCGCGATGGTCAGAAGTTGGAAACAATGGCAGAGCGTCATACTTCAGAGGTCTGACCTGACCTTGTTTGATCATGCCAGGTGGGGAATCCAAATATAACACACGGTCACACCAACTGGGCCAGCGGGTACTCGTCCACTGCCACTCCAGACTTGCATCATCCGCTGTCAAATCACTTGCAGTCTGGCGAGCTGCCAACGTGTATTTGTATGTCGGAGGGAAGGTAATCGGGGCTTCTGATAGTCCGTGGAAACACCGAGACTGGCCCATTTCGCGGGAGAGCTGATCTTGTTTGAAGAGATGCGAGTAGTGTTGAGGGTCAGAAGGGTCTACATTCGCCCGTGGAAATCGGCTATGATCATCTTGCCGTGGTGATACACTGGAGGTACGGTAATTGAGGTCACCCGCTAGGAAGAGGTAGCTTGTAGACATATAGATGCCCCGCTGCCCTTCACGTAGCAAGGGCGCAGTTTCCGACCCGTTTCCCCTTTCGACAATTTCCCGATCCGCAGATGGTGAGCAGCGAAAGACCAGTCTTTCAACCAAGCTGCGCCAGTCAGCATTCCTCCGCTCGACCGCATATTCCTTGGGGGCGAGGTGCGCAGCGACAAAGGTGAGGTCTACAGGTTCCTCAGCCGGATTCGCGGCTGTGTAGGCAACCCGTGCCCCCACGGCGCCCTTGTTACCCATCTGTTGGACACCAAAGCCCACGCGGGCCGTATCGACAGACGAAATATTTTTGGCCACGTCCGACCGAGCGAAGACCATTAACCCTGTCATGCTGGAGTTATCGGTTAAAAGGTTGACGTAATGGACATCCCAGCGTTGAGCCACTGCGCGATCCACCACTTGTGTCAGAGAGGAGAAGTACGGGGCTAGGAATGAGCCTCCGAGAAATGCGTATGCGATGGGGGCGATTTCTTGCAGAGAGAGCACGATGAAGTCGGGGGCTGCGGATGAGTTGAAATCGTCGGCGAGGGGCAAGGCATCGAAGAAATGTCGGGAGAATCGCTCGACGTCGACGGGGTTCCGAGCGCAGTTGAAGGTGAGAATGTAGATAGTAAACGAATCCATAATTGCAGAAGGTCCGAGGGATGAAGGCTATTCCCGACCGCTGGAAATTCCCAAGGATGGAGGGCAAAAAAAGGTTTGCTTGGAAATAGTCGTAGAATGTGAACTGGGAGGGAAAATCTTGGGAGGGCGACGAGAGAAGAGTTGGGAACATGTGACGATCAGTGGATTCCGTTTCCGGGGGAAGGTGAGATCATTTGTTGACCACCACTACCACCATCACTAGTATTACTTATTATCTCGACTCTCGAGATGGCTACATTATAACTAGCAGAGAATATAGTATATATTCATTCCCGAGCTGCAATGTGATATGCGCATCTTTCTCGGTTCCTGGATCTTCAGTGGAATCAATTCTTTTCACTCCTTTTATGTGGGTTCATTTGTCCCCGGGATGAGATATTATATACATCCTAGTACTAATCTACTACTAGTATCCCCATCTATCCTACAATTTCCCTTGCAGCCCGTCGGTCAACTCAACCAAAAGCATCCCTTCCGCTACATCTTCTTCTTCGTCATCCATCTCATACACCCATTGTACTCGTCCCGCTCGCGGACTGCGCACTTCAACTTCCATCTTCATCTGCTTCACGAATGCTATCACCTGGTTCTCAGCTACTGGATCACCGGCAGAAACAAGGACTTCAATGAGTTTTCCAGACAGAGGGAGGACAATATGTCGTGGATTGCTTATATCTCCACGCCGATGCGAGGATGAGAGGAGAGCAGATGCTGCGGTTGAGGTAGCTGCCAGCTGTAGTCGATAGACCGTGGAAAGGGTGGGCGTCTGGTATTCGATCTCAGCGGCGAGCGAGGTCGGGAAGTCATTCAGGAGCACGCGTGTGAGTTGGAGGTGGTGCTGATATTGTTGTGACTGCTCCGCTGAGTCGACTGGTGCAAGACTGATAGACCATGCATCCCCCCGCCGGAATAAGAGAGTTGAGGAAGGCATACTGGGCAGCGTAGAAGGACGGTGTCCCTGTGTGAGTGTCTGGATACGAACCGCCCCTCGCCGCAGTACTTGTTTCAGGTTATTTTCCAGCCATCGTGTGTCTATACTATCAGTGACGAAGTCTTCATGGCTGACGATCCCTCGCAGTAATTCCAAGTTAGTCCGGACACCGGTTACTCTTGTGTCTGCAAGTACTCGTCGAGCCTTGAGCACTGCACCCTCTCGGGTAGACGCCATGACGATAATTTTAGCCAGCAAATTATCCAATTGTGCGCCTATCACAACAGGGCTTGTTGTTGTCGTACCGATATGTGTATCAACTCGAACCCCATGACCGCCGGGAACGACCAACTCGGTCACTTTCCCTATGCTCAGGGCAAATTGATTGCCAGGGTCTTCGGCGCATAAACGGAGCTGGATCGAATGCAGGCGGGGGCTAACCGATTGCACAGCCGGGATACCAAGCTGTGCAAGAGTGCAACCTTGAGCCAGTCGCAGTTGTGCTTGTACAAGGTCCACACCCGTAACAGCTTCGGTGATGGTATGTTCCACTTGTAGGCGTGGGTTTATCTCAAGGAAATAGAATTCTCCTTGCTGTTCATTGACCAGAAACTCAACGGTCCCCAGAGATCTGTAACGGATAGCTTTAGCCATCCGTAGTGCCGCATCCACTACTTGCTGCATGAGGGCCCGGTTATTGATCAACGATGGTGCCTGCTCAACCACCTTCTGAAAGCGCCGTTGTATGCTGCAGTCGCGTTCCCACAGATGGCACACTTCTGTACCATCGCCTAAAATCTGCACCTCTATATGGCGGAATCCGGTCACGGCTGCTTTCTCCACGAAGACGGTCTGCGACGGCGACTCATTGGCCGCTCCCCGGACCGCACTTTCCAGCTGGTCGTCCTGTCGCACAAGTCGTATTCCTCGCCCACCACCACCGTCAACTGCCTTGACAATGACAGGATACTGGACCTGTCTTGCGAAGGATTGAACCCCTGCCATATCTGTAATGGGCTGCGCCATTGCTGGCAAAACAGGGACATCGCACTCTATGGCTAGTTGTTTTGCTTGAAGCTTGTTGCTTGTACGAGCCAGAGCCTCCCTCCCGGGCCCTATAACTACAATCCCAGCATCTTGCATATGAGCAGAAAAGTCAGGACTTTCGCTCAGAAAGCCGTATCCAGGGTGCACAGCGTCAATCGCATGCTCCTGAGCCAGACGGACTAAGAACGAGATATCCAGATATGTAGCCACAGACGAGATGAGCAAAGCCCGGTCGGGATGACCGACTTCGCAATGAGAGCGATCATCATCCGTACATATAGCAAACACCTCTAAAGGGGGGGAAAGCTCGCGAGCGGCTTGGATGATGCGGACGGCGATTTCGCCTCTGTTTCGTCAGTCCAAGGACCCGTGTGCGCACTGCTAGGTCAAAGAAACACCGTACCTGTTGGCGACAAGAAGCCGCCGAAAGGGCTTACTAGAAGACATCATTATCTCCACGGTTGAAGAGAGCTCAACTGTATGATTTTTATCGACATTGATGGTTGTATGGCCGGGTTGCACTGAGTTGGCTACCTCGGACCTCGGAACCGATACCCAAGCGCTATCTTCCCCTCACAGCAGCAACCGACCAAACTGCAGAGGGAATCAGGCCCAACAATCGCAATTCGACTCATGCCACAGGACTTGATATGATCGATACATCATGTCCGATGACGGCGGCCCTAAGAGTAAAGATGCCGCGCAGTCTGGACAAGCATCCAAGCGACTCCGCCAGATTTCCTCGCATCTGCCCCCCGATTACTCGGATGTGCTCTCTCAGATCAATACTCTTCGCACGCTGGCTGCAACGCCAGATGAATCCCGTCGAGGATACCTTCGTCAAAAGCAAGCCGGGAAGCTGTGGGTACGCGAGCGCCTCGAACAACTCCTGGATTGCAACAGTTTTCGGGAAATTGGCTCCCTCTCCGGTACAGTGACATGGGAGAAAATGGGGGCCATGCGCGAGAGACCTGTTTCTTTTGTGCCCAGTAATAACGTCCAGGGAATGGGGAAACTGCAGGGTCGGCGGATCCTGCTGACAGCGGATGATTTTACCCTCCGCAGCGGACACGCTGATGGCGCTTCACATGGAAAAACGATCTATCTAGAGAAGCTGGCGCTGGCGTTGAAATTGCCGGTAGTAAAACTGGTTGATGGAAGCTCGGGCGGAGGCAGCGTTACTATAATCCGCACGGCGGGCTGGAGCTATCTGCCATATGTGTCGATATACAAACACGTCGTCGAGCAATTGAACCAAGGAATCCCAAACCTGGGTGCGGTTGTCGGGCCGGCTGTAGGTATCCCCCCTGCCACAGGGTATCTGTTTGACACAATGCCAATCCTGCCCTCGAGCTGTGGGGTGCTAGCTGCTGATCGGTTGTAGATTGGTCTGGGAGCTGCGCGTGTCGTATCCTGCCATTTCTCCGTCATGGCCGCAGACGTGGGATCGCTCTTCAACGCAGGCCCGGAAGTGGTCAAGCGGGCCACTTTCGAGGAAGGGTTGGATTTCCAGACTCTCGGTGGCCCAATGATCCACTGTACGAATGGGACTATTGATAATCTTGCTGCTAACGAAGCCGAGTGCTACGAACAACTGCGCACTGTCTTGAGCTACCTGCCTAATTCTGGCCGGCAGGCACCGCCAGTAATTGCCACGGACGACCCTGAAGATCGAGAGGACGAGGCACTGCGGCAAATTATCCCCCGGCGACAGACACGCATGTACAACCCGTGGAAGGTCATCACAAGCGTCGTTGACGATAGATCATGGTTTGAAATTGGTGCGCTCTGGGGTCGCACTGCCATCGGAGGTTTGGCACGTCTGGGAGGGCGACCAGTGGGCGTAATCTCACTCAACTGCGAGGTGAATGGAGGAGCTCTAGATGCGGCGGGGAGTCAGAAACTTGCACGCCTATTGAAGCTATGTGATGTGATGAATCTGCCTGTTTTGCAGTTCATCGATGTTCGTACGTAGTATTTCCTGATGCAAACCCATGCGCTTTTTGCCTCCCAAAACTTAGGCGCTCCACTCACTGACTTGGTATACAGCGGGCTATGCTATTGGCACAGTTGCAGAACGCACCGCCACCATGCGTTGGGGAGTGGAACTAGGCAAGACTTACTTCACTACCACGATCCCCTTGTTCAATGTCATTACGCGACGAGCCTATGGTGTAGCTGGAGGACTGATGCTCGGTGCTCGTGATCCGGTCATGCAAGTGGCTTGGCCGTCAGGTCAATGGGGCTCTCTGCCATTGGAAGGTGGGATCGAGGTCGCACATCGCCACGAGCTGCGCGAGGCAGACAAGTTGGGACTGAAAAAAGCCCGGTACAGTGAACTCGAGGAGGAGTATCGGCGGTTGATGAACCCAGTGCGGACAGCGAATGCATTTGGCGTCGAAGAAATCATCGACCCGAAAGATACTAGGCGGGTGTGTTGCGCATGGGCGCAGCATGTGTATCAAACCATATTACCGGAGAGGTTGGCCGATCGCGCAGCCGGGAAAATCCGGCCGGTTTTCGCATAGGGTTCTTGCTGCACAGAGGCTGTGAGAGACATTCATACATGCTGCCGTATCCCGTACATCACGGGAAGGGAACAGGAAGCGAGAATCATATCCAAAAGTTACCAACTGAGACCAACCGAGACCACCAAGACCCAGACAAATTAACAGTCCACTCGATTCTCAAGACTGCGCTTGATGACCCTGAAACCCCACCAGCTGTTCATTTCGGTTAAATCCGGTGCCTGGCAGGCGGGGAGCAGGTCAGGGTCCCTGCGCCCGGAGCTTCGGAAATTATGCCCCTAGTACTAGCAGATAGGGTCCAGCAGGGTCGACCAGTTAAATAGATATAGGCAAATGAACTCCCTGCCCCCTGATCCGAAAAGCGCCCAGCTCTAGATCATACAACCAGAGAAGCCAACACATTTACACCATGAACTTCACCATCGTCAACGGGCAGATCTACACCCCGGGCCTGGCCATCGTCGATGCTCCCCAGCCCTATACTCCACTCGGAGGAGGTACTACCTTACAATCTTATCTCCCTAACCCTCACCAAATAAGAATCCTAAACCTAACATCCCACCCCTAGATACCCTCCAAGTCGCCATCGACATCTCCGGCGACGGCCAACTCTCCACCTCACCCCAGCACAATGCCGCCACTCAATTCTACGACCTCACCCTCTTCCTCACCTCCACCTCCACGGGCAAGAACTTCACCATCTCCAACGGCACCACCCCCACCACCAACAACACCTATGTCGGCCCTGTACTCGATCTTGAACCCTCCTCCACAGTGAAACATGTCAATTGGATCTGGCCTGCTTGTTTCGTCGGTAGTGGTGAGAAGGAGAAGGATTCCGCCCGTGGCGACTATAATGTTTCCATGCATCAGTCGTTCCGGTGGGAGGGGACGGATTATTATACGGTTTTTGATTTACCTATCTCGGTGTCGAATTCTATTGGTGAATCCGATGAGAGGGTGGATTGTGCGTTGTTGGAGAATGATTGGGTGAAGTGGGAGGTTGTGGTTGCTAGTAATGATTCGCTGCCGGGGCAGCCTTGGGTTGGGGAGTCGGGGGGTTCGTCGTCGTCTGCGAGTGGGAGTGGTGGGCAGACGACGACTACTACTACTACTACTACTACTAGCGGTGGTACTAGTGTTGGAAGTAGGTATCGAATGGGGATGAAGGGTTGGGTGTTGTTGGGTATGGTGATGGGGATTGTTATGGGGTAGGGGTTGGTGTGAGATAGGTAATTTCTTTTCTTTTTTTTTGGGTTGTTGTTGTTGTTATTGAGATGCTTGGTTTGAATTCTCTTCTGGATGTACATATTGAAGAATATTGGATGCTGATTGTTTTATTGCACCAACAATAGCCTCATTCACGGGGATTTCACTCGCACGTGCGCCTTGACTACAAAGTCGGTCGGTTTCACGAACCATGAATTCCGTGTCGTCCAGGTCTGGTTTTCGAGTTCAAAGTCAAATTCGCGAACAACTCGGGGAATCAGTTTAGACATTTCCAGAATCGAGATATGTTTGCCGATGCATGTTCTGGAACCTAGACCGAACTGCCGAAGTTAGTGGTCACTCCACGAGGGACGAAGGAAGTTTCAGTGCACTTACGGGCATGTACATCTCATTCATGACCTTCAATTTCTCTGGATTGCTCTCCGCCTCGATCCAACGTTCCGGACGAAAGGATTTGGCATCTGGAAAGACACTTTCATCGTAATGTGCCACCCAGGTGTTGATCCCAACAACTGTTCCCTCCGGAAAGAAATGACCACTGATCTCAGCACCTCCAGCGGGGACCACCCTCCACAATGGTAGACCGGTGGCGCTGTGCATGCGGATAGCCTCCTTCATCACGGCTTGAAGATAAGGCATGTCTTGGCTTTCCTTGAATGTTACCCGGGTGCTGCAGCGACCTTGTTCTTCAAATTCATTAATCTCACGGCGGAGTCGGCCGAGTGCTGTTGGGTTCCGCAGAAGTTGATACATTATGGAGGAAAGGCTGACTGATGTAGTGTCCGATCCAGCGGTCAGGTTTGACACCCCCATCATTAGCAGATGACGATCGTTGACCTTTTCTGGGTCTTTATCTCGGGCCAAAACCATCTTTTCCATGAAAGCCTGGGTCTTCAAAGTGTCCTGATCTTGTTTGGGTTTACGATTAGACCGGCTATTGAATTGTTGGATCTTGTCTTCGACATATCGCATAATCAATGACCGTCCACCCGGTCCGGACAAGTTGAGGCGGCTTAGGGTATGATAGAGAGCTGGGTGCCATTCCGGATAAATGCCAGCCAGGGTACTGAAGTCCATCACTTTCTCGACGGCGTTGATCGCACCTTCGATATCCTGTCCTTGGTCCAAGAAACCTGTGCGTGTTGGTAATATGCTAGATGATGGGGAACGATTCGCCAGGACTCTTCTTACCGAACCGCTGTCCAAAAGTGATATCTCCAATGACATCAAATGCGTAGCACTGGAACCAATGACCGAGGTTGAACGAATGCCCTTGCTGAGCGAACTCAGCCAGCCGTTGCGTGAAGATATCGGCGCATCGGTCGACGAACTCCTCGTAGTGAATGAGGGAAGTCATTGAATAGAGACTGGAGAACCGTTTCTTGGCTTCGGCTGGTTTTGCGCCGACGTTAGTTGGCTGGCGACCATCCAAATCGATACAGCTTCAAGGAATACACACCATGTCTTTTAACATTCCGATCCGAAAACAGACTCGTCTTGTTGGGGTCCGGATGACCCCATCCATCATACCAAGCTGACTTGGCAAAGTGGCTTCCCGGGCCATAGATGGTCTTTACGGCCGCCCTATCGCTGATGCTGTAGTGATCTGGCGCAAGGCGGATGACGGAGCCATAACGGGCATGAAGGTTGATATTGTCCCATTCGAGCCGGCCTTTCCGGACATGGTTGAAATACCACAGGCGTGTGAAACGAGCGAGAAAGGGGCCAGGGATGGCCAGCAGGGAGGGACTGACAAGGGCTGCGTGTATCAGACGGGCGATACGGGTCGCGGCATAGAAGATGAAGGGAAAGATCAAGAGCACGAGAAGATGCATGTTCGGGGGCTGGCGGTAGTCCCGCTGTATCTCTCTTGGTTGGATGTAATCTGATACTTGGCAGTGCGGGGAATTGTCCTGCGCTCATTGTGTCTCTAGTGCGCAGCCCAGGAGCCTGTCGGCCCGAGCCTGCATTTTGTTCGGCTTTATCAATGTCATGGAAGATCCATTACTCCCCTCATACCTGAATACATATTAAACGCTCAATCATCATAGATGGGACCCCAAGGGCAAATCTTTGAACCCGTCTACATACACTAGATGCATCATGACGGGCATACTTAAGGACCAAAGACTTATTAAAAAAGAAAGAAGAGAAGACACTACAAGAATCGAAAACGACGGGAGGGGAGAAAACGAAGCCCATGCGGGCCTCATTTGGGCACACCTCTGTCGGTGTCTGAGATCCATTGACCTTTCGGTCCATAATCAAGGCCGACGATCGCCCCAAAGCCCCACGATACCCATCGCGAGCGCAAAACCAGAGAATATGGCCCGCACCCGCTGGAAACGACGTTCCGTGTCCATCTCCTTCTGCACACTCTCGCCATTGATGTTCTCCTCCGCCTCGACCACTACGATATCTTCTTCTTTCTTCTGCTTCTGAACGGACCTGCGGCTGCAACCCATGTCGTGCAGAACGTCCTGGATCCAGACCACCAAGCCGTCCTGTCGGTGAAACCAGTAATCCATACCATACGAGCCAAGAGTGGAAGTGACGCACATCCAGATCAGATAAGGATGCTTGCGGTGCTTAGGAGAGACGCAATATGCGAAGAGGAGACATCCGTTTGCGATGTTGGTCAGCCGCAAACCGTGTTTGCGATTCAAGCGCTTGACTTCGCCGAGGGACCGGGAAGCAGTCGTGGCAGTGGGGAGAAGGCTCAAAGATGGAATGGTGACACTGGAAGCGGAGTAGGACAGGCCCTATAGATAATCGAGGTCTCGTTAGTTGGGCTGGGATAGACTGACCTGCCCGGGCCGAGGAAGGTTTGACCCCCTTGCGACAGGTAAACTTAGCGCAAATAAGGCACTAGATAGGGTCCGTACCGTGAGCAGCCCAAGGGAGACTGTGCCCACAAACTTGGAGACGGTGATGGGGCACGCCATGACGGTCGTGAGATGGAAGTCGACAATGCGACCGTAACGCTGGCACTGAGGACTTGGAGTTAAAGCCTTCTCTCGCGAGTTAGAGTTCAGGACGAGATCCAATAAGCCCCCTAGGATGAAAGGTTGGCTGGATGCGTAGAGAGATTAGGACTCGAAGGTACTAGCACCACTAGAAGCCGTAGAAAAGTTCGCGATGGCGAGCCGACGGAGTGACGTTGTTGCGTGCCTGAGGCGTACAGCCATCCAGCCAGCCAATCACCGGGTCGGTGTTAGTATCTATCTACTAGAAGTATCTACTTAGTGGCTAGGATACACTAACCCTATTACGGTTAGAGTAGTCCGGCCGGGCACCTTACTCGGAGAGGAATTAAGGAGCTGGGACAAGCCGAGGTATCTCTGCTAGTCTGCTGCTCTCACGCGGAACTGCGGAGAAACCAAGGCTCATACGGGGGGGTGTTCAGCCACCCGCCTGAGGATCATCATCAAGCTACTCTGTTCTCCGTGCTATCCTCCACAGTAACACACACCACATTACACATCCCGGTCATTCACCTTTCAATATGCCTATGTCAAAAGATGCCTACTTGAGTGATTCTTGGAAGGATGGCCTGTTTAGTGAGTCGGCTTACCCCAGCCAACAAAACTCCCCCCCCCCGTCCAATCCCCATCGATGCTGACTCTCGGCAGCAAATAAAGTCGTGTTTTGCACCGGAGGTGCAGGAACTATCTGCAGTGCTCAGGTCCGCGCTCTAGTTTATTTAGGTGCCAACGCTTGCATCGTCGGCAGAAATGTCGAGAAGACCGAGAAAGCAGCCCAGGACATTGCGACCGCCCGTCCTAGTTCCAAGGTTATCGGCATCGGCGCCGTGGACGTACGGAAACTGGAAAGCCTCCAAGATGCGGTTGATCGCTGCGTCCGAGAACTTGGTGGGATTGATTTTGTCATGTATGGATCACTTCTTTTTGAGCTGGTACCTCGCTAATCTTGACTGGGTGAAAGCGCCGGGGCGGCCGGTAATTTCCTTGCCTCTATCAACCAGCTCTCAGCGAACGCTTTCAAATCGGTCATAGACATTGACGTTCTGGGATCTTACAACACCCTCAAGGCGACTCTACCGTACTTAGTTGAGTCGGCCAAAAAGCACAGAGTGGACTCGAAAACGCGTAAGTCGACGATTGATAGACTACCCCGAAAGGGATTGATACTTACTCGACCGCCAGTCAAGCCTTCTGCTGCGGGCACCGGAGGACGTATCATCTTTGTCAGTGCTACAATCCATTATAGAACGATGCCTTTCCAAACGCACGTGTCAGTTGCCAAGGCAGGCGTGGATGCACTGTCGCATAGTGTGGCTATTGAGTTTGGCCCTCTGGGTGTCACGTCCAATATCATTGCACCTGGACCCATTGCTTCGACAGAGGTTTGCCCTTGTTCTACCTGCTACATGGGGACAACTGACTCATGATCTCAGGGTCTTGACCGTCTCCTCCCGAGTGACAGTATGGAGTCTTACACTAAGTCGCAGCCGCTCGGCCGATTCGGCTCCGTACGCGACATTGCTGATGCCACCGTTTACATCTTTGCAAACACCGGCAGTTATGTCAGTGGTCAGACTTTAGTTGGTGAGTCTTTTATGCCAGAGCCTACGATCAAGGATCCGTTGACACAGTGACCTAGTTGATGGCGCATCCTGGAGGATGTCGGCCGGTGGTGCAGCGTATGGGAAGCTTTCGTATCCTGATTTCCTCCTTTCGGGCGACGCAGTTCCCAACGTCAAAGGCCAGAAGTCATCCAAACTTTGATGGTATACCCCCAGTTGAACAATGATAATTTCTTTTGTGTTTTACCCAACATAGAAGCCGTCGTCAACTTCCCTAGCGAGTATTGTTAATAAGGGCAGAATTTGTGCTTTGTGTATAAAGAGACCGTTATTATTACAAAGACCTCGTTCGTTTCACAGTGTTCTCCAGCTCCGTCGATATCCCACGTGCCATGCTACATCGAACAAGACAACAAAGAAATGGATAAAATATCGAAACAATGCCCGGGATTGACAATACCGCGCCCCCAGGCGAATTTGATTTTTGGGGGTGTTTCAGTGAACTATCAATAGAATTAAATAAAGGCCCAATACTGAATAATGCTATATAGTGATCTTGTCCCGTGTTGAGGTACAGGCAGTCATCTTGTGAGAAATTCCTGTACCATGCCGAAAGCCTTGAAAGAAAGGGGTGTATTTAATAACCTTATATATGCGCTTGACTGCAGTTAGGCGTTTAGGGCCATATGCAAGACCAACCTTTCCATCAACTGTCTCGACTACAAACAACTATTAATCAGCTCCGGCTTCAAGCGTATTGACACGGAAAAGAAAGCTATATCAACTATCCGAAAACACAATGCCGGGAAAAGGGCCACCCAGTCGCAGGGAGTCTTTCAAGGAGGACCAAGTTGACTTTGACCTGCCACCGGATGTCAAATCAGAATACCTTATCAATGATCTGACCGAGAAGCTTCGAGCAGCAGAGCTGAAAGTTGATAAATTTGAGGAGGAGAATGTTGCACTGGAAAAAGAACTCGGCATCTCGAAAGAATGGCTTGCTGAGCAACGAAAAGCCACCGTAAATGCAGATGCAGCTCGTATTCTGGCCGAAAAGTTAAGCGAAGCAAGAGAGAAAACTATCAAACTAGCCGAGGAAACCAATGAGCAGCTCCAAAAGAAGACCGAGGTGCAGATAGGAAGGATCAACCAGCTTCAGGAACAATATAAGAAAATCACACGAGACAAGGATGAAATCGATAGGATGATCGAGTTGCAACAGGAAAAGTTAAAGGACAATGATCAAGAGATGAGAAAACTCAGGCATCAGCTGGCCACTCAAGAATGGGAGATTACAAGCATGAAAACAGAATATCATGCTAGGATGACAGAAGCAGACAGGAACAACTTGATTCTATTGGAGCGGGTTCACAGGGCTATTGAGGCGGAGGATATTGCTGAACACGCGATGCTAGAAACTGTGCAGAATCCCAGCGCCTCCTGGCCCGGGCCACCTCCCGCGAGCGACAGTGGGCAGATGGTTTCCTTTGGTGCCCATAAAGCGCCGCTACCACTGAGCGAGGAATTACAGAATAGCCTGTATAGCCTGTCTGAAGGCACAGGGAGTCGGTCGAGTTTAGCGACATTTTTTGGGGAGCAGGCGCAACTAGATCGTGAGACGGACCCGGCCAGTCTTCCTGACGTGCCATCACTATTTGGTCAAAACCAAGTCCCGGCTGTCGAAGCGGTTGCTGTGGACTGGGGCAATGTGGAGCAAGCATCCCATGCAGGTGTGATTCCATTTCTGGGAGATCTCTCTAACGCGAATCGAAAACGTCCGTTATCTGGGTTGGACCACTGGCAGATGGCTGATGGTTCCCATGAGGTGGACAATGTGTTTGCACGGGGCAAGAAGATTTGCGTTGCTGCCGGTCAGAGCCAGCTAGGGCAGCCCCAAGGCAATGTAGGTTATGGAAACCGCTTTGAGCGTCCACTGTTCAACCCGGCGACCTCGCAGAAACTTTGGGGTCGAACATATCGGACTGCTGCTGTCCAGACGCTGGATGGTTCTCCCAAGCCCCAACTGACCGCTACAGTCATATCCGTCAAGCAGCCAAGTGAGCCTGAAAGAAAGCCGGAGAGATTCCTGGCATGTGGGCCGAACTACTCAGGGCCAGTATATCTCCCAAAGAAGTATGAATCGCATCCTTTGGAGATAGGACCATTCCGAGCGACGCCAAAGGCCTGGACCAACCTGTCGATGCCCAGTGCGTCTGATGGAGATCATCAGCTGTCTGGTTCTGGCACCTCTGTTACCGGTGCTGTGCAAAGGCGCATTGTACCTGCAAGAAGAACCGCAAAGAAGACCAGAAAAAGGGCTCCCGAGCAATCACCGGTCCCCGCCTGGGTGGATGTACTGTGGACCCTCTTCGGCCTTGGAGTGCTCCTCGTTGTTTGGGCCGCACTTGGTCGTCTAATCCGATGGTGGAATGGAACACAGGACTGGATGCATTCCAACGAGGTACCTGAGGACGTCTTGACAATGGTGCGGGGCAGCAAGCCCTCCGGGATGCGGTTTATGCACAGAATAGACTATAATCTGGCCACACTGGTAGACATCAAATTGGGCTCTCTTGGATGAGGATGCAGGTACGAGTCTGTCGGCCCTGGTGGCACGACAGGCTTGGTGATTGGGAATGATATGGATGTTTATAGACAATTAATGTAGATAGACTATGTATGACTGATCATTCTTTTCAGGACTAATCGATTGCATAGAGTGCATAGTGCATAGTAGGTGGTAGTAAGACATTCGATCACTAATTATAATATCATGGATAATTACATTAATGACAATTTCTATTTTGAGAGGCGGAGATCATGTGATAGGATTTGGTGGCGGATGCGTCAGCTGTGCCCAAATGCAGTAGGCGGTGGGCTGTTACTGCGTCACCTGCTCCACCGGCGCGCCCCGGCCAGCCAACCAGCGACGCGGCCTGGCCATGCAGCGATTCGCCTTGTCCCCTCCTGATGGACATTCAAGAACTAAGCGCCCGGTCGCATCCAGATCATCAAGCCTTCATTTCTTCATTTTTGCTACAACAGTATCGTCGTCATCATCATCTTCTTCCATTTTCTATCTCCCATCATCAGCGAAACCTCCCTTCTTCTCCCGCTTGCAGCCTCTTTCCGACCCTCTCATATGTGCCTGTTCTAGATCCGTCTCGGCCACCATGCACCTCCGTTCGTGCCTTGTGGGGAGCGTTCTCGCTCTAGGCGCCAACGCCTTGCTAGTTATCCCCGAAGTCGATGAAGCCATCGCCCCTGAGAGCGACTTCCCCTCCTTCCATCCGCTAGAGGCTTATGCTGCTAAGAAGCAGCAGGTTGAGCTTGCCTGCACCGAGTGTCCGTTCCCCGAAGTTGGTGAGGATGGGAAAGTCAGCTGGACTGATGGCTTCCAGACGTCTCTAGTGAGTGGACCCGCCTTGGAGTTCAGGACGACCCTTAGAGTGAAAGGACACAAAATACTAACACATGCCTCAGTCGCTGGAATTCTCCACTGAAAATGGCTTCCTTCTGGCCAACGGTCGCCAAATCTTCCCCCCTCCACCTCCAACCCTCATCACTGCAGTGCAGCGCCGGGCGTCCGATGGTGTGGAAACGGAACCGATCCCCTTGGGATATGCTGTAGAGGAAATGCCTCTGCCAACCCCGCCCGAAGACCCTATGGAGCTCGTGGCCGTGCGTTTCACTGTCCTTGATCTAGACAGTCGCCCTGTTCCCTTAGATACCGTGGCTTTGACGCTTATCCACGATCCTAACAGCGGTGAGCTGTACATGGCCAAGACCGAGATTGAAGAGGCAACACCCGACCGTGTCTCCTGGAGACAGTGCCGTGGAAAGCCGAATTGCCTGAGGAAGCTGTTGTTGGACCGGATGCGATCCTTATTCGCAGCGGCCAAGGCCCGTATGCTTGGAATGGGACCCAAGCCGAATGGCTCGCATTGCGGCGGTCCCCATGGCTTGGATCACTCTCGCCCACCCCCGCCTCACCATCACCATCACCACCATGACAATGATAGATTTGACTCCGAGCGCATTGCTCTCCCTCCCATGGAGGGAGAAGAGGCTGGCTTCATGGGCCACATGGGCCACATGGGCAAGTTTGATCGTCCCCACCATCACCACCACATGAACCACATGCACCATGGCCAGTGGGAACGCACTGTCCACCGCGTGGTCCGCTTCATCGTGGTTCCAGCTGTGTTGGGTGTTTTGGCAGGCTTGGCCGCTAGCGCTCTCGGTATGCTGGTCGGCCAGATCGTGGTCTTCATGTGGCAGCGTTTCCGCCGCTCCTCTTCTCCCAAGGATTCCCTGGAACAGGGTACCATGGCTGAAAAGCAGGGTCTGATGACTGAGGCTTCCGATGACCTCCCCCCTGCGTATAGTGATGAAGAGGCTATGACTGAGGAAGTGCCCTTGACTAAGAACTGATCCTGTCTCTAAATGCTGCTGATCCCATCCCCCCCCGCGTAAAATGCAAGTTGAGATATCGCACCGGCCTGGACATCTACGAAGGGGTGGGGTTAGCAAGACTTGTCGTCACAGTCGCTTATATTTGAGCTTCTCCTTGATCCTTTCGGAGTGATACTGTAAAGCAACTCTCGTTCCTATTTCCTTTCTCTACCTTTCTTAAAAACCCGTGTTCTTCTCTTTTTATCCTGATTGTCCGCTGGGATCTAGTCCGCTCTTTTGGCTTTCCTGTCGGCTCTACCGGCTTCGGTACTGCCCAGACTCCGCTGTTTTCCTTATGTAGCGCAGATATGGACCTTGTTCCGTGCCAAAACCACAGTAGTCGAACAATACCTATCAGATGAGGGGGGACTCTATGTCTCTCGAGATGTTTCAGATCCCTCGTCACGTGAGTCAACTCCCGGAAGCCTGCCCGGAACGGTCGCCGGCGACGTTCCCCTCCTCTCCTCTCTCCCATGCCAACCGTCATCATCCCAGGTCCTTCTGTCTGCCACCGCCAGAAGCCCTCGCCGAACGATGTTGCGCTAGCCTCCTACGATGACCCTGACTCCCCCCCTGAATCATCCGTGGGCTTCTGTGCATCTTCTTTGCCGAACCCTGACTGCCGTGTGAGCTTCAGCAGCTCCATCCAGCTCCCGCTCCCGCCCGATTCGGCCGTCAGCCGTATACTCAAGCTAGACGCAGTAGGACACGCCTGCTCATCAGTCCCAGGCCACCTCGGCAAGCTCCTCTCCCTCCACTAGCGTCATGATGCAGTGGACGTCATTCGTTCAGAAAGCCCAGTCCTTCATCGACCCGGCTAACTTCAGTCTTCCTACCCTCTCTTCCTCCGATCGCAACCCGTCCAAGGCCTCCTTGTTTCGCCAGCAGTTCCGTCTCCCTGATTCCCAAAATCCGCTGCAAGAGATCACAGCCGAGCTGATCCTTCCCATACCACATACGCCGTCCTCTACGTCCCACGGCGAACTCTCCCGCAATCTTGTTGATCGCGCCGGGAACCGCTACGCCGGCAGGCTCCATCTGAGCGAACGGTTCCTCTGCTTCTCGACCCAGCCTACAAGCTTCACACCGTCCGCTAGTCTTGGCGCATCGACGCATTGGGCTGGTCAAACCAATGGCACAGGCCCGTCTGGAAATGGGTTTACCATTCCGCTGTGCTGCATCCGGAGGGTGGAACGACTCAACAGTCTCAGCCATGTTTTCTCCCTTGCGCTAACGACATGGAACGGTGCACTGGGAAAGCAACAGAATTCTGAATTTGTTCCACAAAGGTTCACTATCCAGCTGGCTGGAAGCAGGCAGGCCTGCGAACGCTTTTGCGACGGCCTGAAGAAGGGGCTGCGGGAATGCATGAAAGAAATCGAGAACTTGCGAATAGTCGTAAATAATTGCTACTCGGAGTACTTACTCTCCGGTGCCAAATCTAAATCTCAGAGTGGAGAGGCTCCTGAAGCGCGTCAGCCACCCGATGCCGGGCTGGGAATGATGTTCCGTTATCCCGGCGATGCTCGCAAACTTCGGGACCGAAGTAAAATGAGGTTATGGGGGGAGTACTTCAGAGGTATGTAACTGCATCATGAAATGACATTGACTGAAACGTATGCTGAGTCGTTCTGTAGAGAATGGCCGCAACGCGACGCTCATCCGTCAACCTACCTTCCATAAATTGATCCGAGTTGGTCTTCCCAATCGCCTGCGCGGGGAGATCTGGGAGGTGACATCGGGTTCGCTTTACCTTCACCTCAGATCCCCGACCCTATACACGGAGACGCTATCGAAGTTTTCCGGGCAAGAGTCCCTGGCGATCGACGAGATCGAGAAGGATCTAAATCGTAGCTTGCCCGAGTATGCCGGGTTCCAGAGTGAAGAAGGCATTGGTCGCCTTCGAAGGGTTCTTACAGCCTACAGTTGGACCAACGCAGAGATTGGGTACTGCCAGGCTATGAATATTGTTGTTGCAGCTCTGTTGATGTGCGTTATCCAATCATACCGTTCTTTAGAATAAAGCTAACCCTTCCAGTTATATGTCGGAGGCACAAGCCTTCTTTTTGCTGTCTGTCCTTTGCGACCGTCTGCTGCCGGGCTACTATTCAACAACAATGTACGGCACGCTGCTCGATCAAAAGGTGTTTGAATCTCTCGTGGAGAAAACCATGCCGGTGCTTTGGGACCATCTTACGAAATCCGATGTGCAGCTATCCGTCGTGTCCCTCCCATGGTTCCTCTCGCTTTATATTAACTCCATGCCACTGGTTTTTGCTTTCCGTGTATTGGACGTGTTCTTCCTCGAAGGCCCGAAGGTTCTTTTTCAGGTTGGCTTAGCCATCCTCAGGATCAACGGCGAGGAGCTTTTGGATATACAGGATGATGGCTCTTTCATCTCTGTTTTGAAGGCCTACTTCTCTCGCCTCGATGAGTCAGCCCACCCAAGATCTGAAAATCCAAAGCTGAGGGCTATCACTCGGTTTCAGGAGCTCATGGTTGTCGCTTTCAAAGAATTCTCTCAAATTACCCACCAGACAATTATAGAACAGCGCGAAAAGCACAAAGACGCCGTTCTGGAGAACATTGAAAGTTTCGCCAAACGCACATCCATCCGGAACTTAGGGCCAGATAGTAAAAAGCTCAGTATGGATGATCTAGGTGTAATCTACGACCGTTATTACGAGATCCTTTATGACCGTCAGCAGAGGGAGAAGCTCCTAGAAGAGGAGAGAAGGCGCCAGGAGAAGAAGAGGGTGGAAAGGACGTCGATACTTGGGCCTCCAGTTGACAGAGAGGTTGGCCGGGTGGGACTTGGTCCTAGTCCCACTCACATGGACTATGACGCCTTTCGGTATTTCCTCGCAGCAACAGCAAAATGGGCAGTTGCAGATCCGCCCGGATCATCACGCAAGGATTCCGCGGCTGAGAAGGGCTTCAACAGTTTCAGAGGATGGGGCAAATCCTCCGCATTGTGGAATAATAAGCCTGAACCAGCAGATCATGAGTTCACACGGCGACTTTTCCGCAAGTGGGCTACAGATCCAGATGAAGGTCTGAGCCTGCAGAACGTAGTAAACGGCCTTGCACGACTGAAAGGACCGCGTGACATTATGAACAACATCAGTTACTTTTTCGACCTCTATGATGACCACGGGACTGGCCAGGTGGATCGAGAAGGTATTCTTCGCATGTCAGAGGCGCTTCTCTTCCTTTCTCGACGAGGCTTTGAAGGGGCTATTACTCCCACACAGTCTGTGGAGGACGTCCGAGCAAAGGAATATGATCCAGATAAACTCAGTACCGACGAAAGGTTCTTGGGGAGTGTCAGTTCTTTCATTCGTCGTTGTTTTGAGTATGCCGATCCCAGCCATCCGGACAGAGCAGCCGAAGAACAGAAAGACGAGGATGCGGCGCAAACAGCCGATAAACTCGGGTCCTTTAGCATTGGAGATGATGAGGAAGACCTCATCGATGTGGGTGACGATGCGAAATCAACTCATTCGAGTGAGACAGAGAAGGCCACGAAGCAGGTGCCTGAAGACAAGTCCAACGCGCATCACAACCGAGCCTTTTCAGAATCCGCAAACCCTGCACTGGATCCAAATAATCCTCTACATATTACCCTTCCCACCTTTCGCATGGTGATCCTAGCTGACGAATTGCTGGAGCAATTCTTCGATTCATATTTTCCACAATCGTTCCGCCTTTCAGATCATGGATTGGAAGCCTTGGCTTCCTCATCTCTCTCATCGAACCTCACTACATTCTCCAATATCGGTGCTGCCAAACCCCAGCCTAGCCCAGCAGCCGGTGCATCGGTAGCGGGAGCTTCAGGCGGTATCGTTCCTCCGGGTAAGGGTCTCCGCGGGGTGCTGGACAACATCGTATCAGATGGTATCCGAATGGCTGCGGAGGTCAAGAAGAGAATGGATGAAGCGCAACGTGAACTGGAGCGCAGCGCTCTCAACCGCAATGATGAAGAGGAAGAGGAAGACGAGGAAGAGTACGATCCTCGCGGCGGTGTGGCCACCACATCCGCGATGGTCGGTGGCATCTCTAGCTGGGGTGCAGGTGCCTACGGCGCCGACCCGGAACGGCGTAGCGTCAGAGATGCAGATCGCGATCTACTTGAAGGAGCCGAGGTCATCAGCATGCGTGGCAAGGATGATGCATCACTTCTTGACGATCACGACGACAATAAGCAAGAACGAGGGAAACATGATCTCCACGATCCAAGCCATGGCGATCAGAACCTCGTTAGCAAGGTTGAGTTCGAGTCATAAAGCTCAAATCCTGCCTCCCTCCCCCAGATCCTCTCCATCTTATTCTAGTTTTCATCACCAACATTGTCTGCCTCATGATTTACACCCACTACACCCATCATCGCCATACAAATGCTGTCTATACTTGCTTAGACGACTGCTCTCCGTTTCTGGAAGATCTATTGTATGTATGTATGCATGTATCCTGTTTCATCAGCCTACACCGGACAATATAAACCTTGATCTTCTACTTACATTCTTCCAACTTTTCCCACCGCATGTTTTCTGTATATTCACAACAGCTACACAGTGTCCCACAATGTAGCGTCACTCGACACCAGTCACCCACCAGCGCAGAATTGTACTGGGCAATATTATCAGTGCTAACTCTTCAATGATCCCATAAACATAGCTTTCGCGAACCAAGCAACCCTTTTTGCTTTGAGTTTTTCCCGGTCCAGCTACCTACTACCCTCATCAAGCACCATTAGTTACTATTTCATAGTGAAGTTCGGTGCCGAAAAAAGTCAGATTTTAAGTAGTATGGACGTAGCAAAATATGCATTTGCCGAATAAAGATATCTGTCTGATTGAAGCACGTGTTGTAGAGTTTTCAGTTATTTGGCTATGGTTGAATCGTGTCTGATGTTCCCGTTCTGGGTACTGTCGTTTCTCGAGTGTGCGTGTCTTGGGTGCATGGTGTAGGTATATGACAAGAGTTAAGCATGAGGCTTTGGTGCAGGTGAATGTAGGATCAAGATGTTGTAGCACGGGAGTATTTTGCCTATTATGCGTGCTCTTATTTGAGAGGAAACTGGTTGAGAAGGGCTTTATGCATTACAATGCGAAGATATGTATGTCTGACAGTGCCAACTATGTACAAATAAACCCATATCCACCGGCTTGACAATGGCCCACGAAGGACGGTGATGGCTGAGAAGGAGATAAAAAAGTATTCACCATAGAATATCAAGAATGAAAAATGGGGTATAAAGTCAGAAAGATAGGATGGGAGGGGATTGGGGGAAGAATGAGGGGGCTGAGAATGATTGGACTCCGCAGAGCATAGGGGATCCTGCACAAGCGAATGGTACTGAATGGTACTCGTCAACTAGAAGATGGGCATGGGGGTTAATCCTTTTGCCCTTCATTCTCGATCAACTCGAGGATGATCTGGCTCCGCTCGTATTCAGGATGCTGCATGCATATCTTCACAGTGTGGCCATTGTTCGCCAGGGAAGTGCCGTTCGATAATCCACTAGAAAGGTTGACAGCACCCCCTGCGCTAGTAGGGATGCTGTTCGCACCAGAACCTGGCATGCTGCTGCCATCATCTAGGCAGACGACACCATGGCCTGGGATTACCTGGCGTAGGCGGCCGTTCATGGCATTTCGCACCTCGACAAAGTCCTCATTAAATAAAATTAGGAACTTTCCATAAAGACACGCAGAGTGGGCATGCCCCACGAATTCCATGACCACACTGCGTGACACATCACCGTGTTTGTTCACATAGACCGCACATTCGGTGTATACGACGAGGAACTCGCTGTCGCTGAGGCGGAACATGCCCAACGGACGCAAAGTCCCAATTCGATGAGCGATACTGCTAAGCTGGGCTTGCGCTTCAGGGGGGGCTTCGGATCGGAAATCAGGAACGGACCATGTATGTTTCTTGTCAATGGTAAGGATTTCGATTCCTCGATGAGTCGAGATTGCTAGGGAAGAATGGAAGAGGTTGATGCCATAGCTTTCAGCAGGGATATAGAACTCGTCGTACTCTCGGAAGAACTCCGTCTGTGAACGACGGGAACTGAAAAGCCGGCTCCTGCTACTGGACGACTTCTGCACGACTGGCTCAAGAATCTAGAACTCGAATAAGTATGTAAGTCTGCCATAAAATCTTGCAACACGAACCTTGAACGTGGACGACAGTCCATCTCTCTTTTTATACATCACCAAGGTTCTGTCCTTCATGTGTCCAGCCGCAAAGAAGCCTACTTCTCGACTGCCGGACAGTTTCTGCGGCGCTCGCCGGGAAGAGTCTGTTGTTGTTTGGGCTGACACCCCGCTCGCAGGACATACAACATCCAGATGGTAAGCAATCAAGGACTTGTCTGCGATGAGCAGGAAGACATTGAATTCTTCAAACACTGCAATTTGTGTCACGCGCACGATAGGTATAGTCTTTAAAGGGATGGTTAGTTACGAGTAAGCCTGACAAGGAAGGGCTGTAACCGAAAGAGAGGAGCTGCTTACCCGAGTCCAGCCGCGGGGGTCATTGTATTCGGATATGTACACGCCATAATCAGTACCAATGGCGCACATCATCCGACCAGGCGGTTGCTGAAAGACAGTAGCACAATGAACAGCAGTTCTGCAAACTGGTGCCGGCCGTGGTGTTGAAGGGCCATAACGCTCCTCCACGTCCTTGATCGCACGATCAAGAGGCGTACCGTCGATAGTGACGCCTGTGGGAATTGACGAATTGTCCGGAGTTGCAAATGCAGTGTCAGCGAGAACACGGAGCCTGAACGGCTCGGCATTCTGTGTAAATAAGGCGGCAGCATGTTTGGTCTTCGCGACAGTGATTTTATCACACCAATCTTGCCGGTTTTGAGCAGAAAAGGCATAGAGAGTATATGTTCCATTCTTCCCGAGGTGCTTGATCTTAAAAGGGTAAAGGATCTTGTCATCCTTAGAGCTCTCCAGAACAGTGGTGGGTACCAAAGTCTTTCCTTGGTTCGAGTTGCCAGAACTAGCAGAATTTCCACTGGCGGTATGAGTTAAGGGCCCGCCGCCTACACCACGGCCAACGACGGCCTGTGGTTGAGCTACTACTCCCCGGACCGCCGACTTCACGACAGGGTCGTCATTATCACTCTCGAGGACCAAAAGGTCCATGGGGATTGGCAACTTGGACACATCGTAGCTCTCATACTTCACCGTTCGCGATGGATCTCGAGCGGTGAAGGCTTTTGCAAGCACAAGATAATGGTCGAAAAGTATAGCATGTGTATCCACCAAAAATCTTGTTCTTGTTCCTGGCCGCTGCAGATCGCCTCGGAAAATAATTTCGCGTCCCAAGTGTTCTAGGTTGAGCTCAACTTCCTTCTTCATTTCTGGGCGGAGCTGCAGCTTGGACGAAAGCTCCATGAGATCAACCTTCCTGCTCATTTCGCCCACTTTGTTATCACACTCGAGTGCCACTAGCTTGATTTCTTCAATGGCTTGTGCTAAATTTGTTTTTTCCTCGGAATCTTTGGGCATATTCTTGTGAACCGTAGACAGTAGCAGCGTGTACCGCTGAATCCGAGTGATGGGGGCCTTGAGATAGGTGTCCCAGCTAAGGCGATTTGAAAGCTTGTGATCACGGACCTGATTGAGAAACTGGCGGAAATGAATATTTCTCTCTGCTTCTTTGCGCACCAAGTAATTGGCACTGGGGAATGTCGCCGCGTAGTCAATATAGACAGACTTTGCTTTTCGAATCCACTCACGGAAGATATCACTGAATCCAGCAATGAATGGGCCTTGTTCTTTCTGGCGATACTTAAGCTGAGCCAGGAGATGGTCTTCGTTCACCTTCTTGACAGGATCCACTTTTCCAAACACATCGTTCAAAAACTTGTTCAGGCGTTTTGGTGCAATTACCGACGGTTGCATTCTGGCCAGCTGATCTCGATATAGATCACGCAAAACATCGAGCTGGGATATGAAGGAGTCCTCGGTGGTAACAATCTCGTGTAGATTGTTCTGTCGGTCGATCTCCTTCTTGGGGTAAGTCTCCCACAGTTCCTTGGGAACCTTATAAAACGTCACCCAGTCTTCAGCATTCTTGTCTGCCTCCATCATCTGCGCTTTCAGATTGACCTTCTTGAGCGTCCGCATACAATGGTGAGAATAGCAACGCCCGAATACTTCTGCTCCTTGCTCATGAAGCCGAGAGGAGTAGCATCCAGTACCAGTGATCTGGAACAAGACTCCCGACAAAGTGCCCGTGCTGAATTTGACCCATTCCTCATCCTTCACCAAGGCTCCTTCCTGCATCATATTCTTGACGACTCGCGCAGCTAGCGTTTCTGCATCAGCAATATTCATAGTCGGTACTTTATGGGTGAACAAAGCAACGATAGCCTCAACGATCGTATGTTCCTTCAGGTCCGTCTCATCCTCGCTAAGCTCCCGAACCCATGATAAAATGGCACTCAAGGCCCACGGCTCCGTACAGCGTCGGAACTGTTCTGATGACAATTTAGTCGGGTTGAACTTCTTACGACGCCCAGCAGGGATCGTAGGGAGATCAAGCGTCATGGCAGCTGTAGCATCCGGAGAAGCATCAAATTTGACACCGCCATTCTGCTGTTGCCGCAGAAGCTCCTGTTGCTGTTTATACTTCGCCCGGTCTGCATCGGTTTTCGATCTGATAGGGGGGTCAGTACGAGGTCCAATTGGATGACTCGACAAAGACGTCGACCGTGGGACTTGGGTAGGGCTGGACACGGTCGAATTGTACGAGTCTGGAGCAGTAGGGAAATAGGAGGGTGTATACTGGGTAGAGCCCCGCACGTCACCCTGCTCCTGGTGCCGATACGTCCCTGCCGGCATCAAATGCGACATTAAGCTTGGGTTGCTTGCCGGCTCCACGGGAGCTGGTGGAAGTGGCCGCATGCCTGGGTGGAAAAAGAGGTCTCCAGGCTCCTCTCCCCTGTCTGAGCTTTCACTTCCCGAATGTTGCAAGTGATTAGCCTGGGACAAGGGCCCATCGGTCTCATCGCCGTAATCGAAACTCATCCGACGTTCATACGCTCCTGGCTCCGCCAAGCCCCCAGTGCCGCCAGCATCCACTCGTGCATGATGTTGCGCGTCCGTATAGGGATACCCAGAAGCATCGAGCGCTGTAGGTGGGTAGTCATAGTCATCCGAAAACTCTCCACGGCTCTCTGCCAGAGGGTTGGAATGCCTGGAGCCGGATGTGGGCGCAAGCCTGGCATGGTCTAAGTCATCACCATAACCATTCGCTTGGGGGTCCATCTCATCGTACTGGGAAGCCCGACGGTAGCTTTCACTGTACGATTCCAGCTCATCCTGGTGCCAGTCCTGATGAGGCGATGGAGCGCGATTCTCCGATCGTGCTCCATACGCACTGATAATGGAAGCGTTCGTCTCCCGCCGCGCACGTTCTTGAAGGCGCTCGGCTTGAGCCTTTTCCTCTTCGTCTGCCATTTGCAACATAGCCAAGCCCGCAGCAGCCTCGGCGTCACTGTCATCACTGTATGCGTCGTAATTCACATACTGACCTGTACCGGTGGCAATACTGCCATTGGTGTGAGTATGTCTCTCGTCGGGAGATAGCCGTGGGCCTGGTGAGACGCTGGTTGGTGGTTCCAATACCAGCGCGTCGTGTGGGTCCACGCGTAATGGATCCAAGATGTAACCCGGCTCGCCGCCGGCTCGTCGGTCCGCAACCGCCGCCTCGACCTCCTTAATTAGCTCATCGTAGCCAGGCCTCGTATCTGTCCGACCATCCAGGCTGCCAAGCCCGTTGGAAGCCATGTAAGGGTCCGAATTTGCATCTGCGTCGACAGGAGGGCCAGGCAAGGGCCGCGACTGGGGGTGTCGAGTCAAAGTGTCCGTTCTACGTGGCGACATTTGTGTTTGCGTTTGATAAATCGGCGGTGTTGGAAGGGATCTTCCTGATCCGGGGCGCGTCAGGCTAGACCGCTTCCCAAAGGCTTCCTCGGTTGATGTCGAGTGAGCCGGGGGTGCAGGAGGTTGTTCATCGAAAGGAGAGGCAAGAACACCTTCAGAATGGGACGGTGACTGTGGAATGTAGGCTGGAATTTGCGCACTTCCAGCGTACGGGTGGGTCGCAGCGGGGTTCGTACCACCAGTGGTAAAAGAACTGTTTGTGGAAACATAAGTAGCACTGGGTGTCGAGGGGGACGCTGTACCATATGACAAAGAACCGGATAGTGTGGATGAAGACGATGCCTGCTGGGTTGTGAACCCGTAGTGCGTACCTGGCGAAACATTCCCATACTGGGGTGACGGGCGACTTCCGTACGGATGATCTGGCCCCCGTGGCGGCGGAGGCGGCGGTAATTGCGGGTGGGGAGGTCCAAAAGACTGAGGTGTGGGAGGAGCCTGTGCATAAGCGGTGGTTGGCTGCCTCTGCACTGGGGAGGAGCCAAAACTAGCAGGTTGGTAGGCGGCTGGATTATAAGGCTGGTGACCGGGTGCTGTTGCGCTGCTATACGAAGCTCCAGGTCCTGTATATGCTAGAGGACTGAAGCCTACCTGCTGCTGCGACGATGTAGGGGGCAAGGCATATTGCTGGGGATTGTAGGCAAGCTGGGTGGGCGATGTGGGAGCAGGAACAGACGAGGTATACTGGTATTGGTAGCTTGATTGCGAGGAAGCCCGGGCGCGCGACAATTGTGGAGAGGTAGGCGCAGGGATGTGCGCATATCGAGGGTCTGCATATTCATCGCGCCCGGTGTTGATGAGGTTGTAGCTAGATTGGCCCTCTGCTGGTACATTCCAACCAGTATAGCGAGCATTCGCCTCGGTAGTCCTAGAATCCTGGGAATGAGGGGAGCCCAAGAGACCCGCATCGTCCCCCACGTTATAACTTGGCATCCTTCGCAACTGCGGGCTCGTCGGCTGGGTGGCATAGAGGTCATAGCGATTTGGCTGAGTCGAACCCGGCGGGGAATTGGTGGACTGGTTGTAGGCTGGATATCCATTCTGATAGTGCGCCATTGTTGTTAAGGGACCTCGGCGGGGGTTTGATGGCGGGATGAACAAGGCTAGGCGCACGCGACAGGGGAGATGTGCAAAGCGAGGCTTAGGAACGGTCTAGGAAGGATTCCCACCGGGTAAGGATAGGTCGCTCAAGGCACGGAGAGAGACAACCGGATCTTCGGGTAAAGCTCCAGACCGGTATCAGGCCCGCGAATAAAGCGAAAACTAGTCGAAGAACCAGTTACCACCAACAGCGGATTGTTGGTACAGATAGAAGGTTGAGCCTCATCCGGACGTCGGCCGACCACAATAACAAGGAGGTCCGGGGAAAAGAGATCCACCTCTAGGCATACCCCAGGAGACAAGGGGGAGGGGAAGGTCACGCGGTCGGAAAGTGTATCGCTAGAAAGGGAATGAAGGAGGAGGGAGAGGAGGGGAGGAGGAGGGAGCGAGGGAAGAATAAGGGGGGACGGAGGAGGAGGGGATTGATGATCTGGTCTTGGAGTAATAGTAAGAAGTTGGTGGTTCGGTGGTTGCCGGTGCGGTGCTGGGCAGCAAAAGCAGCAAACCCAGTCAGTCCCCCTTCCTGCATAAGCCGCGGGCTGCGTTTGGTAGGCGGTCAGTCTGCCATCCGGCGTGCCGTTTTGCTGCCTTGCTGCCTGTATGCCTGTCGAGTAATATGGGAATTAGAAGTGAACACTCAGATCGTTGTCGGCATGGAAAATTGAAAAATTGGATTTCTTTTAGAAAAGAAGAATGGTATCACCCAACGAAAAAGCTCTACTGACACTCCTCGAGATCTCAAGCAGGCTTTACTACAACCTCGCTATGGAGAAAGGCGTTGGACCAGTACATATACTACCTCTCCTCTCACCAAGAGATCTTCATCAGCAAGCGCTTTCTGTCTATATCATCGTGAACTAACTTCAATCTAGCCATACCAATCATTGTACAAGACTAGTGAATACTGGTAGTAGGGTCATATGGCGCAGAGTCAGGATGGCACAGTCATATAACCAGGCTTGTTATTACTAGTAGTAACAGTTGCCTATGAGGAGATGAGAGAAGAGACGACACGGCAGGGGGACCAAAAACAGCAGCTTGGCCAGTTGTACGCTGCTACTACTCGCCAGCAATTTCAGTGTTTCTCAGTTTTGGAACATATGGCCTTCAAGGTTCAAGCGATACTACATGTTCGTTTATTTTCCCGGTAGGAGACAAGACTAACCATCGTTTGCTGGACACTAGGAAGACACTTAACACTTAATGGATATGCACAGGATAGCTAAGCCCAGCGGTATCTTTGTATTTCATTCGCTACCCTTCAGCTTGGTGAAGACCTGGCGGTGACGCTAACACCAATTGAAGCTTATAGCTCAAGGTCTGCCTGGCCATGAGCATGAGTTTAATCGAATCTTAAATGATAACGCCTAGCTTAGGAAAAATAGGCTATAGTATTCTGAGCGAAGCTTGCTTTTTCCTGAGTCAATTGGTACTCATCGCCTACCTTAAAACGGATACAAGTTGAAGGGACAAGTATGCGGTCCGACGGATCACGTCCTATCCCACCAGCAAGAGAGTGAATGGATGGACCACAGTACGTCTAACTGGAGTTTGTAGAGACGTTATCTATTGCTTATGGCGCTGTCGCAATTGACCAGACAGGCTTACATTTTATTGCTCCTGGGTGACCACCAATGTGTCGATCATTTGAGACCAAGTATCCATTCGCACACGAGCTTGTGTATGCCATACAATCAACGAAGCTATCCACCTAATTGGCCAATTCAGGTGGAAACCTCTGGCAACGATATTTATCTTGCTGACATCGGCCTTCGCTCGCCACCAGGTATACAAAGAACATCATTAAAGACAGGGGAACGATGCGCCCATTTGAGAATGACTGCCAATCTTCGAGCGGAATCATGAGCCAACGATACCGTGTCCATCTACCATGGAGTTTCGTTGTATGATATGCCAATCACCTACGATCTCACATCACCGCGTGCGCCAAACTGGCCCACTGCAACCCCCCCCTCTCAAGTGTAGCGAAGAAAGCATTGAGTGACTTCTTTCCATATGGCAGTGCCAAGTTGCACATGGCGGAGCTGCCTGGGGTGAACCTGAGATCGAAAGGCATGCAGTGGGATTTTCGTTCCAACTATGGGTCTATGAAGTATGTAATCCAAGCATGAAGACACACAGGCTGGAAGAGCAGTACTCATAAGAATTGTTGTAATATCATCTAACAGCCCAGCCTTCCGACCTTTCGGGGTGTCCGCAGGGCAGTTTTACATGGGGTATGTGAAGTGAGCCGATTGGTAAATCGAAAGACGCAAATGTTTTTATTGAACCATGACCAAATGATCTCTGCGTACTAGATACTGACAAACACTGATTCATAGACCTATTCATCGATGTCATAGTGTAAACTCCAGCCTGTTGCCCGCGTAATCCCTCGCGAAGAACCGTTCCGGATATTCGACACCTTTGGCCCCTACAGCCGGATTCACAGTGATCAGTAGGGAACACACAATATCAAGTCCGGTAGAAGGGTGACAAAATAGGATAACAAGACATGATACAACAGCAGCCGCTCAGGTAGATAGGGAATACCCCCATGAGATCGGGGATGACAAAAGGAAGGGACATACCCGAGTTCTGCTCGCCGGGCTGATCAGCGTGTAAGGGAGCGGCGGCACCGCCTCTCTGAAGATGATCCCAGATGCGCTGCTGCAGGGTCAGCAATGCCTCTGGCGATGCGACCCTCAGGCAGGCATGGCGCCTGGAATCTAGCTCGCCGTTCTTCCCGAAGGCCACATGGATTTGCTGACTGCCGTCCGGTGTGAGGTTGAACCTATTCGCACTTAATCTCGTCTGGATCTTCTCGGAGCAAGGGCTCAGCGTGGAAGTTGCTCACCACAGAAGGGTCCCCTTTTGTAGGTGGGGAACGGGGGCGGATGGCAGACCCAGCGTGTTGGTGTAGAAATCCTCTGCCTGGTCCAGGGTCCCTTCCGGGACGAGGATGTTGACGTGCGCTAGACCGGTGATCATTTTCGCTCTGTTCCTTGATCGTGACTCGCTGGTGTCGATCTTTAGACCCAGGAAGACAAGAGGAGGGGAAGGGTAGATAAAGATCACGATGAAGGTCCCGCTAACTCAGGCTCGGTGTTATTTCCCGACGGGGTCGGAATCTGATTTCCTGGCTGCCGGTGGTGAGGGGTCGCTTCTACGCGGGGTGGAATCCAGAGACCGGGAAGAAATGTTTGTAACTTCTTGCTTCCCTTGCATTTCTGGGGATGGCCGGAGTGTCATCCTTTGCGACCCCGCCTTTCCTATCTGTGATTAGTGATTGGTGATTAGTGATTAATATTGAGTCCACGCCTGCAGGGACCATAGTGGGGTTCGAGAACTCGCTCCCAGTCAGTGGTGCTTTATGGACTCTGCAGGTGTTTGCGGATTGTTTCATTCATCAAGGACAGCCAAGGCCGGGACAGGAGAAGGGAATTTGGCCTCTATCTATCTTTTACTTAATTCCCTCTCGGTCTGGGGTGAGATGCCGATACCCGATCGGCAGCGGAAAGCATTCCGCCCCTCCACAGCTTCCGCTTTTCTTTCCGAGGCAATCCTCAATCACGCCTCCTTCATCCACCATTTCATCACCACGCCTTCAGGCATCATGGTATGATGCGATCAGCCAGAAAGACCGAATGTCTGCAAGACATGGATGTAGGTCTATACTTGTGGTATATGCCCTAGGTCATAGCACCTATCTACAGAGTACTGGGTATTGGGTACTGGGTACATATTTAGTCCCTATCTATTATCTAAGTATGCTGTGGATTGGGTCCTGCTAATAACATTTTAATCCCCACAACGGGGTATTTCAGACGCGCCCAAAGTCCAAATCCCGACGTACGGAGCACTAACCATGGCAAAGAGGCCTCAACGGGACTGCCTTCCTAATTACCCTTCCGGCTCCGCCACCCCAAATCTCCAACACCGGATCGCAGTCTCGGGATGGTCCAGACGCAATGGCGGCTAGCCAGCCTGCTGATGTGGCATTGTGACCCAGGCCTAGGTTGTATGTTCTTAGGATGATGCTTGCTCCGTCTTATCCGGGACACCCCAGGGGGATCCTGCACCCACCGAGTCAGTGGATCTTGAGCCTCTGGCTGAGTGGATGATGTCCATCCTTCCACGACCCACTAGAGCATTGGCTCCCGCCCAAAGCCCAAAGCTGAGCAAAAGGAAAGCGAGGAACGAAAATCTGGAGGGCCTGCTTGGGGCCGACAGGTTGATATTAATACCATGCACTTCCATATCAACCCTCTCTTCCTTGCTGACTCTTCTCCCTCTCACTATCGCCGGCCCTTTGTTTTGCCCTAACAAGGTGCAGAAGCTGATCCGTGGTCATGAACCGACTTCATCATGATACATACGAGGCTGAAGGTGACGAGGCTTCGATAGCGGAACACATATCTGTCTCCCACCGTCGCGGCTCGCAGGTTGGGGCCTCCGGCCTCCATGGCAGTATCGAGATTGAGCGGATTAACACCTATCGTCTTCAGCAACAACTCACAATAGGATCCAGTCGAAGTCGCGTACCGCAAGACCAATGGCTACCCCTCGGGGCCGGGAAACCTTACCCACCCCCTCTACCGGATTCGGAAGCGTATGTGGTCGAATTCGAAGGAGCTGATGATCCGATGCATCCACACAACTGGCCCATGAAGAGAAGGTAAGGAAGAATGGCCCTCATCTATCGGACCTATATCGCATTGAGATGGTCGTTGATGTCCTCGCAGAGTCATTCTTGGATCACTTCTTACCTCATGTGCTCTGGTAACTGCCTACTGCAGTGCAGTTTTTGCGACTGCTGCTTCCGGTGCCATGAAGGAGTTGGGCTTTGGTGAAGAGGTTGCGGCACTGGGAACGACTCTCTACGTCTTGGGCTTCTCGGCGGGGCCAACGGTGTGGGCACCGGGCTCAGAGCTGCTCGGCCGGCGATGGCCGCTGTTGATCGGGATGTTTGGCTTCGATATTTTTACCATAGCCTGTGCCACTGCCAAGGACACACAGACTCTAATGCTGTGCCGCTTCTTTGCGGGCTTCTTCGCTGCCAGCATCATTGCCTTAGTCCCCGCTAGTCTGTCTGATGTCTTCAACAATCACCACCGTGGGGTCGCCATCGCCATGTATACCATGTCGGTGTTCACCGGTCCGTTCACGGCCCCGTTCATTGGTGGCTTTACGGCATCAAGTCATCTCGGCTGGCGGTGGACGCTGTATGTTCCCGCCATTGTTGGGTTCTTTTGTTTCGTGTTGATAGTCTTCTTCACCGAAGAGACATACGCGCCTATCATACTGGTTCAGAAGGCGGCCATCCTCCGACGTCAGACGCGGAACTGGGGTATCCACGCTCGTCAAGACGAACTCGAAGTTACGTTCCGCGAGATGGTCACCAAAAATTTAGCGCGTCCATTCTTAATTTTGTTCACCGAGCCTATTGCGTTTCTACTCACCCTCTACATGTCGTTCATCTATGGATTGACCTACGCACTGCTGGAGGCGTACCCGATCGTCTTCGAAGGGACCTATGGTATGGCTGGGGGTGTTGCAGGGTTACCATTCATTGGCCTTATCGTTGGGGAAATCGCTGGCAGTACGTTTGTCTTATCTATGTCAGGATCCTATTCGCGGAAGTTGGTGGCCAACAACGGCGTGTCGGTGCCGGAATGGCGTCTTCCCCCTTGCATTGTTGGTGGTGCCGTGTTTGCTGGTGGGTTATTTTGGTATGACTGTCCCTCACTCGGGCGCACGCCAAGCCTGGTGCAATACTGACGAGCGAGGGCAGGTTCGGATGGACTGGTTGGAATAGTTCAATCCATTGGATGGCTCCCACGGCTGCCGGAGTGGCAGTGGGATTTGGCTTAACTTCCATCTTCATGCAGTGTTTCAACTATATTCTGGATACTTACTCAAAGTTGTGAGTGTGCTCTGTCCTCTCCCTTTCCTCTTTTCTTCTCCCCTGCAGACCGAACTTTATGCTAATGATGTAGCGCTGCGTCGGCCTTTGCGGCCAACACCATGATGCGATCCATGGTGGGTGCCGTCTTCCCTCTTTTCACGCGACAGATGTTCAACAACCTGGGTATTCAATGGGCAGGCACGCTGCTTGGATGTATTGGCGTGGTAATGATTCCAATCCCGGTGATGTTCTACCTCTATGGTGGCCGTCTCCGGCAGAAGAGTAAACTGGCCCCTGCGATGGAGCCTGTTCAGGAAGAGATCAAACAGGCATGATGAAGCATTATAGAAAAGGGCTTTACTGTAAGCATGACATTAAAAGATAAAAATTTACAAGAAGCTATACCATTCAATACATTCTTACCTTAATTCCTGGCATTGGTCACGAATGGCTAGTGATACAAGAAGATGCGTCCGTTTTCACGGCGGTTGATTCTGTCTTGAGTCCGGCGCGAAGTCTTCATCAGCTCAAGAAGGCGGTGCTGGGTGTTTCGGAAAAACATCTCCCTCCAATAACCAGGACAGATTGGAGCTTATCAGAAAAGTCTTCGCAACCCATGTCTAGTACCATCACGCGCAAGCTTCATTGCACGTGCGACTATCACCCTTTATTCCTTCAGATTTCAGATGCCCTAGGGTCAGGGCAGTGAAGGGCCCTTGGATTTAAACAGATTAATGGCATATTGGGTCTATAATTAACCCCCCCTCCCTCCTGCAACCTTTCGCAACTAGACATATTAGAATGTTAGTCTCTTTTTGGATCGACGCTTCAAGTCCTGCCTTGACGTGTATGTCCCTGCAATCAACGTATGCCGATGTCATCGCTGCCTAGACAGTCTCAAACATGGCCTCGATGGGCCTATTGGCAGCGATGCTCGATGCAATTTCCGGAAAACTGATATCATTGTTCCTTGTTCCTCTCGGGTATTGGCCTGCAGCCTCACTGTGTAACCCAGGAAGAAGGACCGTCCACTCATACAACGGTCTGAATGGTCTGTAGAGTGAAACATCCTTTTTGTTCTACATTGAAATATTTGTTCGAGGATTGAGGAATCTTGTGCAACGTGAGATTACGAGATTACCTAGTCTCGCATACCAGCCAGTGGTGGGGGTAGGTGGGGAATGGAACAGCCTCCCGGAGAAGACAGCCACCCTAAGACAATTTGCGGGCTGGCTAGGTGACCCCCAAATCATGGGAATAACCTTCATACCTTCAGACTTTTAGTCCTTTAATTATGGTTGAAGGTCAATTCATTGAGGCGTACTGCAATCAAATAAAACATAGATGATTAATTAGTTGGGGATGATCGGATTATCCCCCGTACTATCGACATTCACTTTACTATCGAGCATCTCCTGGGCCAGCAGGAGCAACAGTATCTAGGTGCTTTAGTGGAACGCCACAATACAGGGAGATCTAGATGGAGTAGTACCTACTATAAATCGCGGGGCTGGGGTTGAGCCCGGAGACAGAGGTCTAAGCGTGCTCCTTGATGGAGACCCAAGCAAAGCCGTCCGTCCGTCTACGGCGACATCACCAGGAACTGGAACATGCCACGGAAGGAAAGCCACGAGCTTAACCTAACCTGGCGGCGCAGTCTTAAAACGAGCTTAAGGCAGGGTTAAGCATTCCTGGGATTTGGCGGCTGGTCACCGCAGGCGGCAGTGGACTATGGCCTGCTCGATGGCGTACGAGACGCTTGGATGCGCTGTCCGATGTATAAGTTCTCTCTGCTCTCTTCCATTGTTTTGTTCGAGATCATGACTTGTCCTTTGCTTGGTATCCAATGCCCTATGCACAGACTCGCCTCATCTATACTTCAGCAGAGTAAACTCTGCAATCATATCTACCCTCATTCCCAGTGGTGAATAATCCTCGATAGGATTAACCAGAGACCATGAGCTGTTTCCGTGCCCTGCTGCCCATCATGGGCTCCTGCGTTGCCTTTCTGCTAGGCATTCTTTGCCTTTTCGCTGGCAGTCAGCGCCAGATTCTGCCTCAGGCAGATCTTCTAACGGTAAGTGGTGGTGTCGTTGATCGAAGTCCCTGAACTCATGCCATCTGCGCTAGTTATATACTGGAGGAGCTGGTGGTGCGGGGGCCCCCGACTATTTTTCCATCTACACCATGTCATATTGCACCGGCTTTCAGGAAATATGCGTATCGGATGAGACCACCAATGCCACAACCACCACCAACGAGATCATCGGCTGCTCAGACCGCAGCGTACTGTTTACCTTCAACCCGAGCGACGCCATTCTGAAAGCGCTGGGAACGCCATCTGGAAGTTTATCCCCGGACAGTTGGCCTTCATGCATCACGGACGACTTTGAAGCGTTGGGTCCGACCAACACAACCATGGTCGTGTTTTTTATTTTCGGTACCACTACCGCAGCTCTTGCCATCGGAGCCCGGATCTGGTCAATTGCCTGCGCACGAGCATCTGAGAATAGCAGACCGCCCAGCTACACTGGGGACCCATCCCCTCGCTTTGACTCTGAGAACCCTCCGTCTATAGTGGAATTCGTCATCTTCCTGGTAAGTGTTAGCGTCCCGGGCTATTGGCCCTTGAGGCCAGCATCCATCTGATATATCTGTCCTGTAGGTGAGCCTGCTCAGCTTCGGGATCGCTTCCGTCATTGCCAGCGTCATCACTACCGAGTTCGTGAAATTGATCAACACGTCGGGCAATGCATATGGGATCTCCGCGACCACAGGGACGTCATTCCTGGGAATGTCCTGGACAGCAGCGGTGCTCCAGGCCCTGTGCACCACATATAGCCTGATTGCCATTCTTCAATACCATGCACGTTGTCGTATGCCGCGTTCCGAGTCGGCAGAGGAGAAGCCATTGGTAGGGTGTGACTGAATATCTGAGGATCATTAGTCTTGCTTGTCTGTGTTCTTATGCTTGTCTTCAATGTGCCTTTTCTATCCTGTACCAATATATCCTGTTTTATAGCGTGCTTGTTGTTGCCTTGCATCCAACTATGTCATTCTTGAGAATACTCTGTTTGAACTCTTGGTTGAAAACCCACCTTCTGGATCCCGTAGCGAGCCCAACCATACGATTCAGCCTTGGAATTTGTACAACCCCCAGCGTCCGCTAGCAAAAGAAGGCACCGAAAGACTTCGCCGGATGAGGTTGATGATGGTAGCGTAGGTGAGGCCAGGCGGAAAACCAAGGCGAGAACACGTGCCTCACTCACCCGACTGCTGGAACCGACCCTCCCACTACACCCCTCCAAGTCTCTATTTCTTCCTCGTCTCTCCTTCTTTTCCTTATCCATATCCTGGCCTTTCTGATGAATCTTGGGTACCAATCCCACGGCAGTTCTATTGACGGAACGTGCGCGTGAAGCATATGTGGAATAACTTAAGTCACAGACAAGCCCTTCGTGCTCAAAATGGCTTTCTATTCATCTCTAGATCTGATATTTGATAACTTCTAGAACACATTACCTGTGAGGAGCTCCTCCCTCGATCCCAGATGGAACACCGGAATATGTTGCACCGGCGCTGAAACCGTCACCACTTGCCCTCCTGCATACGTCTCATTCGTCCACCAGTACGTCCATGGCTTGGTGCTGTTCCCGCCCGTCTGCGGCAGATATACTGGCCACTCGGTCACGTTCGGCAAGGTCACCGGGGAGACCAACAGGCGCGGGCCAAACATATACTGCTGCGTCGTGTAGTTGCTGTTCGATGCAGTGAGCGTTGAGATCTTCGGGTCTGTTTTCTCAAAGTCCATATACAACGGGCGCATAATACTCCGACCGGTAAGGTGGAATTGCTTGAAGATAGAGCGCAGGTAGGCACCTAGCTGGTAGCGCAGATGGATGTACGAGACGATAATGGGCGTGTTGGCTTCGCCATATGACCACGGCTCGTTGGCACAGGTGTAGGCGTCCTGAAAGTAGCAAGCCCGACTGCCGTGGGTGCGCATGAAGGGCAAAAATGTCGTCCAGGATAGCCAGCGCACGTACAACTCCCGGAATTCGGGGGTGTCGATGTTGCCACTCCACCAGACTGTTGGATCAGCTTGAAAGCCGCCGGCATCGACTGTCCACCAGCCCCAGCCTGTTGCTGCGGCCGACAGGCCACTAGCTACCTGCACTGCCAGCGTATCCCACACGGACGTGGTATCTCCTGACCAGATCATGCTGCAGAACCGCTGGGACCCGATGTACCCAGACCGACTCAGTGAGACATGATCGCAGGCGCTCCCTTCTTCCGTATCTGTCGCATTTCGGAACCCTTCGTCGATCGCCTGCTGATGCGCCCAGGGGTATAACTTGCCCACGCTGAGCTGCGTCCCGGCGGCATACAGTACATTCGGTAGGGCAAACGGGATAGATTCGATATATGTACTCTGCCCGTTATTTTCATACGCCTCGCCTAGAGCCCCACCATCGGCCTGGTCAATCCAGAAATTTTTGATGCCCTTGTCGTAGTAGTTCTTCTTCAGCATACTCCAGAGGAACTGCCGCGCTGAGGGATTTGTCGAGTCATAGTTGCGGATGTACGATCCATTCCATGAGTCAGTGGTGCCGGGGCCGTCACGCGTGGCTGAGAGCAGCCCGTTGGCCTGCAGTGCCGCATAATTGACACTATTATCAGCGACACTGGGCCAAAGCGATGCCATCATCTCGGCACCAGTGAGGTTCTTGACCCGCGCGGACATCTGCCCAACATTCGGCCACAGGCGCGGATCAAGTGCCCAGTCACCCTGGTGTGCCCACGACTGGTAGTCAATCACGATCATGGCCACCGGGATCCCGCGGTCGTGGAAGTTCTGCGCTAGCAGCTCAACTTCTGTTTCGTTCTCATACCGCAGCTTCGACTGGATGTACCCGAGGGCAAAGTCTGGCGGGACTGGTGCCCGCCCCGTCAGGGCCGAAATCCTCCGCTGCAGGGTATCGTAGTCGCCTGGCGCAGAGGCCACAATCACATAGTCGACCAGCGTCGTTGTCGCAGCAGTGAAACGGGTCCGGAGAGGCCCAAACTCCATGCGCCCCTCGGCAGGCATGTTCCAGATAAAGGCGTAACCTTTATTGCTCATGAACACGGGGGTCGGGATATGCGTGTTGAAGTTCACCATGTCAATCACCTGGCCCTTCTTGTTGATCATATGATCCTGCTGCGTCCCGGTGCCATATATTTGCTCATCCGGGGTCGCACTGAAGGAGAATTCGGCTGAGAATTCTGGTCCGGGGCCTGGCCAGTGATAGTACCGGGGGTTGAGAGATTTGAGAGGGGCATACTCGTTCGTGAGAAGGGTCTCGCTCCCATCCTCATTGACGCGGGAGAAGGATAGTCTGTATCCGCCTGTTTCACCTCCCCAGCCGGTGGTGCGAAGAATCATGTTGCCGTTGCGCAGAGTGCGGGGCTCCGAGCCGGTGGTCGCGGTGTCATAACTCATGCCATGCGCGGAGTCCTCGAAGCCTTCTAGTGGGGGGTCATAGATGAAGCTGATCTCATTGCCCGAGGGAGGGCGGAAGGGCCATGCGCGCACACGGAACCCGTCGTACCCAAACGGCTGGATGAGGATGGTCTCAAAGCCATGCTGGAGACGGAGGCCGGTCGAGTTGGGGGCAATGTAGGTGGCTGCTGCGGCCTGGACTAAAGCGCCCAGGGCGAGGAGGGAGGGAAAATACATGGTTCGCCTTCTACCTCGGATTCATGACCTGCGCGGATGGAGGATGCGCGCGTTCGATCGGTATACCCCAAAGCCATCAGTCTCGTCGGCGACGCTTTAAGTAGACATCACCGACGGATTTAGCCGATTAGGCTAATTGACTATCTCGGTCAGTGAACAGGGCATTATTGGGGGGAAATTTGGGGGATGGTACGACGCGAGATGCAGTAGTGATGGGACGGTGGAAGATGCTAGTCGGGGATGACGGGGATGGATCGGTGCGGAGAGAATGCTGGATCCACATTGCTGGGACCCTCGCCGGGAAATTCGATGGATTGAGCCACCAGGGTCCGACTGCTCTGGGCAGGGAAGGGGCTGCATTCCCTCCCTCCACGGCGATGGTTGGTCTTCAGATTTCAGAAGTCCAGGCGGTCGGAATTCATCCTCATGCCTGACCCTCCCCGGCGATTGGACCTCATTCCGAACACTGGCAGCCGAGCTGGCCGAGGCAGTCTGTGTCGTGGTCCATCATCGTCATGGCATCCCGCCGGGATTGTTCCCTCCAGGCTGGCGGGGAATCTCCAGCCGGGCATGCAGATCTGACGTGTCCTTGCATCGGTCGCACTGAGGATCCTGCAGTACCGGCTCTTCCGACCCCGAGTGCTCTTCGCCTCGTCCAATTGCTCCGAGTCTAGACGATGGATGGTTTCACTCAGCACGACGCGCCTTGCTGAAGTCGCCAACCTGCCGGGCAGAAAGCGAGGTGGCGAAGAAGAGCCTGGCCGTCCTCGGTATCGAGTCGGGCAGCGATCGTCATTTGTGCGAGCAGGATCATCTAGAGATCAAGATGACTGACCATTAGTTGACAGTGCGGGGATAAAGTCTACTCCCCACGTCATCCGGAGACCGCGGAAGCTGCCGACAGCCCCTGTTGACGCTACCAACCAACATTCGGCCTTACCTTCCATCAAGGGGAAGAACTCCAGCGCTTCCATCATCATCGTCCACCGCAACCGGAGCAATTGGATGCACCATATCGCCTCTTGGTGGTGCATTGGACATACTCTCCACGACCCATGGATTCAATCCATAGCCTACGTCAGAGGACCTCAAATGCCAGGCGAGGCACGTTCTACGTGCCCCATAATCCCCAGATCCCTTGAATGATCTTCGCGGGGGTAGGGTTATCCCTCCCCAACACGGGAAAGCCTTCACCCCGCATCTTCGTACAGAATGATTAACCGGTTGGTGCAATGACTCGTCGCCCCCTCTCGACGATTTGGGCAGTCCGCACATTTATTCCCCACGTTGTAACTTCATCATGCCCATCTCCTGGCCACCTACTTCCATCCCCAACGAGTTTGGCATCGCCACTCTCTCCCTCGGCAATGCCATCCATCATCGACTTCAACCCCGTCTCGAAGCAGCAGCCAAAGCTGGTTACCGGTGGATCGACCTGTTCGACGAATGCTGGGCCGCATACCTGGAGGAAAATGGACTTCCCGGTGACCAGCTGTGGGAAGCAACCCCGGAGAACCTGCGAATCGCCCATAAACTCGGCGACTTAGTCAAGTCATTTGGGATGCGTATCGCATGCACACAGCCTCTGCGCAAGATCGAAGGCATCAAGGACCCTGCTGAGCGACGAGCCTCGCTGGATCTGGTCGCCAAGCGCTTCCCGTTCATGCGCGCCTTTGACACCGACCTCGTGTTCATGTGTGCCAACATCCGCACCGACACTGGTGTTACGTCGGACCTGAAGACAGTAGCACGCGATCTTGCGGAGTTAGGTGACATGGCCAGGGCATACTCGGACGCAGACGGTGGCCCCATGCTGCGCATCGGCTATGAAGGCCTTTCCTGGGCGACACGCAACACCTGGGCGTCCACCTGGGAAGTCGTGCGCATGGCCAATCGCTCCAACGTTGGACTCATTGTTGATGCATTCAACGTGCTGGCTGTGGAATTTGCGGATCCGTATAATCCTGCTGGTCATGGCCGCATCTACTCTACACTGGAGGAATCCACGGACGTGTTGTGTGCATCCTTGGCATCTCTTGTGGCTTCCGTGCCTGGCGACCGCATCTTCTTCTTCCAGGTAGGTGATGCCGAGCTCATGGATCCAAATACATTCCGTCCCCCAACAGACCCAGAGGTACCTGCACTATTGCCGTGGTCGCGCGGACATCGATTGTATCCATATGAGTCGCAGCGCGGGGGATATATGCCGGTGCAGCTGGTTGCTGCCGCGGTTGTGGCGACTGGATACCAGGGTCCAATGTCTTTGGAGGTTTTTAACAATTCGCTAAATGTGCCGGGTCAAGAAGTCGCCGCTGTCCATGCCGAACGGGGTATCGCAGGTCTTCGCAAACTGGCTGAGGCGATCTCTCAAGTCCCGGCGTTCTGGGAATTGTGGCAGCAGGGGGTTCGCTCCATGCCACAGGTTCGGTTTTAAGAAAATGGGCCGCATTTGTCATGTTTGTACGCGCAGCTATGCAGACTGGACAAGCTGCAGAGAGTATACGATTACTAGTCCAATGTTTAAATCGTCGGCAATGTTCTCACTTCATCACCACATCAGCTAAGCTATTGTCAGTTCCTGTAGGGCAAGACAATCCTGAACATCTCATGATGTATAGACTTCCCTATACATACAATCCACAAAAACAGATTATTACGAATTCGTTGCCACGAATGACAGTTCCACATGATATTGCAGAATGCACTTGGTGCATCCCTCTGACATAAATATCATTCACTGAAATCACCTTCTCAAATCTTCTCTCTCTTCCAAGCAAAAGCAGATCATTGAACCTTGGACACATCCCATCATCACGTCAGAGATCTAGATCTAAGCTCGTAGTAGCATCAATCAAACCACATCAACTACCATTTCCCGCCCCAAATGACGTCTCGAGCCCGTCGACTTTCTCCTCCCCCTCCCCCTCCCCCGCCTTTTCATCTCTCTTCCGCCCCTACTCTCTCCTTTCCTCTCGCCCCTCTCCCAAACAAGTCGACTAGGATGATAAACCAACAAAACCACCATAACCAAACCCATCAACACCCCATCAAAAACATACAACCACACCTCCCTCCTCTGCAACACCCCATCATTTCCCCCCGCAAACTCAATAACCCGAAACACCGAGCGCCCCAAAATCAACCCATTAGTGATATACAACACCCCGAGGAAACGATTCCACGGAACACGGGTTTTCCGCGCCTGTCGTGTTGGAAATCTCCTCATACGAAGATGAAATATCCCCGAGACGAGGATAAAGAGTACAAAAAAGATGATTTGTACTGAAAGGCCCCCGATGATGACCCAGTTACCGAGACGTTCTCGGGAGGGTGTTGTTGCTTGGGAGAGAATCCCGCCACCTATTGATGGTATGAATGGCCTAGGTTTTTTTTTTTTTTTTTTTTTTTTTTTTTTTTTTTTTTTTTTTTTTATTCCATGGGGAAAACGGGAGGGGAAGGATGGGAGGAATAAACTCCCCCCCTTGGGCTAAAAAGGAATGATTCCCCAATTACAAAAATTCGGGTTATCCACTCCGGGGATGGGGGAAC
>KV907506.1:144106-318999 GCA_001990825.1 Aspergillus carbonarius ITEM 5010 | reverse complement strand
GGGGGGGGGTGTCAATGTACATATGCCTCCGATGATAAATGGTGTGAAGAACCATGTTTGCTGTGCGATGTAGTGGATTAAGTGGCATGTTGTGATCAGACCAAAGTAGGCGGTTGCTGCGATGGCGGCGACGAGGGATGGTGTGTATCGGTAGAGTTGATAGTCGCTGACCACCATCGTTAAAACCTTGGGGTGATTTGGTGCTGATGGTGTGGAGTTGTAGATACATGCTGGCTTTATAGTGGGGAGTCGTGCATGTAGGGCAGTTGGCTGCGTAGGCTGATAAGGATGTGGTGGTGGTTGGTGTCGCATTCGATCTCGTTTTCGTGTTCATGGCCAATATAGGCAGTTGCTTAGGGCGACTATGCGGACAACGCCTGTGAGATGGTCGCCTCCACCACTGGCTAGCTGTTAGATCTTGTGGGGGCATATCATCTGGTACTAATGTAGAAGTACTAGTGTGAATGAGGGAACCTGGATGTTTGGTTTCCATGGCTACTATATGGCGTAGCAGATGTGCTTCAATATTACTAGTATTAGTAGATACTATGGCTGATGATGTTTCAAGCATGCTAAAGCGTCTGTGGTCTGATTGCACATGAGAAGTCCTGGTCCTTTTTGATATGATACCCCTCGTAAAATACACTGCGCAGTCTAGTTTCAATACACCTAATAATGAGTCTATGATGAACGTGTCTTAGGTTTATCTCAGCGCTGATGTCATCTCAATTTGCTTCTTATTTATTGTTATATCAGTTTACCGTCTTTTATCCCACCGAAGACGAACCGCTTCAGGGTTTGCAATGTGCAATGTAAGAGTCTGAATGCTGTTTTGGACACGCGCATACGCATCCATTCTCGCCTGCTCAGGTGTTTGCTCGGGCTGAGGAATGATGCTGACCCGGTGATTTCGGAAAAGCTGGATCAAGACAGCCACAATTTCCACCTGTGAAAACTTCTTCCCGGGACATACCCTCCCGCCATCTGACCAGGCGAAAAGCCTTCTTTCCATAATGGAGTGATACGATTCATCTACGGGAGTTGAGCCATCGTGGCTGGTAGGTTCAGGAGGATCATTCAATATCCACCGGCTCGGCCTCCACTCCAGAGAGTCGGAACCCCATGTGTCGGGGTCGGTATGCAAGGCCACACTGTTGATACGTATCATGGTGTTCTTAGGAATGAGTAACCGCTCGTTGACAGTCTGGCCCCGATGCTTTGTCTCCCGTAGAATATTGAGCACAGGTCCGTAAAGTCTCAATGTCTCGAACTGGCGACATCATTAGTCCAATGATTCAATAGTCCACACTGTATAGACGTACCATAATAGCTCTGAGACGCTTCGTAAAACTGAAGAGCTTATAGCTGGGAAGCTCATCCATCCTGGTGTCCCGCAAGAGATTATCGATTTCTTGCAAGGCCCACTCCTGCCACGAGGGGAATATCGCCAGCAGATATATAATAGCCACTAGAGTATTGGCTGTAGTCTCATGACCCGCGAAAAGGAACAAGAAGAGGTTGCCCCGAACTTCCTCCGGAGTGAGGTAAAGCTTGCCACTTGTTTTCTCTGGCACAGCGTCCATCTGGCAGTCACCTTTCAACATCAAGGATATCAGATCGGTGCGATCGACGGTGGGACATTGTCTGCGAAATTCTACGAGTTCAGCCAAGGTGTCCCCTAAGCGTCGCATGGCAGAGACAAGCCCGTTTCTGTTCCGTAACCTTAAATAGCGTGCAAGAAATGGCTTCTTGGGCCCCGAGATCATATCCAGAAAGGTGGTCAGACTAGACTTGCATCTATCCACAGACGTATTCGGACGATGGAGCCCGCTTTCATCGTTTAGGGCGAGACAGGCCTGGAAAAGTACGCCCATGCTGATGTGGGCCATATCGGATCTGATGCTTGTGACGGCCTCTGCCTCCAGCCATGTCGATAGAACAGCGGCTGCCCGGTTCAATGCCTCATCCCACGCTGCTCTATCTGTCTGGCCGTTGAATGCACCTGCTGTGATCCTTCGGTGACGCTTCCAGTCCATCCCTTCCGCCTGCCGAGGAGCTCGTCAGCCATGATTGATGTCCCGTCTGGGCGAAGTAGTCAGGGCGCGGTGGAAAACTTACCGAGGCGAGACTCTTGCCGAACATATCGAGTTTCTCTATCCTATCGGTTTTAGTGAATTTGCGCACAGGTATGTGAGCAAGGCTGGGGCCCTTACTCATTAGGCCGACCGGTTTCGCAAAGCTCCGACTCAGGATCTCCCCAGCCACGGGACCATCCGCGGTGATAAACTCACATTGAGTGGGTGTTATCAAGTAGAATGACTTTCCATATTTCGCATGAAGGCCATATTTATCGGAGAAATTCCAAGCGTACTTCTGGAATCTGTGGAGCTGGAAGAAGATTGAGACACGGTCGTTGTATGTGGCTGGGCGGAAGTATTGGAGGCAGTGCCAGAGCGGCTCACCGAGGTAGACGACGCTGAGAAGGATGGGAACCTCTGGACATGCCTCCCAAACCAATCGGTAATTGCGATATGTGCGCGCGAGGGTGTAGGCCGTCCATGCGAAGCAGGCCACAAAGAAGACTAGAATCATGGTCAGGGATGCAGTCTCGCTGTCCCAGGTAACCGATGGGCTTTCCAGAGGGTGGGTAGTGAACGATCCATTCAAGGCATCCCAAGCTATTTAAAAGAACGATTGACGCGTAGTTCAATGCCAGGGGTTTGCCGGAGTTGAGTGGCGCATCTCATATCATCGGCTATCTACTAGTTGTCGAGTTCATCCCGGATCGATCGTCGTATTCGTTTTGCTACCCGGAAGGAGAAGCCCCGAGTGGATCCCCCGGTTGTTTAGTTGGGGGATTATTTCTATTTTTTTTTTCTTTTCTTTTTTTTTTTGTTCCCTTGCAACAAAAAGGGGAAAACAAAGGCGAAAAGTCTTATCTCTCATCATAATATACAAAAGGCTGTCTATCAACTCTAGGTATCTCCCCAGTCGTTCAAAGCGCAGGAGATACATCAACAAACTTCAGGCCGTTGCCCACTGCGGCCACCCGGGACTTGCCCAACAGCCCGTTGATCTCACTAGGGTGGACCCGAATGAGGATACACAGCACCAGGAACATGGGCACGGCATCAAAAACGTAGATGAAAGCTTCGTGCGTGATCACATAGCCGTCCTGTCCCTGGATGTATTCGATGAAGCGGACGATCGACCGAATGAGGATCAGGAAGCTGGACGCGTATAGCGAGAAGAAATGCTTGCGCCACGGGATCGTGGACGACTCGGAGCGGACAGTGGGGTGTCGGTAGATGCGACGCTGAAAGAAGGCCGGCGACCACGAGAAAGAAGCAGAAGAAAAGGATCTGGACCAAGAGACCCCCGATGATGACATTTTCGCCCGTATGATCCGTCGCGGACTTCGATTGTACCATGATTCCAGCTCCTATACGAGGTCAGTATAGGGCAGGCAGCGGAGGCCTGGGGAAACAGACCAGATGACTGCATCAAAAAGGACAGACAATCTCCCACCACGAATATTTTTGTCAGCCATTTGAGTCGAATGATCGAATGGTGCTCTCCGTGCACGAGGGCAATGATCCGGCCGAGGATCATGTAGATGGTGGCAGCAAACAAGGCTGGGGCAATCAAGAGAAGTGTGCTCTGGATAATATAAGGCCCCAGAGTCCAATTGGGGGACTGGTTGCCGGACATCGCTCGACCGATATAGCCCACCGTTTCAACTGGAGGAGATTCCACCGTCAGTTCTGTGGGCTTGCAGAGAGGCTTGATGTGGAAATATAGGCAGCCAACTTACAGATGCCCCCAATCAAGGCGGCAATCGTCAACCATGCGCGCGTTCGAATGAGCTGGTAGGTAAAGATGGAAACGCCGCTCAGAAACAGCATAATCATGACGGCCGCTCCTCCCACGGAGGGATAGTAGGCGTATGCGGTCCAGCCGGTAGCCATGGTAGCATCTGGGGTGAAGAATCGTGTGAATGGAACCGGGGCATTGAGCTTCTTAAGTGGCGGGGGATCCTGAAATAGTCCTTGGTTGGGCGGAATACTCCCATGAATGTTGAGGCCATTGGAATTCTCGATCGTATCTCGTACTGTACACCATGTTCAGCTAGCGCGTGGTGGAGTCGTTCCTGGTCTCCAGTCTCGGCCGTATTCGAGGTTCGACGTTCGGACCATTTGGGTAGGGAATCCGAAGGGCACGGACCATTGGAGATTTTATTGTCTCTGCCTGTCCCTGTCTCAATACCTCAGTACCTCAGTCTCTGTCGGTCTCTGTCGGTCTGTCGCTGTACTCCGTTGAGTGAAGTTTGTTTATTCTATTTCCTTGGCCTGGGGCATCCCACCGACGGCACGTGTTCCCCTCCTGAGTATAAGCCCTCCCGCTTGGCTTCCAAACTTCCTTCCCCATCCCTCGCCTCACCTTTTTCCTCCCCGCTCTCTGTGTTATGGACGAGCTGATGCTCACTTTCGCTGTTGAGCATGATGCCACATTCATCGGACATGTCCTTCTTTGACGAGACCCTATCGTTTCGGAGGTCATCATCACACTCTTTTTTTTCTCTTTTGCGTCGCCCGATATGCTTCTCGGCATACCGATGACTATTCGCTCGGAGATAGTTGGGATTGACCAGTTACTCCTTAGGGCTGTGGACGATGGATGTGATGGTAACATGAAAGAATATTCGTATTTAGATCACATCATTCGATACCATCGGTATATATTCACTGACAAGTTACTATCGAAGACAAATGTGACGGGAATGACCCCTTGTATATTGCGGAACACCGATAAAGTGGGATAGAACAAGGGACTGCACTTTCGACTGACCGATAATCTTCGAAGGTCATGTCTATTGTCTGCAAGCTTGTTGGTAACATTTTGACCTGGGTTATCTTGAAACACGGACATCAGATGCCTCAAGGAAAGGACATCGAATAGACTACCGATGATGAATGGGCAGCTACCGGAATGAGAGATTGCCAAGCGTCGTTTCCGATCATATGCGTCGATGCTGAAGTGATGACCACCGTTTACCTTAGTCCTGGGGAAATTCGTGGGCATGGTCCCCAGGCCAAGTACGTTGAAGTGACTATACAAAGCCCCAGGCTACTAAATATCATAGTTTCAGCTGAAATTGCTCGAAACCATTGAATTGGTGGTCAAGAATTTGCTAATAAATCAGACGGTGCAGCCATTATGTTGTGCCAGAGAAAGCCTATCCCTATTATATCCTTCACAAGAGTAAGTGCCATAAATCTGAATGGCAGGCCGGGATTGCTAACGGTTGAACTGGTTTCGAACCTTGAATAGTTACTGTAAGACACCATCAGTATAATGATAGGGCAGCTTGAGAGACAAAACGCTATATACGGCGCGGTCGTCGCAATACAAGGCTTCATGGCCGACAGGCCTTTGTTGTATGGCTATAGGGAGTCCATCTTCATTGCGCTTAGGGCCTTTTTCCAGCTTGCACAATTAAAAGGGCTCAATTGGAAGCATTTGCAAATGGCGACGAAATTCTGACCAAGTTCACTCGTGTCTACCCCTATTTTTAACCATGCCTCTGATAGGACATCAAAGTTCAAAACTATAGCATGTCCACAACGGACGAGAATTCTAACATTCCCAAGATGTAGGTTCAGGGGAGGGCCTGTCGATGGATTGGTTACCTTGCTTCCAATTTCTTCCACTCCTGATCCAATCTTGTCTCAAGAAGCGAAGTGATGCACGCTCACGCTAAGTGTGAGAGGTTTCATCACAATTCGCAAGCTACGGCCATGAATAGCCAATCTCGAACAGGATATGTCGACGAGATATAGAAGACACACGATCAGGGACAAAAGCTGGGCCTCTGCGAGAGTGTATGGCCCCGATAGCGCTACTCGGCATAACAGTAGTGCTGCTTCTGAAGGAAATGATTGCACTGGGGAAGGGGTCTTGACAAGTAACGATGTCTCCTCCCTAGCCCCTGTTTGCTTGATTTAACATCTGCTCTGACCACTCTGACCCACCTGAACCACTTGGGAAACCACGCCATGAATGGCCCGATTGTGCGGGATGTAGGATCATAGGATGGCAGCCGTTCATCTTTTATTTACGGAGTCCGAGTGGTATAGACACAGTGGGTCACAGGGAAAGGGGAATTGACCCCGAGACTCGGAGATCCGAGAGATCCGAATCATCCCCATGGTTCCTGGCCAGCCATGACTCGCGCTGGGGCCCTGGGGGTGACGCGTCGAAGTCTCAGATAAGTGGAGTGGACTCTTCCCGTAAAGGGCCGTCCACCCACCCGGCAGATGATGAAACACTTCGAGGAATCCCTTCATCAAGATGGTCCGTCGTTAACTCGTATCGAGCTCGGCTACGGGACGTGGCTGCCGACGGTGCCAATGAGCCGGATATGAATTATTCACGTCTCCACTCGAAGACTTAGCCATGCCAAGCTCCGGAGGAGGTGGCTGAGCTTAGCTTGTTAATTCTTAACTCCGACCTTCTATGGTGATGGCTTGGCGCTTCCGGGTTCATAGTACACCCAGAGTACATAAAACGCTGCACTTCCAACCGCCGTCGAGATGGAAGTCTCTGGGAACCCATCGCCACATTTGTCTTTCTTTTGCCCTCTTCCTTCTTTTGTTTTTTGCTCTACACGCTCTTTCAGTCATTCCCTCATTTCGCCATCATGAAGCGCAGCGCGCTCCTTCTTTCATTCCTTCCCCTCGCCCTGGGTTGCGACAGCCCTGAGAACCATGCTTGCGCCTCCGTCTACTCGGTATCATCTGCTGCAGCTGCTAGCTTCTGTGCCACCTTCACGGCTAGTTCGGTGACTGCCACGACCGACGTGCCGGATGTTTTCCTCTCCAACTGCGACTACAAGACCAAACACTTGTCGAGTGCTTGCAGCTGCCTGGGTACAGCTGATGGATCTTCTCCCGCATCGACCTCAGCAGCCATCTCCAGCAGCCAGGTGAGTACCGGCTATAGCCGTGGACCACCGCTACCATTGTACCCCAACCGCTGAACCGCTCTAGGGCAAGGCGCCTCCTGTCGCAGCCACTCGAACCTCTGCGGCGGCGACCACCTTCCAGACCACTGCCGTTCGTGTGGCGGTGTCTACCTCGGCAGCAGCGGCGGCGACCACCCAGGCCCCCGTACCGGTGCAGAGCTCTGTCGCGGGCAACGGAGGCACGACCTGCACGGTGACCGAATACGCCTCGATCTCCTCTGCCGTCGCATCCTGCTCCAACATCCTCTTGTCCAACGTCTACGCTCCGGCTTCCAGCACCATTGATCTTACGGGTCTGCAAACCGGTGCGGCGGTCATCTTCGCTGGTGAAACCGTAAGCTATCCCTGACATCACATGTTCAGTTACAATACTTATAAACCTGGTAGACCTTCGGTGATACCTATGACGATGACTTCGATCCCATTGTCATCTCCGGTACCGACGTGACTATCACTGGTGAAGAAGGCCATGTCATCAATGGTAACGGTGAAGCATACTGGGACGGCGAAGGATCCAACGGTGGACAGGACAAGTGAGCTTCTTACCAGCAAAGGTCAGGTGGCTGGTAATACTAACGCGCTACTAGGCCGGACCACTTCATCGTCATCAAAGACATGTACAACTCCAGCATCGAGAACCTCTACATCCTGAACTGGCCCGTCCACTGCTTCGAGATTGAGAACACCGAGCACCTCACCATCTCCGGCCTAACCCTCAACAACTCGGCCGGTGATGCCGCCAACAGCAAGAGCGATGGCGACCCGGCCGCTCATAACACCGATGGTTTCGACATCAAGCAGAGCGACTACCTGACTCTCTCCAACAGCTGGGTGCACAACCAGGACGACTGTGTTGCCGTTACCAGTGGCACGGAGATCGTCATTGACAACCTCTACTGCTATGGTGGACATGGTCTGAGCATCGGCTCCATCGGCGGCAAGAGCGACAACACCGTCAACGGCGTTACCTTTTCTAACTCCCAAGTCGTGGACAGCGAGAACGGCTGCCGCATCAAGAGCAACGCCGGTGACACAGGCGAGGTCCGTGCTTCCCCCTGCCCTTGAAATGCTTCCTTCACCTTCGTCTAACAGAAGCAGGTCTACAACATCCGCTATGAGAACATCACCATGTCCGGCATCACCGACTACGGTATCGACATCCAGCAGGACTACGAGAACGGCGGTGCCACCGGCGACCCGACCAACGGCGTTAAGATCGAGAACGTCACTTTCGTCGACGTCACCGGTACCATGAGCGACGGCAAGGACTACTACATCCTCTGCGGTGACGGCAGCTGCTCCAACTTTGTCTTCACTGATGTGGACATCACCGGTGGCAGCGATGACAGCTGCAACTACCCGTCCAGCGGATGTCCTTAGGGTGTTGCGTGGATGTGTTCGGGGGTAGGAATATGAATGTATGGTATCACTCTTTATCTCCTTGCCTCTGGTGCCGTGGATCGGTGGATTTAGCATATTGTAAACCGGAATAATGAAGGTTTATGCATTTGTGTGGCAGTCTGTGTCTGTTTTAGGTGGGAGGTATTCGATAGGATTGAGTGTGTTGTAGATGGGTTGACATTAGGATTGTATCAGTGCGTAAAACAGTGAGGTTGAGGCGGTCTGGTCACGGCATGTTGGTTTCACGAGTTTCCGATTGGGAATACCCGGAGGTATAGCTCCGAAGAGCCGATGGCTACGGTGTAAGAGTGATACAGCTCTAGAGAAGAACAGGTGGGGTATGAGTCAGGTGTTTCATTCATTCATTCATTCATTCATTCATTCCTCATCAAAAGAGGACGAAGCCCCCCCCGACGGGTCACGATCAACGCAGCAAAAGCAAAACGAATTCGCAAGCCAAGGTGATATTACTTTTGCTCCGCTGCACTACTCTGCTGAGCACTGGGATGTCGATTTTCTCTACCGCTGTTTAAACCGTTAGCTCCCTGGTGGGTTGGTTGAGCAAAAGCCTGGACGCACTGGAGTTAGTTGCGGGCAAGTCGGGCAAGCAATTGTGATGAGTGACTGACAAACTGAGCCAGAGCGCCGAACCCCTCCAATGGAAAATTCAAAACCGGGACGCCGGACCCTACGCATTTCATGTCGATGGCCACTCTAAGAGGATCCCCCCAGCCAGACAGATACCGTGGCACTAGTCGTGTACACCATAAACACCACCCCCAGCACCATCATCGCGATATCCCCCCGTTTGACCCATGGCGACTCGGCCACCCCCTTCCAGTGCAGGTACGCCGGGTAGATATATACCAACGGCACACAGGCGAAGGACCCGATCAAGGACACGAACTTGTCGAGATCCCCTGCCCCTACGGCCGCAATCAATCCGCAACACACAACGGCCCCTGTCCGGAACACGTTCTTCTTCCACTTGATCATCGGATCGCGCTTGCCGGATCCCTGACCGAACAGCTTGCCTTCCAGAATGCGGACGGCGGGGAAGAGTTGGATGGGTGTGCTCACTAAGATGGCGAGCGAGTAGAAGAACTGGAGAGCATTGACAAAGCGGTCCGTGCGCGGTAGATTACTGATAATCTCGGTTTTGGTCTCGTCGCCAAAGGTGGCATACGACAGAGCCCCAACCGCCGTGAAAAGAATGGTAATAATAGCCATAACGGTGTATAGAAGTCTGTCAAAGTGCTCTGGCCGTTTCATGGACGACTGGATGGGCAGGATCAGACCAATGCCCTCGAACGTGAATATGCACGAGCCGATGGTCAGGGTGAACGACTGCCGGTTGAAGAGTTCTACTGTCGACGCCAGGCCACGGGACACGAGACTGACAATGTCATAGCTGTAGATGTATGCCAATCCCACCAGGATGAAGACATCCGCAAGCAACGCGATCGGGCCCAGCTTGGAGATGTTTCGGATCAAGGACAATGGAATGAGTACCAGCAATTGGAGAGCGATCAATCCGCCAATTGAGACGGCGGTCGTCTGGTCCTTTGTCACTGCCTCCAGGAAGGCGTGGATGTTTTCTGCCGTGAAAATGATGCAGGCACACACAAAGCCGAGTTGCGAGATTACAATGGATGCGAGGATGAGGGTCCGAAGTCGGGGACCAGCAATCCGCTCACCGATGTCGCCATAGCCACCGCCGTACCGTCTCCGACACTCGAGCAGCAGATGGAAACACAGTGTGCTAATCAGCGCGACCGTTACCAGCGTGATGGACGAGAAGAGGATACCGCCGTTGCGGAAGGCCTTGGGCAAGAAAATAATTCCCGTCCCGACGAAGGCCTTGAGGAGAGTAAAGAAGGTCTTGACATTGGACGCATCGCCCGGGCGACTGGCTCGCAAGCTCTTTCGTCGCCGCAAAAGGGCAGTACGCTCGGAAACCTGTCTCTCGTCTTCTTCTTCGACGATGGCGGATTCCTCCTCTGTATCGGCGAGGTCTTCGCCTGCAAAGTTACCGTAAATGTCGAGGAAGTCGAGGAAGGAAGACGTTACGCCGGGCTGATCGAGGCGACCATACTTGTTCTGGATGAAATGGCGGCGGAAGCTCCCAGGCTCCAGGGAGGCGACACCTTCTTCCACGACGTCATCTGCGTGTCTCGGAAGAAATGAGAAGGTGGCCGCCCGTTTGTCCAGGCGAGCCTGCTTCGATTTGGCATCGATGCGATAGAGATCCCGATGGATATCGCCGCCTTGCAGTCTCAACGAGGACTGGGGTTCATATGGAGCGTCCCCGCTGCTCTGCTCTGCTGGCGCGTCTCCGGGAGGTGGGGCTAGTTCATCTTGTAATGAAGCAGTGAACTGAGGGTGGAGATGTTGGGACAAGATGTTGTTGTTGTCCTCGTTGCTGTTATTGTTGGTAGCCTCCCTTGGGTCGGAGTCGGGATTCCGACCGGGAGAAGTGGAGAGGTCTGCCATGGGGAAGGACTAGGTAACAAGGGAAAGGGGAGGGAAGGGGGGAGGGGTCAGTTGGAGCCGGGTATCGGGGAAGTTGCAAGCATTGTTCGGCAAACAAAGCCGTGTGAGAGTTTCCAAGGGGGAGACGGTAGTGTGCGTGTGTGTGTGGGAGAAGGAACAGGAGGCGAGAAGAGGATGCTACTAACGAGAACTAACAAGAAAGAACAATGATGTCGACCGCTAGTCACTAGACTTTCAGATGTGCGTGGATGATCATGCCCCGCTGATTGGTCCCCCCGCTGCGCCCGTCTGAGTCAGCACCCGCTTATGGGGCCTCAGGCATGCCACAGCGAAATGTCGATCCCGCTTTCTTACGCTCTCTACTCTTCTCTGATCTACTTCCTACTTTCATGTCTACACACAGTTCGTCTTCCCTACCCCAACACCATATCAAGATTCATCCAGACCTTCGGCCATACATGCATACTTCTATTAGCTTTACTGTCCCAGGGCTACCCCTTTGTCTGCCTATTTATCTTACATTCTAGGTCTCGGTCTTAGTTCGGCCTCCCATCGCGCCAACCGCTCATGACTCTGAGCAAAGGTTTTCGTGATAATGGATGAAGCTGTGCTGATCTCCAGGGCCAGAGCAAACGCGGCAATGCACCCGGCCAACTGGTGTTTACCCCCGGGTCCATCACATTGCATAATCCGCAACGCTTCGCGCTGGGTAGCGTACGCAGTTCCCCCTCCCACCACCCCCACCGGAAGTGAGGGGAGATAGAGGCTTAGGGTCACTCGCTGCGATTCGCGATCATATTCCGGAGTCAGATGCGCCCAGCAAGCGTCCGTGATACTCGCCGCATCTTGTCCTGTGGCAATGAAAATCGCGGCCAAGACATTGGCTACGTTAATACTGCTGCCATGCTGCCCGTTCCGAATAGCGCCTTCCTGCACCGTCTGGAGCCAGTCATGCAGGGTTGCAGATGAGCAGCCCAAAATCTTCTGACAAGTCGAGTCGGGTAGTGATGTCCAGGCCGTGACCTCAACCCCTCGTGGCATCGTCACATTGCCCCAGGATGGCTTCTTATCCGACGACATTTGGCCTTCCACGTAGGTATCCACAATCCCATATTCGCTTCTCAGAACTCTCAGCACCCAAGCACAGACGTGCTCCGTAGCTATCGTCACCATATTCTGTCCTGAGGCGTCCCCACAGGCGAAGCTGAGGAGAACATGGACACAACGGCCGACGGTATGTGGAGTCAGGCTTTGAAGGCGGAGGTGTTTGCTGGTGGTTTCGGCGACCTTTGTCAAGGACTCCTTGAGTTGGGGGAGTGCGTGCACGAATTTGAACGCGTCCCCAGGGCTTTGGAAGCGAAAGAATGGGCAGCGTTTCATAGAGTCCTCTCCTGTCACGAACTCGACACCCCCGCACGCATTCACAGCCTTGCATCCTCGGCAGCAGCTGGCAACCAGGGCCGCTTCAGTGGTCGCCATAGGCGCACATATCTCCTTTTCGGATCCGGCGGGCGTTCGAACATGTAGAGGCCCAGCTAATCCGATGGGCACATGCGTGTAGCCAATGAAGTTTTCGATCTTTACCTCGAAAGGATCTTGGTCGTGCCGGGTGATATGTTCCACCTGGGATAGATATGGGCCGAATTTGGCCTTGGTGCGATCTGAAGGAGGGGCCATGGATCACAACTCTAAACAGAAGGGATGATTGCCTGGTACTGGTCTAGAATCGGTGGACAACACCATGCGCAGGAAGGCAACTATATGTCGACACTGCCATTCCACCAAGGTTAACCTTTCTGGAAAACTTGGCATATCACGCTGGTGGTGACCGATCGAGAGTCTCTAGATATACTTCCAGCAGCCAGTTGATTAGGCTTTCTACCTGCCCTGTTCCACGGTCTCCTTGGCCCTAATCCCAGTCTGAGTGCTGTCATCCCGTGCCTTCCGTATGCAATATTGCATCATCACGGTTTGGGAATCTCCACCTTCAGTTGCCAGCGATGGCTTCCACGTTGACAGACAAATCTGGCCGTGACGCAAGTACATCTATCTGCTACTCAAGGGCCCTCCGTAAACCTGTTCCTCTTAATCTAACTTATCCTCCAATCCCGATAGTACCATCTAGACTAGCCTTACGCCCGGGGATCAATCCTGACTCTCAACATTCCTATTGGAGTTGCCCTGGTCGAAACGGGTTTTTTGACCGGAGTAAACCGCTGCTGTGCCATCCTGGTCGCTGGTACCCAGGCCGGTTTATACAGAATGTCCCTCTGGTATGTCCGTATCATCACTCCAGCTGTAAGAGTCAATGCAAACATTGCTTGCACTTATCCTGGAATCTAGGCCTCTCCCGATCTCGAGCTCAGGCCGTATCTTCCCAATCCCTGAAGTAGACTGTCTAGGCTTGCGACCACCCTGCACCTGGCTCGGTATCCAGACGGCGCCGGCCAAGGTATGCGCCATCTTCTCGGGCGTGCGTACATTCAAGACTCTCCGATCGCGTGTGTAAGGTTCGTGCCCTTGGCTGTAGCGAAGAACCGGCGGTAGTTAGACAGGTCAAGAACATATCAGGCAATTAGGGAGGATCCGGCAATTTCATATCTAGGTGTCGCATTGACTCCCGACCGGAATACATCGATAAATGCAAGTGTATAGGTGAGTTGCGGTTTCATAAAAACCCTATAGTGGTTATATTCTTGTCGGAGTTCTCTTCCTTAATCGTTCTGCTTAAAGTTGTCCTGACGTCAGAAACCCAATCACAAAGGGGGCCTTGTTCTCCATTTTGGCGTACAGCACCTCGCTGCAACTAGATATCTGTATGTATGTACCATGCGTCAATGCACTGCTTGTCGCATTATGCCCCCAAACACAGTGGTGGTCGCGCAGACACGGGCAAAAGGGGGTCGTGCGACCCGAACAGCATGCGAAGAAACATTTGCAGATTTGGAATTGGCACAGTAGCGCAACAGTCATTCATCGTCTCGTTGGGGGACTTGGCTGACCTGCAATCAGGTTGAGCTTGAGCGGTGGTGGTAAGAACGGGATGCGCCCCGGTTCTCTTGGGTAGGTAGCACCAGAGTATCCATGCATGAAACAGCAGCGATCATTCACTGCTTCTCTCGGTTCTCACAGAGTGAGATGAGCGATGGCCATGGCAGCGGTGCTGAGAGGATGCATATCGCATAGGTACCTAGGAGCGGGCCTAGTGCAATTTCATTTCCAACTCAAAAAGCATGGCACTCGGGTAGGGAAACAAATGGGTGGCGAAATCCTTGGTACTTATTTGAGTCTACGCGTCTGGTAGCCTTATCCTTTTGTTCAGGCAAGGGGACTCCACTTCTCCTGCATCCTTATGCAGCAACCATGCATAACTAGTTCTATTTACCTAAGTATAGGTACAGGTATAGGTATAGATAGGTAGTCGTAAGACGGTCATCTCCGTTGTCGAGGTACCTACTGTGCTTATGTACTTAGTGACTACCTACGTATGACATGATGGTGCAACTATCTTCAATGCTAGATAGACGCTACAGCTGCAGTAATCAGTGAATAGCCTAATCCCTATTACCCTACCCCATAGGGCCATGCCGCATCCCGTAGGAAACACAAATAGCAACGCAACTTGGACGATCCTTCAAGTACACTACTAGATACCTACCTATGACCTACCAATCTACCTAGATAGATAAGAGTAGACTAGACTAGACTCGGTCCCTAGCTTTAGTAGTGAACTAACCCGGTTAAAGCCGAAGGCATCCGAGCCTCATTAGTATTATGAGCTGATCAAGTAGGTAGGTATCCCGATCTAGACATCGGACACGTGTATGTCTTGATATATCAGATCCGAATCCTTGGTCCGTCGGGATTTGAAACCGCTAGTAGGTAGGTGAATTCCTTGGCTGAATGGTTTGTTGGCCTTGCTAGCTAGGTAGGTACTAGATATGTAGTGGATGTGTCGCGGATCGACACCGGTTAATTTTCCCTTTGGTCTATGTCAGTAGTAGGTAGGTATGTGCTGTAGGTAAGAAGATGCATGTGATAGATACGGTGGCGTGGGGTTGGGGTCGATTAAGCTTTTGATCATATATTCTTTTTCTCATTCTGGGGCGATCGTGATGGTATGGCTTTGTTCAGTGCTCTGGAATTTGTACCCCGCCTCCATTAGAGTATGGGGAAGTGGTAGTGGGACTTCTCTTGGTTGGGGATATCAATGGAGATAGTACCTCAGATATGCATCGTTGTGTGGAAAAAAAACAGAAGGAGAAATGGTGTTGTGTTCAGGTACAAGGAAAGGGATCAGTGTGAAGAAGATAAGAGAAAGAAGTATATCGTGACAGGAAGAGATATATAGACAGGAAGAGGGGGAAAAGAAAGGAAGAAAAGAACAAACGCCGGGTATAGGATGTTTCAACGGCTTCAAGAGGAACCCACGGTCGCTACCGAGCGAGGGTGATCAAAGGAATGCGCTGCCCGGAGATAATCCGGACTGATTTCAACGTTGGTCTCGATTTGCGTATGAGCGAAAATCTTCCCCTCTGGAACAATAATTCGCTCCTCGCTGGTGTTTCTTTCGATCTGGGTGCCTGCCACCGCATCTGCCTCTCCTCGGGTCTCCAGCACGCTCATGCCGAACACATGTTCGCGCACCCGGGAGAATCCCGATGTGTACCGCTTCGCTCCATTATCGCTTGACCATCCACCGTAGCCCCTGTTCGAGCTGTACTCGCCAATTAAACGGGGGAGGAACCGGGAAGCGATGGCCTTGAAGGAGGGGATGGAGGAGGCCAGGATGCCGACGTTGATCTCGATTGCCGACCAGTACATGGCATTGCTAATGGCAAAGGTGGAGTCGGATGAGGTTAGCATCGCGGGGATGTAGGTAATTCGGATAATAGAAGAGATGCATGCGCTGGAAAGAAGCGGTGAGAAACACAGTGTGGTGGGTAGAGGACATCATATTCACTTACAACAGGCCCAGACAGAGGATGCCGCCGAGGGCCAACTTCTGCTTGGCCGGCATGTGCAGGTTCAAGACGACCCGTATCGGGAGGGAGTAGGTGATCAGGTCCGTGACGATGTTCAACGCCGCATTGGCGAGGTAGAAGACATTGATCGTCACGCAGCGACCGGGGATGCTAGTATTCCAGGCCCGGGCAATGGGATGGCACTGGAAAGCCGCAGTCAGGACAAAGGAGGTTGCCTGGCAGCCCACAACGCACATCATAATGAGAGACAAGCGTGTGAGCTGCTTGTCTCCTAGTCGGGTGTAGAACCAGCAGACCGAGGTCTTGACGAAGCCCAGACTGGCCAAGTAAAACATCGAGCTCAGCCAGACGACCTGGTCCGGAGCATCAGCACACACTCATGGGAATCACTGTGAGGGGACTTACGAAAGCGTATGTTACCAGACCATCTGGATTCACATCTTCCAAGTGCTTTCCCATGCCATGCTTGACGGCTGTCCATTGTTAGCTCCCCCTCGCGAACGACCAGTAGAGTACCCCTTACCGACTATAGTGACAGATGTGAATGCCCATGAAAGAAGCTAGATGAGGGTCAGCTGTGTCAGATCGATCTGAAACCAATCTCCTTACGCAAGCGCCAATAATCAGATCTGCAGGCATAGGTCAGCCACATAATGGATAGCAGCCGAGTGCGCATATACTTACAGTCATCCAAACCCATTCGCTTTAAGACATAGATCCTAGCAAATAGCCGCAGACAGATGACCACAAAGCTTAGGATGGCGAAGCTGATAGCAACACCAGCTATCACTGGGCCCTTTGACTCAGCCATATTCAGAATCCAAGTGGACAAGAATGGGCAATGCGCAAGGAGATGATGGGTATCTAGCTAGGGACTCCGAGGTCTTATTTATCGATTGCTGCGCGTCTCATGAAATCTCTCATGCACACACTTGCACACATATCTCTGGGGCCCTGGAGAGATTGAGTCGACGATTGAGTTGCGATTTAAGCGGGAGGCGATCTTCCACATGTACCATCGCGATCATCGCTGCATCGGGTGCCCCTGGCAGCCGGGTATCCCTCCCATGTCGAAGGGAACTGATTAACAGTGGCGTTTCCCAAAAAGGGAACCCGAGAGGGAAATTCGCAGGCGCACCAAGATTTAGCTAGCGATGTTGGAAGAGAAGGAGAAAAAGCAAGACCCCCAGCGACGAATATTTGGGTTCGGGCGATGCACGGAATGGTGACAGTTCGTAGCTAGCCCACATCCCGGGTGGCCATCTACGCATTGGTCGCCTCTGCTTCTCAAATCTGATACAGAAAACGCATCGAGGAACTTGTCACTCCATGATTGACAGGAAGGTGCCATTGGATAGTCTGTCGCCCCAGCTACGTACTTTGTACCAAAGAGTATTAGTCTATCATTGGCCACTACCGACAAGAATAGCACCCAAGCGCGATCGTCACTGACGGGTCGTATTTCCGGAGGGAGGTTCCGACAAACAACATGGTGCGTGAGATCCTATCAATTGCATGGTTGACCACCACGTTATGATCAGGTGCTGCGACAGTGAGATGTGAGACGGCACCAGTCCATGACCATGATAATGGCCAACCTGGACCCTGGCAGCCACCACCATCACCCTCACTCCCAGCGCAGGCGCAACTGGTCAGCAACCCGGGTGGCTAGGGTGGAAGTATATTCCGACGCTATTCGCTCAGTAAACGACCGGCGTCTGAGACTCTGAGTAGGGCGCGTTGTTGCGGGCTTTTCTCCAACCGGGTTAGGGTACGAACTAAGGCCTGAGCGCGACTCCGACCCACCGCTGGGTGGCCAAGTCCAGAATGCCTTAGACGGCGAATAGTCTACTCCGGGGCCCGGACTGCATGCGTAGCCAATGTGCGCAGGATCAAATCCTGGTCCCTCGTATTCTTCATTGGATGTCCTGGCGCTCGGAGGTATGTACTCTGGTCGATAGATCCAAATACTAGGAGGATTTCCCTGATTTCGAGGGGAGCCTTCCTCATAGGTATTTCGTACTTGTGCATTGGCTTGATCAAGTCACGTCTGGATCGTATCTGGAAAGTGGAAAGAGACTAGGAATGAACTTGGCTTCGAGGGGAGTCCGACCAACTGTTTATCGGCCGCGCCCTCGACCCATTGTCGCAGCCATCAATTGAAACGGTAGACCGCGTGGGACTCTACACTTTCCGTACTCGGCTGGGATACGGGGCAGGTGCTCGATGGAGGGTGGTCCATAATGTCCGCATCACCTATAGCCATAAAGTGACGATTTGGCGTATCAGTGATCAAACAATGTAAGTATCGACGATAAACAAACGCTTTGTTTTTCTCCCCAGCGGGTTAAATTCGCACCCGCCAACCCCCCCAAGCACACCCGGAAGCAGTCGATAGTGTACGGAGTATGTGGCTAAGAAATACCCAAGACGATGGATCATGGTCTAGCAGACTTGATTTAAGACACATTAATAGGACTCGAGACTAATTTCCCACGGAGGACTCCGTCCGCCGTACTTTTGAGTCTCTGTGCCTATTCTTAAATGTGCAACCTGGCAGTGTAGGCGAGGGTCATGGATGGTGCCGATCGCGGCCCAGATGAGGGCCGGTGCGAGAGTTGGTCTGCGTTAGGGCCTGTTAGGAGCAGCCCGGTGTGGATCGGGCGCCCAGCCGACTCCTCCCCGGTGGACCGCAATTTCACCAAGATTGAAGACAGACAAGTTGAGCGACGAGGGAGACGAGGTGCATCATCATCTCTGCTCAGTGCTCTGACCCCTGACCGGGGAAGGGTGAAGATCACATAAGCATGGCGGCAAGGCGAGTCATTATTCAAGCTTTCCCTTTGCCATGGACGGCCTGAACTCATGACATGATACCATCGGCCGGTCATGACGGCTCAGGGAGGAGTGCGGAGCTGTCGCTGACAAGTGACAACTGCCACCGAGAGCTTAACTGTGTCCAATGGTGTCCAGATAGTCCACTAGCATCAAGGCAACCCCTCCATTCCAGACACTAGGAGGACCTAGATAGGTGGGAGAGCCGTTGGAGCCCTAAACCCTCGTCCTGGTGTCTTTTTCCGGTTCAACAAAGCCAAATCATCTTCTCTCCCCGCACCAGCAGTCTCCATCACGGACGGACAGTCCGCCTGGACTTGAGAATGGCTCCCAAGACGCTTGCCAATGGCTCCGGGCTGGTTGGATCGACACTCGGCCATCGTCCACCCACCTCAATAGCAGTCCTAGCTCCTGTCCAGCTCGGTTGGAGTCCCGGAAAAATGCTAGATGGCGCAACCTGTCCACCGGTGCCAACTTCCAGAGTTATCTGATTCGCTGTCCAGTCACCCTCAGGAGAAAGGGAGACCAGATGGCGGTGCTGAGGCTAGAGTGGATCTAAGACAGAGGCCCCCTTCGGGAGGAAGATGGGCGTGTGCTTAAGAGCTCCGGGCCTCTCTCCAACCTCCATTCGGTCTCGTCGTCGCCTGCTTGCTTGTCAACCGCAACAATGGGCATCGGCGGAGACCTTCTGGCTAAGGTCACGCCGACCAACGTGATCTTGGGTCTGCTGGCCTATGTCGTCTGTCAATTCGTGCGCCAGATTGTTCATTACCACTTTTTCCATCCGTTATCCAAATTCCCGGGCCCGTTCTGGGGCGGGGTGACCCGGCTCTGGATCGCATGGCATAACCTGCGATCGACCGAATTACAGACGGTCTATGATCTGACGCAAAAATATGGTATGCAGGACCGTTCGATCTGAAGGCTGAAACGTGATGACATGTCTAAAGCTTGACTCGGTCGCATTCAGGCCCCGTAGTACGAATCACACCCACCCTTCTGCTGGTCAGCGATCCTAGGAAGCTCCCGGATATCTACCATCGCAATGCCGACAAAACGGGTCACTATATTACGGGATCCTTTGGCGAAACCGAGTCGTTATTCAATATGCGCTCGCATAAGACGCACGCGGCGTTTCGGAAGCACGTCGCGGGTCCAGTATGCTCGTCTCCACGACTCCTTTAGAAACCACTCGGCTGATAGCCAAACAGTACAGCTTTACCAGCGTCAAGAGAATGGAACCATTGCTTGACGCCCACATTGACCATTGGCTGCAGAAGATCGACGAAAGGTACGCCCGCACGGGGGCCGGGTTTGACTTCTCATGGTGGGCTGTGTGAGTGACCCCGGCCATAGATCATATCCCACCGGCTGTACTAACGAAGCCTTGCCATCACAGCTACATGGCATACGACATCATCAGCGAGGTTGGCTTTGGCGCGCCCTTCGGCTTTGTCGAGCAGGGACAGGATGTTGGTGGTCTGGTCCAAGGGTTCCATGATGGACTGCCAGCGTTTGGGTTCCTGGCGCGTCTCCACCCTTTCACCAGCTGGATGAAGACGACCTTCTTGAAGAAGTACCTTGTTGCGACTCCCGAAGATGACTCGGGCATTGGCGTCCTCATGCGCTTCCGCGACCGACTCATCGACCAACGGTTGCGTGACCTTGAGCAGAAAAAGGATATCGGCCGTGTCGATCTGCTACAGACTTTTCTGGAGGCCCGGACTGAGGAGGGTAAGCCCCTGGACATGGAGTATATCCGGGCGGAGGTTTTACTTGTCTTGCTGGCGGGGGCCGATACCACGGGCACAGTCTTCCAGGCCCTGGTGCATAACCTCCTGACACACCCAGAGGTGTATGAAAGGATGATAGCAGAAATTGATGATGCTGCCCAAAAGGGCCTTATCAGCACCATGCCTCAGTACAACGAGATCGTCGATCACCTGCCTTACTATGTTGCGTGTGTGCGCGAGACTCTGCGCCTCAACCCGCCGGCTCCAAACATCTTCCCTCGGTATGTGTCGGAACCCGGCATCGAATTGTACGGCCAGTTCGCGCCCGCAGGAACTGAAATATCTGCCAATCCGTGGATTGTCCAGCGGGATCCGGGGGTTTTCAGCGACGATGCGAACGAGTTCCGTCCTGAAAGATGGTTGGATCCAGAGCGGGCAAAGGTGTTGAACAAGTATATATTCACCTTTGGGTACGGGACCCGGGTGTGCTTGGGCAAGGATATTGCTATGATGGAGCTATTCAAGGGCCCATTGCAGGTATGCCTCCTTCGAACCCCCGAGCCATGGATCTGTGATATCCGACTGACTCATCTCGCAGCTCTTCCGCCATTACAAGCTTTGTGTTGTCCCAGACAAGCCCTCCGCCCGGTTCGTGATCAAGGGAGGCGTTGGTTTTTGGCGGGATATGTGGATGACGATTGAGAAGCGGCCGGCAGCAAAGGTGATGTAATTGGTAACTATGCAGTCAATCTATATACCATCTCTTTCCTCGGATGGATGGGGGGGGTGGGGGGTGGCTTATTGTACTCGATCAAGATCGTGAGCATGAACCTGTAGCCACCCAGTCATAGGCTGCCATTGAACCAGGCTCGGCGTCTGGTCTTGTCGGGGTAGTGACAGCTTCCAAGGCCTTGGAAGAGGAATTGGCGTCCCGGCCTGATTCCTGTCGCCTGAGGCGTATCAGTCACCTGACCCGTCCGTAGCTTGCCTCTCCTCTTCTGCCTACGAGTCGCCCTTCTCCTCGTCCTCGCCATTCTCTTCACCATCTGATATCAAAATATGACCCTCTGTCTAGGCTACCAGGTATGATGCGATTCTAGACATCTTCTAATTAACTTGTCACCGACCCCGCAAAACTTCCTGCATACTGTACAGTATACCTTCAAGGTCAACTAGAGCATAATCTTTGCCTTTCGTACTCGATCAAAGGCCGTATGCCACGAAAAAACTGTGTCCATCTCTTCCTCGAATCCCAACGCCCGCGCACGAGTCAAGTCAAATGGCCTATCAAAGTCCATCAACCGCAGACTGCCCATCCGAGACCCCGTGTTGTGCATGCTGCGGTAGATGACGTCCTCTTTCAAGCCCCGGTCCTGACACAATGCCTGAAGTTTCTCCCAATTCCGATCCATATATACTGTTGGGTGCAGGCTGGTCTCGTCTGGTCCAACGCCTTCCAGTCCGAAGAACGCTGCCAGGGCCGGCCACCGCTCCGACCACGACACAGGCCTGGCACTATCGGCAATATTGAACGCGCGGGCATGGACCTTCTCCCGCGGCTGCATTGAGGCATGAATACAGAACCGCGCGATGATGTCCTGATTCGAGTCGGTGGACAGTAACCGCCAGGTGGTCTCGTTACCAGGGAAGGGGACCCGCGCGCCCTCGCCTTCAAGCTCCCGGTAGAGACCGAGATATATGCCCATGGTTTGAGCCATGCAGTTGGCATTGCCGAATGGGGCAACTCCGACCTGGGGACTGGTTAATGCATGCTCTTGAGTGACAAAATACACGCCGGAATGGGGGCATACAATCACGTCCGGACGGACTTCACACCATGACCAGGGCTTTCCGGTGGATAGCTCCTGTAGAAGGTCAACTTCATGGTAGTAAAACAGGTCTTTGGCGTATTCCGCGGGCACGCGGGGCAGGTCTTCGTTCAAGGGGACCTGGCCTCGGAAAGGGAATTTGTCGAGTAAGTAGACGCCGTAAGCCTAATGGACCCTGTTCGTTAACATAGAAGTTTGCTCTAGACGTAGGGCCCAGGTTTACTTGCCTTGGTGCCTGTGATGAGTGTGACAAACGATAGCTTGGACGAGAGCGTCTCCAAAATCTGAACGGCGGCACGAAGCATCTCCTTGTTCAGACGGCATTCGTCTGCAGGGACATCGCTGGCGCGATATGCTGAAGTCGGGCACGGTTAGCGCACCGACCACGAACCGCAGGACACAATGAACAGTGATAGACATCCTCACCCGCGTAGTAAACATGGCTGATTGTCTCGACGGAAGGGATCTTCTCTGCCAAAGTCTTTCCCAGCACTGCATCATCGCCCACCAGGAGATCCACGCCTGAGACAATCTGGAGACGATCGTCTGTTGGCCATTGGGCCTCATCGGACGTGAACGCACGGTTCGCAACGGCGGTGACTTTGGAAAAGATACCAGGGGCGGGATAGTCAGATAACAGCTGGTTGACTAGAGCCCAGCCGTTGATGCCGGAGCAGCCAAACACAATGGCATGGTGGCCGAGCGATGGTGGTGATTGCTGCATAGTAAGTCTGTTTTGCGGGTGTCTGGGGTAGGATTGAGTGCTGACGAGAGGGCACCAAACAAGGCTGCAGGGATCAAGGGGGAGGGGGTAGAGCACACTACTACCCGGGCACGGCGGACTCACTGAATGGCTTATCTTACTGACTACTGCTGAGCAACTTGAATGTCGACACTGGAACACCAGCATCAGGTCATCCTGGGGGAACGGGAACCGGCTTGTGCCTCCGCGGCACCAGATCTCGGACCAAGTCCGGCGCCGTTATCTTTGAACTTTGAAGTAGGTCACCCACAGTCAAGCTAAGGAGGGAGCGCCACCTTCCTTATCCCTCGGCCTAGTGCCAATCATGGATGGTGGCTATAAAACTACAACGGAACTTTGCAAGTCACACCTGGAATGGAAAGCAAAGGAGATGGCGGGACATACAACATAAGCTCTTCGCGTTCCCTGGAGAATACTACTTTCTCGATACCGCCGAGGGCTGCTGCACCGAGGTTTTGGCACTTTCAATCCTTCAGAATCCTTAGCCCAAACAAGATCATTTAGTTCACAACACACTACGGAGAAGATAACCAAGTCCGTCGATGAACCGGATAGGCACGGAAATGACCTACCTTTGAGCACATGTTCCACACTATCACTCTACGACAGCAGTCCGATTTTCTTCACATCTGATCTATTTAATCCCTATCGAGAACTGCGCTGCCCAGTGCCCCCATCCCTCAAAGGCCACACACGGTCCTGTCTGCAGCGCTGCACGGAGGTTCTCCGTAATCCAATCTTAATTAATGATTTTCAATCTAGCTGGTAGCTAAGTCTGGGACCAACGGCTCGGAATGATTAAAGGATTCCCCGGTTGCTCATCTGGGCCCACCTCCTCTACCCTAAGTCTTGGCGTGTCTTCTTAACATCGACTAGAGATCCTTTCAGCTACGGACGACGGAATAGTCCGCTGTACTAAATCCATGGCGTGATTTTGATAGTGCATGCTCAACTCCCTAGAGTTATCCAGCACGGCTAGGAATATGCGTGGACCATATCGTGAAATTGCCAGGCATAGACCACTTCATGCAGGGCAGGCAGGATTTACACAAAATTAAATTTATAGAGAAGTAGCGAGCGTGGGATATATACATAAGGGAAAAGAGAGAAAGATGGAGACGAACGTGTCAGTCACTTTCATTGACACTCACGTCGGTGGTGACGTGGATACCAGAGTCGGTGGGAATGATGCGCTCCTCCGAGCCGTTGCGACTGGCCTCCACATCCACCCGGCTCTGGGCTGTCACAGTATTCACAGCACTTAGCTTGATGCTATGATGCCCCATAGTGGAGCGCGCATGGTTAGTCCGACGGGTTGAGGTGCCATACATCCTCGACCGACCGGTCGAATCACCCTTGCTGGAAAAGCCGAACAGCCGTTGGAGCACGGGGAAGCGGAATGTGATAAGCGATTTGAATGATGGGATGCAGGCAATAAAGATTGCAACGGCGACTTCGACACTGGACCAGTTGAGCGTGTCCACGAGCATCCCTATCCGAGGGTGTCGATGCGTCAGCTACCTCTCCAAGAAAGACCAAATGGAGGGGTGACATACAAGTGTGGTCCTCAGAGAAGTTGTTGATGTAGGTCGCGCGGATGATACTTGTCACGGAAACTCTAACATGCCCTGTTATGACGGTTTCGGGTGAATCAAGCAAGGAAGGGGGAAATAGCATACAAGACTCCCAGACCGAACATGATCACCAGGCCGGCTCGTTTACCCATCGTCATGTTCAAACGTACCAATTTCGGGAGGGGGAGGGCAAAAAGCGCCAGGTCGGTAGCCAGGCGGATCCCAAAAGAAATGTAGTAAAAAGCCGTGAGAGATAGACATTTGCCCTTGACAGTGCCGCCGGCGTCCCATGCTTTGTGGATGGGCCAGCATTGGAAAATCACGACGAAGGTCTCTTCCATGGTTTCGCCCGCAAGCAGAGCCAAAAGGCTCCAGCAAACAATGCGGAACCTTTTCCCCGGGAAAATCTGCAGGTATAGGAGGCAGAAGGAGGCTTTAATGGTGCCAAGGGCCAAGAGGTAGGCGATCTCAGTGACGAAATCCAGCTGGGAAGCAGTTGGTTGATATCAGCAAATGGCAGCGGTCTCCAATAGCCATCCCACCAGAGCCCATACCTTGAGAAACATATTCAGGGTCTCCTCCTCGACCACCGTTTGAATGTGCTTTCCATAGCCATATCGGGTCACTGCGGGGGGGAGGAAACTCATCAGCATCATCAATGGGGTCATACGTTCAATCCATATGGCTTACTCCAGAGGCACACAAAGCACAGCACAAAGGTGAAGATCTGAATGGCACAATCATGTGTCAGCATGGGAGAAATTCCTCCACTAGCAGGGCCAGGGGACTTGCCCAGCTGATCACACATAGCAGATCGTCGAGACTGATCCCCGTGAGGTATCGGATGCGCACAAACAATCGTACCAGCAAGCCACCAGTCGCGATGACCAGGAGGACCGTGTTACATACAATGATTGATGGCACCCGGGATTCACTCAAGTCGACTGTGTTATCGGGCGAGGATACTCCCTTCCACACCACTTCCATTGCAGACTGTTCGACTGGCCCGGCATGCAAGGGAAAGAGGCGAGAGGAATTGCAGGTCAGGTGAGATCCACGAAGAGCCTACATTTGGCCGAGGGCCTTAGGAGTGAGAAGGGATGGCAGATGTGCGGATGGATAGGTAGATGGGGCGTCGCCAGGGGGTCCTGTCTGGCTCTCTGGCTAGGTAGGAATCCTACATACTGCAGTGCATCCTGGGCAAGAAGGATCTCAGCCGCAAGGCATCGGACAGACAACAATCATATCCATGCTCCGCCCGCTATCGTATAATTAATCTGGCGCTGCGACGCCGTCGTGACTTACGGTGGCGCTAGACAGGGATTGTGATGCGCCCTAATTCTCCGTCTTGCAGCACTCACCAACGTCGCATGGTCAATCATCACTAATCATCATTGGTGGCATGACTGCACCCCGTTGGTCCTGACCCCTGCTGTGATCCGACTCACTTGAGATGTCTTGACGAGGTCGATAGAGGCCTAGTTCCTCGCGTTCACTATCTGATTCGTCATGGCTTCCTTTCCGCCAGAAACCCGGCGCTTCGTGCCGCTGCTTCTTCATCGGCCGGTTCCTTTCCCACCTATATTTTCTCCTTTCTCTTTCTTTCAATAGGTGCTGTCCCCTCTCACCCCCTGTCCCTTTCATTTTCTCCCTTGCCCGACATACCCACTCCTCATAGAAATCCTCTGATGCAGGATGACGGACCAAAAGCATGCCGGACAGCTAAAGGCTATCCCTGTCGACCTTGATGGGCTGCCAACAGGCTACTATTGCAGTCAGAACTTTATCGGCTCGCTTATAGCCGTCTGTTTGATGGCCATTAGTCTTTACCTGGGCTACGTCTTACCGGTCGGTCTTGCTCGTCTTTTCGCCCATTCGAGCCGTTCCCGCTGACTGTTGAATAGGTAAACAGTTTGAGCGCGATCAATGCCGACTTGGGTAAGTTGAGCTCATCCCCATCCCTGCGGCATCATCACAGTCCGCCCAGGTTGGGCTGTCTAACCGCTGCTAATTGTATGTCTGTCCGCCTCCAGGGCCGGACCCCAGCTATACCTTAATCTCGACCGTCTTCACGCTGATCTCGGGGGTATGCGCATTCTTTCCTGGACAAGAAAAGACACGCCCCTTCCATGCTGACGAACATGCTCTAGGTCGGCCTTCTGCTTGTGGGTCGTTTGGGCGACCTTTTTGGGCGCCGGTATATCCTCATTGGAGGTCAGGTCCTTGGCCTCATCGGCGCCATTGTCTGCGCGACAGCCAAGAGCGTTCCCACGGTCATCGGTGGTAGTGTTCTCTGTGGCCTGGCTGCTGCAGTGCAGTTGACCTTCAGCTTTGTGATCGCTGAGCTGGTCCCCAACCAGGCTCGTCCGGCTGTTAACGCCTGTATTTTCATCACGACCCTGCCTTTCTCCGCCTTCGGAGCCGTGATCGCCGATCTGTTCATCGCCAACACAGCTCGCTCCTGGCGCTGGACCTACTATCTGAACATCATCACCTGCGGCCTGTCCGTCATTCTGCTGGTGCTGTTCTACTTCCCCCCGGGCTGGGATGCCAAACGCGGAACCGAGAGTCGCATCGCCGGTCTCAAGAAATTTGACTATATTGGCTTCATCTTGTATGCCAGCGGACTGATTCTGGTGTTGCTCGGTCTCTGTGCGTCTTCTAGCTTTTCCTCCGTTCTTCCTGCTCGATGCTAACCTTATCCCTTAGCATGGGGCGGTACCTCTTATGCGTGGCACTCGGCACATGTCGTCGCCGTCCTGGTAATCGGGTTCGTCTGCTTGATTGCCTTTGCCCTCTACGGTATGTCAGCCCAGTAATGCGTCCCCAACCCGAGCTTGGAAACTGACTCGGAGTCCCACAGAAATCTTCGTCCCCCTTGAGCAGCCACTCTTGCCCATGTCCCTGCTCCGAAATCGCGGATATGCCGGAGCTGTGTGCTCTGCTCTGGTTGGAAACATGGTATACTTTTCCATGAGGTACGGGCATCTTCCCAGGCGCCCTACCGTCGACTCACACAGCCTAGTCTGCTCTGGCCGACCGCCATTTCCGCCCTGTTCACCACCAACACCATCAAAGCTGGTTGGCTCTCGGTGAGCGCCTTCCAGACGATTTTCCCAAACAAGCTCCTCTAACTCCCCTGCAGATCTCTACCGGTGCCGGTGTCCTTGTCGGTGAAGTCGCAGCCGGCCTGCTGATGAAGCCAATTGGCTACACCAAGTACCAACTCATCGTCACGACCGTGATGATCACCGCCTTCTCAGGAGCCCTAGCCGCCGTCAATCAACACCGACAATCCTATGGCATCGCGGTAAGTCCTCATCCCAAACAACTGCCCTCCATCGTCCAAGCATCCTAACCCACACCAGTTCACCGCCATCGGCGGCTTCTGGGTCGGCTACCTCGAACTCATCACTATCATCATGTGCCCTCTCTACTGCAAACCCGAGGACATCGGTCTCGCCAGCGGTTTCCTCGGCTCAGCCAAGCAAGTCGCCGGCACCATTGCCAGTAAGTCAAAACACCCAACACAGAAACGATAACGACTTACTTACTCACGACGCCCCTGTCTAGCCGCCATCTACGTCGCCATCCTTGACAACCGCGTTGCCGCAAACATCCCCAACGATGTCGCCACCGCTGCCGTGAAAGCCGGCTTACCCTCCTCCTCCATGACCGATCTTCTCGAGGCTGTCTCCGCCGGCAGCGTCGCCGCCTACGACGCCGTTCCTGGCATGACCACCACCATTCTGTCCGCCGTCATGGACGCAGTCAAGACCGCTTACTCGCAATCCTTCCGGACGGTCTTTCTGGTTAGCATTGCCTTTGGTGGGCTATCGGTGATCACCTCGTTGTTTTCAGCCCCCGTGGATGATCGATTCACGAATGATGTGGCGGCTAAATTGTCCAGCGGGGGGGCGAGTAATCAGGTGTTTGAAGAAAAGAAGGATGTCGAGTCGATTTAAAGGGGGCCCTGTGATTATCATGTGTTGAACGTAATTACTAGATACGATATATAGATGGTATCTAGTATCTCTTGAGTGTTTCCTATTTTATGCGCAGAATATGAGGCATGTAGTATTACCGATTTGTGTAAATTATTCTAATAAACGCTACGTATTTTATGGCCATGCAAGCAAGCGCCGGCATGTTTAGCCAGAGGGGCTCCAATCACGAAATTCATTTAATTCAGTAGATAGATGGCGGTCTATATTACAACACTGCATGTGTGTATATATTCGATGATGGTATAAACAGGGCAAAAACAAACTAGGTATTCACGATCGTGAGATGATTCAGACATTATATGGAGGGAACAGGAAAAATACCGGCGATGCCAATCGGCATACGCCGGGATAAGTAAGGGGTGCGGATAGCAGAGCGAACCAAGGCAGGAGTCTCTGATAGCCGGGGGAATGAAAAAGGAATTTGCACCTTTAAGTTGGGAATACCAAAGTAGAAAACTTCGAATGACACCCGTCAAACTCCGGAGGAAAAGAAAGGGTAATCAGAAAGAGATATAATGGGGAAGAGCATGATCAGGGCGTAAGGAGAAAAGCACGGTTGCTGAAGAGCTTTTGATCAAATCGCAACGGATATAGAAGGTGTAGATATCAACAAATCGAAGAAAAAAGGCCGCTTGAAAGAAGGTAAAGCAACTGTATCTATACAGAATATATCGGGGGGTCACTCCGGCTTTTTAGTGGACTGTGAGGCATCTGAGGTTCCATGCTGGATGACTCGACCGTCAGGAGTTGACTCGAGAAGGCGGATTGTTCCTGACCTATGCTCTCCGATGACGAGCGCCGCTGAAGCCCAAAGGCAACACTGTTGTTGGCGCTGGGGACATTGCTACCCAGATAGGTTGGAGCGCCGTGCGAATCAACCAGGGGTGCAACGGGAGTGGAATCCGCCGTGCGGTCAATTCCCTTATCCACAGGGTAATCGCGCGCGAAATTAGGCTGCGGAGTATCGCCACGGGCCGAGAGAGTAGTCGATGCTTCACTGTCGGACGAAGGTGCCAGCTTTGCGGCATCGGGGGGCACATAGGCTTCGTATTTCTTCAAATAGTCAAACTGGCCCATAATGACTTGTTCTCGGACAATGTCCACATCCAGCGGGAAGTAGACCTTCTGAATGCACTTGATGACGAACCGTGGGATGAGACACATCACTACGGTCAGAAAAAGGACCACCCAGAATGACAGGGCGCCGTAGACCTGCTTGGCCGCGCCATAGAAGGTTGCGGAGGACTCGAAGGACGAGTAAATACCGGTCCAGAAGAAGATCAACAACGAACTGATCGCATTGATCAAGGTTGTCAGCCAGTCCCATCGATACATGTTCATCATCACGTAGGTGTTGCTCGCAACCACAGCACAAGTGGCGACGAGTACACCCATGCGGTACCGGTCATCAATGCTAAGCCCATTTTCCGTCTGGAAATTGGCCGCCGAATACAGCTCATATGGCATGAAGAAACATATGATAGATTGGTAAAAGCCATCCAGCATGTAGATCCTGGTCACGTTCATTAGCCTTGGTTCTAGTCCCACAACACCAACTCGGTGCGCGGCAACAAGTGATGTAACTCACCAGAATTTGAACTGTGTCCACTCTTTGCGCTCAATGCCTCGCATGTAGAGCTGGGGTACTGCCAAGGACACCCTATCGTCGACATCTTGATCGAAAATCCCCATAAAGATAACAGGCAGGGAGGTGAAGGCGACGTTCACCAGGGTAATGTATGTATATTCGAAAAGGTAGGAGCCGTCGAAATTGTCGTAGATAGAATACCAAAACAGGGCGAACGTCCAAACCAAGTTCTAAGAACCAAGTCAGTATCAAAGTTCCCAAGCGAAGCCAACTTCTCGTACTCTACTCCCACCCCCAACCATTCACCAGTGGGAAGGAAAGACTGACCTTGTAGAAGAAATTGGCGGTGGTCTCACCGAGCCGCCGATACGCCCATCGCCCATGCACGAGAATGAGACGCTGCAGAAATCGGAACTGGCCGATGGCGTAATCCGCTGACATGACTGCCTGGCGGCCTTCTTCTCCGGCAATTCCCACCCCGACATCTGCCTTCTGGATCATGGCGACATCGTTGGCGCCGTCTCCAATCGACAAAGCCATCACATTCAAGCCGGTCCTTACCATGTCAACAACCGCCGCCTTTTGGGCCGGGCTGACACGGCAACAGAGGACTGATTTACATTTCCGGCAAAGCAAAAGGAACTTCTGCCTCAAGGCATCATCCAACATCAATCGGAGGCAATCCCCGTCGAGGACAAGGGCATGTGTTGAAGGGGGCGGCGAGTGGTCCTTGCGTGCAGCGGTTAATTCCTCATCAGAGCCAGTGATGCCGAACATTTCCAGCTTGCTGTCCAACTCTTTTGCGGCCATGTCGGCGTCTGGGGCACTTAGGATCATAATCTCCATATCGTTGTTGAGAAGGTTGCAGGAATAGCCGATATTGATGGCAGTTTCCACCTTATCACCTGTCAAAACCCAAAGCTTGATACCAGCCTCGGCCAACAAGGAAATGGTGTCTGGAACGCCATCCTGTAGCCGATCTTCAATAGCAGTGCCACCTAAAAGTAGCAAATCCTGTTCAATAGCACTAGCAACCTCCTCCAGCTTCTCTTCACGATCCACGATGGCAGCGGCAGCCACGTCGTGCTTGAGACTCCACTCGCGGTAGTATTCCTTATCCAGAATACGTTCTGCAATGCAGAGCACTCGGAGACCTTCTTGAGCGAATGTTTCAAGGTGCTGCGCGGTGATATTCCTGAGCTCCTGCTGTTGGCCGGGGGCCAGGCGGGAGTTGATAACCGTATCAGCACCTTTACACAGCAGGCGAATCGTTCCATCCGGCATTTGGACGATCACACTCATTCTCTTACGCGTCGAGTTGAACTCCAAGATGTTCAAGATCCGGTAACTGCGTTCTTCGCCCATGATATTGACGGTTAGGCTATCTCCGGAACGACCTAACGCTGTGAAGCCACAGTCACGAGCAGTAGCTACCAGAGCAGCCTCGTCGGGGGACTGGGCTTTAAACTCAATCTGCGGAGGGTCGCCTGGAGTACGTTCCGAAACCACCGTATGGCATAAAGCCAGTGCTGCCATGAAACTTTCCGTGGCCTGCTTCTGAGCATCACCTGACACACCACCAAGATCTGCGGCATATTGAGGCGAGACAAAGGTCAGGTTGTCATCAATGAGGTACGGGTTATCATGCAGCTGGCGCAGCTGCTGCAACATTTCCACCCGGCTGTCGCTGATGTGTTGGCGAGCCTTGGCAGCTTCCTCCTCCACATTCACTAAGCCTTGCCGTCTCTGCATCCCCAATTGGGCTTCCGTATAGGCCTCACCGTAAGCGACTCCGTTGACTGTGCATTTTTTGAACTCCATGACATTTTGCGTCAGTGTACCAGTCTTATCCGAGAAGATGTACTCAATTTGCCCGATGTCGTCCGAGATGTTCCACGCCTTGGGGACACAAGACATTTCCAATCGCTCGTAGTACATGTACTGGTCGAAAAATATGAAGAGCGCTTGGATCCATCGGACGATTTCCAAAGAAATGTACAGGGCGATGGGGACCAAGTTCTGAAACAGGACCACACCCACCCAGAAGGCAACCACACCTTCCACGGCGGGTGACCCGCCATAAGAACCGTATTCAAAAAAAGCCAGAGAAGCGTCCTTGAGCCCCCAGGCAAAGCCATTAATAAAACCCGAGATCAAGCACATGATGAAGAGGATAGCAAAGTTGTAAAGAACGTTCCAGTTCATGTTGCGCGCCATTTGTGGTCGCTTGGTCGGAGTGATGCCCTGGTTCAGCATAATCTTGGATTCCGAGCCCGTGAATAGGACCACCCCCAATGCCCATTCCGTGTTCTGAAGGCTACAGCCACGGAGGAGGATGTTGTTGATGGTGATGGGCTCCACTCGTTCTTGGGGCGGTGCCTGAGGTTCGTCCTGTTGATTCCAGTAGATGGCACCACTGAACGCGTATAGATTTGCATGAGCAGGAGGGCTCTCGATGGTAAACTCCGCTCTCTCGCAGTCCCGGGCATTTCTCACTGCGCGGCCACAATTGAGGGCATGGCGGACCTTTAGATTTGTCTCGCCGTCCAGGTTCTTGGTTTCCACATAGCAGGCGCCATCCGGATCAGATGTTGAGAGAATAACCATGTCGGCTGGGATCTGATCGCCATTATACAGTCGCACGAAGTCCCCGACATTGACGTCTTTCCAGTGCTGGCGTTTAAAACGAGCCTGCCCCGTAGCGGACTTGGTCGGATTAAGGATGTTGCCCTTTACGCGGCCCCAGGAGGTATCGCCGCCGTGCTCGGGGTGACCTGATTGAAGATGACCATCAGGATTCGGCCAATCTCCAGAAGCACGGGCATCAAGGCCCGCTGTCACAGCCGTCATCTCGATCGGGGAAGAAGGTTCTACCGACGGCCGGGAATCCGCCATCTCAACGTCTCCCGCCACGTCTTTGTCGGCGGACTTGCGCCGTACGAGCTTCTTCAGGCCACGGTAAGTGGAGATGGTGGCACGCGTACAGGCCTTTTTGAACTTTCGCCAGGTAGATACATTGTCGGCAGTGACATTGACATTGTGCCATTCGGTAAGACGGTAGACCGGAGAGTTGTTGAGCTCGTTATCGGAGACCGTTCGCCTCCAATCCTCGATGGCATCCTTGATCGAAGTGACGGCGACGATAATGATCAGTGGGACGGCACTCAGGCCCGGGTCGGCATCTCCAAAGATCGAGAAACACTGCAGGATGATGACGAACAAGAAGTAAAGGTTTGCAATGTTGTGGAACTGCAACCAGAGGTTCTTCGGCACGAATGTCAACGGCGTGTAGATGGAGGTGCGGATTTTATTGCGGGGGTAAACGGCTTTGAGATTACCTTCCTCGTCCCGCTCGCTGTCGGGGATGGGAAGATTGAAGTAAACTTTTCGCGATGATGACTCCGTAGTATCAATCTCTGGCACTCCTGATGCCGCATTCGCCGTGGAGTCTTGAGCGCCTCGCCGATTACCGCGTTCCAAGATGGAAACCCTCTTTCGGAGACCGCTGGCGGCGGTCATCCGCTTCGTCGCCCATCGCGCGCGCTTGGTCGCCTTCGTATCGTGAGTTGGGATCGGAGGGACCTCATCTGAGGCGCGACTCATGCCCTCTTCCCCTTTTCCTTGTATCGCATCCATAAGCAATGGGTTGTTCCCCGACTATCCTCAGCTACAGATAGCAACCATCGGACCGGCTGGGACGGAGGGACCCTGCGCAAGGCGGCCACGCAGGCCTTCGGGGCAGATGAAGCCGGCCGCGCGATCGACTGATACTGGAAGAAGCGGTTGATATGGTTCAAACAGTCGATGTCTGGGGGCCGTCGTCCGCTCCAATCACGTCGATATCCGAATCCGGCGACCGGGGGAGGGGTGAGTATGTGATGGGCGTGATCGCGACGATCGGAGGAATAGAAGGAGATTTCGGGCGAGGTCAGAAGGAAGCAATGTAGCTAGCTGCAAAGGTCGAAACGATCAAGGGCGGGCCAGTTGACGGGGACGTCAGAGGGGCAGTCAGACCACAGCAGCGAGTTGCCAGGAGGCGGAATGCGGAGGGGAAGAGAATGAGAGATGCAGAATGGCTGGCAAGGCTGGATGAGAGGCGAGCTTCGCCGGCCGCCTGTGCCGGGAGCGGCCGGCTGCTCATCTGCTCCGTCTCCATTCGCGGATTCCGCTTCGAGGCATCCCGCCCGCGGATCCCTCGGACCACTCACAGCCCTCCATCTGGTCCCTGCCTGACTCAGCCGCCCTTCATTTCTCCTCTTTTGGTAGGGCGTCACTGCCGTCTTTTCCTTCTCTTCTTCAGCTTAGCTAAGCTCTGTCATCACCGGTTTTTACTTTTTGTTTTTTATTTTTTTTTGCCCCTTACTATTCTTATCACTGGCGGAGTGGGAGCCCCAGAGTCAGGAATAAACTTCTATTCCAAGGCTCAGCATTGCTCACGATGTGTTGCTTACTAGATAGATACGGGCCAGTGGGCTGCTTATCAATCTCAACTGGGCTGTGGGCCCTTTCATCTTACCTCTTACGAACTATGTCGGCCCTGGACCTACGGACTTGGCATAGCACTATGTGCCAATAATTAAGCACCTCGACAGCACCTTACAGACACCTCGCTTATGCACATAATGGCACGTGACTGGGCTGCTTCGCCTCCAGACAAACACAACATTCCATCCTCTGGAGACAAGCTACACGGTACCTACTCCGTATCTAGGCGGAATTAAGGTGGCTGTAACAGTGCAGTCAATCTTGTCATCTCACGATCCTGGTAAACCAAGGGTACTAGTACCAAAATGGCATAGCCTCATTTCTGAAGCATGGGGTGCGCCTCACTCAGGTAGCGTGCCTGATCAGTATCCGCAGGAGAGGGAAGGTGGGAAGAAGGGGTGCTCTGACCTCTAGACAGTGATACTATCGTCTGGCAGTTCTCTATTAACCTCGTAATACTATCCAGCTATGTGCCAGATTATGCACGCTGCATAGCATGTCACGGGGCTGCGGCTTTGGATGCAACACCTGCATACGGGACCTCTCTGCCTCCTGCACTCCGTGTTCATGGTTGACTGTGGTATGTGGATACAAATTCTGCCATCATCCTGGGCTTCCGGGGTACTTATTTTGAAGGCAGTATCGCTTTGCTCTTGCTCCTACAGAAGTGTGATGCCGCTGGGTAATGGGATCGGCGACTTTGGGGTATGCAGGGAGAAAGGGATGCTACATCAGTATATACTACTAGGCCTTCACAGGTAACAATACTACGATTGAATGATCAGTAACCATATGTTGACCATCGTACTAGGTAGGTAATAAAGCAATACATGAAGAGCAAAAATGCAGCACGTGGCACACCGCCCGCCGACCGACCGTTGTCCAATGTCCCCAACAATCAATCTCCGCGATCATTTCCACTGCCCAGCATCCTCGATTCCCCGTGCAATCTTCCGGGCCCCGTCCTCGACTCCGGTTCCCACGCTACCCAACGCATCCCCGACGGGTTTGCCTGCGCTCCCCGTCGCCCCCGTAATGGTGTCGCCGACGCCTCGCCCGGCGGCCCCCGTCACCCCGCCGACGGTGCGAGAGACCCCACCGACTGTGTTGCCGAGGGTTGAAGTGACGAATTTGGCGGCGCCAGTCACCCCTGAATCCTGGGAAGAAGGCATTTTCGAGTGTTTCTCGGTGTTGAATTGGTGGCCTGACAGTTTGTGGGTCGGGTACAGAACTGGTGAGCAGCGGACGGTCAATTATGTGGGACTGGATGGGTCAGTATCGACTTCCACTTCGGTAGGTCTGACTACTACATACGTACTTGAAACCGTTGCGATCGAAGAAGAAGCGCCTAGCAGGAAGGAAGGTTGGCCTATGTGCAAATCCTTACGGAGTATGCTCGTTATATCTAGTGGTGTGTCGGGGGCTCAAAGACCCATGACGTCAGTGCGGAGAATTGGACACTCGACCAGCTTGAGTCCCTTCCCTTCCTTGAGCTCCCTTGACGCGCGTCCGCTGATACTGTCAGACAGATAGGCTGTTTCCATGTGGTTCTCTGTCTATTTGCAGGTCATACAAGTCTATGTTCCGTAAATCAACGACCAGTGTGCCAACCGCACAGTGACATCCGTAAAGGCACACCATGGGGAAAATACGAGAGAGCAGGAATCAGGTCAAGAACGGAACGAACGAGAACACAGAACCATGGAAACGCCTCGGTTCTCTGACTAGCATTATCACTACAGTGCAGGACTTAAGCTCGTAAAAGTCGCCGGATTTGGGCCTCGGAACACTGCCCCCTCACCTCGCCATTTCAAGGATTCGAATAACCCCATCCTTATCAGGAAGGAGGCTCGTTTGCTTGGCCAAGACGTCAGTCAAAGCCATGTCGGCGATCTTGTGCAACTGTTCGTCACTGGTCACGTTGACCTCGGACAGTCGGGACGGCAGGCCCAGCAGTTGGACGAATCGTAACATGGCGTCAGCGGCTTCTGTTTCCTGGAATCCGAGCACCTCATTGAGGATGCTGAGGATCTCCTCTTGGGCAGCTTTGGTTCGGGGCTGAGTGACTCGCAGCGTGGGTGGTAAGATGATGCAACTCTACAGGGTCGGTCAGCTTGGGTAGGACCACAGGAATGGCCGAGGCTGAACTGTCGTGGGGTAGATTACCGTCACTCCTATACGTAGAGTGGTTAACGAATCTCTCAATCTTGCCGCTTGGGGGTAAAGGGGCTCACTTACCATGCTGCACGCCAGCAACACTCCCCTGTTGGCGAAAGCCGGTGGTCAGCAAGATCCCTCGCCGCAGCAGACGTGATGTTGGTCAACCCTCTCACTTACAAGTTGATGGCCGATCGCATGGCTTGGCCCCATGGTAATCTTCCATTTAATGAACGGCATGAGAGCATCCCTAGAGCCTCGCTGACACTCGGAGATTCCTTTCAGCAACGCTTCTTCGTTATGCTCCTCCTGGCCTGTGTGATAATCCTTCAGGCCTTGGACCAAGATCGGTAGCCCTTTCTTGACATGCGCCGCTGCTTCCTCATGGCACTGGGGATTGCACAGAGTCTCCACGAAATGATCCACGGCGCGTACTCCAGACGCCAGCCACAGGTGGGGTGGCATGGTACTAGCGACCCGGGGATCCATCAGAATCAAGGTCGGTGATCCATCGCGGTGTACGAAGTGCTGCTTTTTACCCTGGGAATTTGTAGCACTGGCAAACATGTTCCACTCTCCCGCACTGAGACTGGTGGGCACGCAGATCAGCTTGGTGGTGGGTGCGTTGATCCCATCGGGGCCAGCAAGGCCATGGGCCTGATCGACCAGGGCTTCCATATCGTCTTCACCAAAGCCAGCGGGTAGCGTGGCACTGAGCATGACGGCGATTTTGCACGCGTCCGAATACGATCCTGATCCGATGGAGACCACGACTTCAATGTCATGGTTCTGGACGGTGTGTGCAATGTCGATGATATCCCGGTATGGGGAGTGGCTACCCACGCCCGTTTTCTTCTGTAGCGAACAATGTGACAGACGAGCCTCCAGGTCCTTGATCAGGGATGTCTTCGTGTCGAGGGTCGTGCTCACGACCAGGAGGATGCGGGATGCCCCCCATTCGGCGAGGGCGGCGGGAATATCCTCGAGATAAGAAGCGTCGAAGATGGCATCGTGGCCCTGCTGACCGTCTAGGTCGAGCTGCTGGATCGTCCGCCGCATTTTCTCGACCGGCTGGCGCGTAGATGTTGGATGGAATGGGTCCGTGCAATTGGTCGGTCGGTCGGCTGTTTATCTGGATCACAGAACAACCGAGGACAGAACAAAGAGGACCACGCCACATATTTATATTCCCCGATCACCTATATTTCGATCATTTATCGATTGCCCTAATCATGACGCTCCGCCGGTTACCGACGTTCCCGTCTCCCCGAGTCATACCTACTCAAGCGCTAGTGTCTGGGATTAGTTGAGAACTAAGTCATTTAGCTTATGCCTACGGAGGCTAATGCAAAGTCAGCGGCGACGACATGGATTGGGTTTAATCTCGCTGCCTGCGACCCGCCTTGCCCAGACACGTCTGGAGAAGGCCTAGACTTCGTTCCGGGGGGGGGGGGGGGTGAGAATCGGATTATGCACCTGATGGCATTTCCATTGGGACCCGAACCTTGGGGTCGGAACTAAAGGGGCCTTGAGAAATTACAGACGCCACCATAGGGCATGATCCCGAGCAAAGCCATACATAGCATCACTAATTATCTCGTACAAGGGGCCGGGCCCAGGTTCGAGCAGATGCGTGATGGGGAATGCGTCACGGTCTTATCTAACCTTAATCCTAGGGCTGAGCTGGTTTCCGCCAACCGCCCCATCGACTATGTACATCATCCCCTCTACCCGCCATTGACCTCGCTGGGAGCCATTAAGCAATTGGTTCACGCCATGACCAGGGGCTTGTTGATCCCGCTTTGGCGCCATGCTCCCAGCGTACTATGTAGTGTCTACACCATCGCATGAGGTAGGGCTTCTCGGTCACAGTGACGTCTCAGTTCCGACGTCATGGTTACGTGCAAGCACCAGCCAACCAGATGCCCGCCATTACCCATGAATTCCGGTGTAGTATATCACCGGGTTATATATGGAAGCAGTCTCCCTGGTCGCTCTGCATTCTGCTTTTGCCTCCAATTCCGTGAGCTCTGATACTTTCTTGCCCAACATCCCCGCAATTTTATCATGGCCGCCGTTATTGCAGAGGGGCTCGAAAAAGCCCACGAGGCGGTCAAAAGCGCTGCCTCGAAGAACAAGAAAAGTGTCGACCTGGAGCGCGACATGGTGGATGTCACCAACAACCAGCGTCAGACCACCGATCATGGCGTCCCTATCAGCAACACCGACCAATGGCTGCGGTCGGTTGACGACCGTCGGACTGGACCATCCCTGCTAGAGGATCAGATCGCCCGAGAGAAGGTACGCAGAACATGGAGCTCCTATATCATGGAGCATGGCAGATAACCTTCGGTCCAGATCCACCGATTCGACCATGAGCGGATTCCCGAGCGTGTCGTCCATGCACGTGGCACCGGTGCATTCGGCAACTTTAAACTGCTCGAGAGTTGTGAAGATGTCACGTATGCTGGTGTCTTAACGGATACGTCGCGCAATACCCCCGTCTTTGTTCGTTTTTCCACCGTGCAGGGCAGTAAGGGAAGTGCCGATACGGTCCGCGATGTCCGTGGATTTGCAACCAAGTTCTACACCGACGAGGGGATTTGGGACCTGGTTGGAAATAACATCCCTGTCTTCTTCATCCAGGATGCCATCAAGTTTACTGATTTCGGTATGTCTCAGTTACTGCAACCCCTCATGCCGCCAATGTCGCTAATCTGATGCAGTCCATGCGGTGAAGCCCGAGCCTCACAATGAAGTCCCTCAAGCCCAGACAGCCCACAACAACTTCTGGGACTTTTGCTATCTCCACCCCGAAGCCACCCATATGTTCATGTGGGCCATGTCGGACCGCGCCATTCCCCGGTCCTACCGTATGATGCAAGGCTTTGGGGTCAACACCTTTTCGCTCATTAACAAGGAGGGCAAGCGCCACTTCGTCAAGTTTATTTGGACCCCCCATCTCGGCGTGCATTCTTTCGTCTGGGACGAAGCCTTGAAGCTCGCGGGTCAGGACCCGGACTTCCACCGCAAAGATCTGATGGAGGCCATTGACAACGGCGCCTTCCCGAAATGGGATCTGTCGATCCAGACCATTCCTGAGGAAAAGCAGGATGACTTTGACTTTGACATCCTCGACGCGACCAAGATCTGGCCGGAGGATCTGGTCCCGCCTCGGACCATCGGCGTGCTGGAGCTCAACCGCAACGTGGATGAGTTCTTCCCGCAAACGGAGCAAGTTGCCTTCTGTACTTCGCACATCGTTCCTGGGCTTGACTTCTCCGACGACCCTCTCCTGCAGGGACGGAACTTTTCTTACTTTGACACCCAGATTAGCCGTCTCGGGGTCAACTGGGAGGAACTTCCCATCAACCGACCTGTCTGCCCCGTGCTGAACCACAACCGCGACGGTGCCATGCGCCACCGGATCACCAAGGGCACCGTCAACTACTGGCCCAATCGGTTTGAGGCAGCCAAGCCAGACGATCCTGCTCCACAGGGCGGTGGCTTCGAGTCCTACCCGGAGCCGGTCACCGGCCGCAAGAAACGCGCGCTGGGCCCCAAGTTCCGCGAGCACCACTCTCAGGCCCAACTCTTCTTCAATTCCATGTCGGAGCATGAGAAGCTGCACATGATCAAGGCCTTCAGTTTCGAGCTGGACCACTGCGATGACCCCATCGTCTACGAGCGCCTGGCCGGCCGGCGCCTTGCAGAGATTGACCTCGCATTGGCTCAGAAGGTGGCTGAAGCCGTTGGAGCGCCCATTCCCGAGAAGGCCCTGATGGCCAACCACGGCCGGCAGGCCATCCATCTATCCCAGACCGAGTTCCCACCCAAGTCTCCTACCATCGCCAGTCGGCGCATTGCCATCGTGATCGGCGATGGATATGACCCAGTGGCATTCAAGGGCATCCAAACCGCCGTGAAGGCGGCAGGGGCCTTGCCCTTCGTCATTGGCACGAAGCGGTCGCCCATCTACGCGGATGGAGAATCAAAGGAAACGTCCAAGGGAGTCATCGCAGACCACCAGTACGACGGACAGCGGTCCACCATGTTCGATGCGACGTTCATCCCTGGAGGACCGCACGTGAAGACGCTCCAACAAATCGGACAATTGCGATACTGGATCGCGGAAACCTTCGGCCACTTGAAACCCCTGGCGGGTACGGGCGAAGCAGCCGAGCTGATCAAGGAGGCATTGGGTAGCGTGCTGGATGTGCACGTCGCGACTGCATCCAAACCACAGCCGGTGGAGTGGTATGGAGTCGTCACGGCCGGTGGAATACAGAAGCCAGAGAGCTTCAAGGAAAGTGTACAGATCATCCAGGACGCCAAGGACTTCATCGGCATGTTCTTCTACCAGATCGCGCAACATCGGAACTACAAGCGCGAGCTGGATGGGCTGAGCTCAACCGTTGCATGGTAAATTAATTTCCTTCACAGGCTAGTGCAGCGCACAAAAGTGTATAATAATGATCATGAGATGACTCTTTTACGTCTCCCTACAACCATTTTGTATCTAAAATATCCCCTCCCGAAAATACGAACATACTTCAAATCGCAAATCAACAAGCTCCCTCCCAATAGACCAACCCTCCACCTCACCTCAACACATTGAAATCCACCACACACACACACATTCCCAACCCAACAAACAGTACTCAAATCCCTTAAAACCACACACCCCACCTACTTACCAAAAAGTCACCATCCACACATGGAGTAGCTAATCTCTCCCGCCCCCCCCTCCTCAACCAACCCCACTAAAATAAAAACAATTCCTTCCTTCCTTCCTTCCTTCCTCCCCTACATATCCAATCCTAAAGTAATCACATAGTACGAAGTACCCTACCTACCTACTTAATCCATTCCTAGCTGAATCGGTATGCGGGTCCGGTATGTTTTCCAAGGCTTGAAGCCTGCCAGTGAGGTGATACTAGGTAGGAGGTAGGATTTAAGTTTGACATCGGGGTTAGATATCTATGTAGTAGAACGTGGTAGAGGGGACTAGATTCACGCGAGGTTAGGCTGGACTGGACTGGACTGGTCTGGTCTGGTCTGGTCTGGTCTGGACCAGGGGGGAATGTTGTTTGTTTGTTTGTTTGTTTGTTTATTTGTGTTTTTAGTTATTTTTGGGGGGAGGGGGGAGGGGGTGCCTGTGGGAAGGGGAGTGTGGCGCAAGGGGGTGGAAAAGAAGATTTGGAGTTTTGGTTCTGGAGGTGCTAATTTGGTAGACAGGTAGACTATAGGTTTATGGTTGGTTTTGGTAGAGGGATTAGTGAAAAGGGAGAGGGGATCGTAGGGATATGGTTAGAGTGGATGGTGGTCCTCGCGATACTACGATGAGGATGAGCGTGAGAATGTGAACGCATGATATTAAGAAGTACTAAAATGCAGGATACATAACACAACGCCTGGAAGTAACTTATAGAGCTTAGAAATCATGCCCAACGCCGTCGAAGCGATCTTTTATGAAGAAAATGCGAATAGTGAGACGCAACATGAAATGCAACGGAAATGATGATGGGATATGATGCGGGACTAAATGATGGAGCCGCTGACGCCTGCGTACGAGCCGGCTGGATGCAATGGAGGTGTAGTGTCAAAACAATGGCGGTCTTTCAGTTGAACTTGGGATGTTCGTTCAGTGAATGTTTTGTGTCATCTGCCACGGCTGGTAGCTGGTACCGGTCGGGCACGGTGGGCCATGCGTCCACCCCGTCCAGGATGGCTAATGCTAACCCGCCCATCTCATGCATCGACAGGTGGCAGTGGATGAAGAACGGTCCGGGGTTCACCACGTGATAGCGGAGCGCCAGCCAGCTCTTGTTCGGCGTCGACGGGGGCGTCTGGAAGGTGTCGCGATATTGGGGATTCTGCAGGTTGAAGCTGTCTGGGATGTACTCCATTGCCTCGGCCACGGAAGAGTAATTCCATGCGGTATCACCCCAGCCTAGGACGTAGAACTTGTTGGAGTGTTTGTGGATCGGATGCTGCGGCTGTCCGACAGTGGTCATGTTGAAGATGAGGTCCACCCAGGTGTCATTGTTCGTGGTTATGGTGTATTGTGCGGGGATGGAGCTGTAGTTGAATAGCACGGGGGAGAGGTCTTCATTCGACATCGGGTAGCTGGCCTCGCCGAGGACCCAGCGATAGGAGGCGTTGTACAGGTTGACGTTGAGGATGTGGGTTTGGTCGGGAACCTGAGCAGGCGGGTTCGGGGCAAATGGGACAATGTTGGCCTCATCCAGGATGACCACAGAGCGGCTATGATCCATCGCAGTGCCGAGCTCATTGATATAAGGGGTAGATGTGTTCGTCTTGGTAGGATCCGCCCCGTTGTAGGACATCACGGCCGTGCCGTTGATGATCTGGTTGGCAAACTTGTTGGCAGCGCGAACTGTGTATTGTCCCACCGCTTGGTCGAGCTTCACGAGAATAGAGAACCTCGATCCTGCGTAGACGTTGAAGGCGTCGACCAGCAGGGGCTCGATATATTGACCGTCGACAGCATAAATATACATGGGATGCTGATCAATGGAGAAGACGAGATTGGTCGTGCCGGTCATGCTAATCACGTCGTAGCTGACATAGCCGGAAGCCGGGTCGACGAAAAGCGCTTCCTGCTGCCCTTCGGTGGGCACGCAGCCCTGATAGTAGCCGGAAGGGATTTTGCTAATATCGAACGGGAAGAAGCCCAAGCGGGCCGGAAGGGGGGGCATGCAACTGATACACGGTCAGTGGTCAACATTCAGTAGCCAAAGTTAAGCGACAGTCTTACCCCATGTCTGACATGGTCTGATTTCCTAGCGCCGTCTGCTCTCCCGAGCGGGTCAGTCCGTTGATATAGTCCTGCGGGGGGCAGATGACCGAGCCTTTGCCATTGATGAGGATGGAGCTGGCACAGTATGCCTGAACCCCTGAGTCTTCCTCAATCTGCAAAGTCTCATCCGAGGTGAACGATCGCCAATCGGAGAGCATGATGGGATGGGTGTTCTTTTCGGCCTGCAGCATCGCATCCTGGTCCTCCTGAAGGCTGCTGATCAGACTGAACGGTCGCTGCACGTCTGCACTTGGTTCCACATAGATGGCTCCATAGAGTCCATCGTCCATTTGAGCCCTCGTGTGGGCGTGGTAGGCATATGATCCGTAATCCACTGCCGTCCACTCGTAGCCAAACTCCTCGCCCGGTTCGATCATTGCTTGGTTGAGTCCTGGGACTCCGTCTGACCAGGGAGTGCCATACTGGCCAATACCTAAATTGGTCAGCAGCCAGACATGATTGAAGGGAAGAGCGTAAGCTTCACTTACCATGCCAGTGGATGGTGGTTGCGAATGGCATCGAGTTGTTGACCATCACTCGCACCTGGTCGCCCTGGAGCACCCGCAGAGCAGGGCCTGGGACTTGACCATTGGTGAAGATGGCCTTGCGGGAGATGCCGGCGACATTGCTATCTTCCCATGTCAGGTCAAGTCTGAAGTCGACGGTCCGGCAAGATGCCCATTGGATGAGAGTCGAGAGGACCGGCAGGGCCAGCCCATTGGTGTGGGACCACTTCATGCTGGAAGAGGCGGATGGTTGGCGGAATAAATCACTGTGGCTGTCGAGGTTGTCGAGATGTCGATGGATACGAACCTTTGATCTCGACCGGCGAGGAGGGACTTATATACTGAGGATCTGACTCTTTGCGTGCCATTGTTATGGTCGATGTTATTGTTATTGTTGTGGTGGATTTGGCAGCTCTCCAGATGAACCGAGAGGCTGTTTACCGAACTCGTTCAACAATGTCGGCCTGTCGAACGGAATGCGGAGGAATGCGGTAGAGAGATAGACTAGCGCCCGCCGATAGTGATGGAGGCATCCACCATCCAGGGATTGGAGAGCAGGAATGAGGAATGTTCGCCCACCTGGTTGGTCTCCATCGGATTCGGGCAGCCACACATGAATTCCCCTCCGAAAACGATCACTTGCCTCTTTTTCCTTCGAGGTTGACGGGATACGCTTCCTGTTTATTCTCTGGACGGAGTACTTTGTAGACCAGATCGAGGTGGAGGCGCAGACCACACATTCCTCATCTCTCGACCGGTCCTCCACCCTAGGGCGCATAGTATGTCCTAGATCCCAGCTCGCCCGGGTAGGTAGGCAATCGACATAGATGTCCTCGGGGCTGTCATTTCTGTGCAGTGCATGCATCTGACCCTTCATTCTAACCCGCATTATCCTTCATCCTTGTGGAGGAGAGAGATATGCACTCTGCTGAGACCGTTGATTCTCCCTTCCGAGATCGTACATACCGACCTGACCGACCGCGCCCGTCCTCTCCGACCGATCGCCACCTTGGAGAGGAATCCCAGGTCTTATGCGGGCATCCTCAACGACCAGCCCGGCCATCTTCATCAGGTTGCGAAGCAGGGATCAATGGGATCCCCAGCGCGGACGGCTCGCACCGCTAGTTCAGTGGAGGAGGCATCTCCACCCTGGCCTTACCATGGGATAGCACCCGTCGAAATGACGTGGGGGGAGATGTTTTCAGCCATCCCGGGGTGTATTATCAGTATGTTGTCGACATCCTTCCTTCCCTTCGTGAATCTATATTCAGTGAGGACTGGTGGCGTGATAGACGTGCTTCACAAGCAGACGGATGATGTGATGGCGTATGCGATGGGTGAAAGCAGGAGGACAAAGCAAGGGGTCAGGTGATCTGGCTGCCTCCCGGCTTTTGTTGACATGTTTGTTTTGATTCTCTTCCTCTTTTCTTTTCATTCTCTTGTCTTCCTTCTCCTTTGATCTTTTCCATTTATAGCTCAAGGAAAGACATCTTCTGCATAACCATCATGAATAGCGCATAGCCTTTGGGATACATGCTCACGCATTGGATGCTAAGAATATACCCGTCGGGTGCTTTTGACAAGGTCTCAGCAGCATCACATGCAACATCGCAGTGAGGGATTGGTTAGACGCCGTTATGCCCACCGGGATATATACTACCCGAAGGGTCCGGACCATCACATCTTGATCTCAAACTCATTTGCGCCTACAAGTTCATTCTTTTCTCCTTGCTTCTCGGATTATTGCCATGCGCTCTCTATATGCCAAATTGAGCGGGCTGGTAACTGCAACATCTGTTTGTTGACGGTTCCAGGTCCAAACCCATTCGTCAGAGCCACAGTGCGGCTCAGGAATGACCCAGAATGCTGTAAGAGCCAATATCCTTAGTAGGCGATCAGTGCGCAGTCTATTCAGCGGAGCCTACAGACTCCATGCCAGAAATATGTTAGCGTCACTAGCATGGAGTCATGATCGTGTGTGCTTGGTTAAAGTTGAGTGGCTGAATCCGTTCACATGACCAGATACGTTCGGTTGGCTACAGAGGTATGAATCCTAGTAACTGCGGACGAAGGGACTTCCTTTTGCTCAATGAACAACTCAGTAAGTCGTTTGACGTCATCTGAATCTCCAGGAGCTGCGCTGAGACACGAGAACCATGGGAGATATGCCAGGTAGATCTCGTACCTGCCGGGAAACACGTGGTTTCCATCACTGCCAGGCTATACTTACTACACGTACGAATTACGAAGGTAGAAAAGAGGGCAGCGCATGCGAACTCACTTTGACAGATAAGAAATTGTATATCTTGTGGGATCTATCTGGGCCCTTTGGATGCTGCGGGTAGGACCATGCGAACCATAATTATATACCAAGCCTTGCCATTGAACTGGAGATCTGGGCAAGCGAGCTGCAGAGTGCTCCCTGCGACGCAGCCCAACGGGAAGGGCTAGATTCTGCCCACCTGAGCAGGTTGCCAACTCTTTGTCGTCAATGAACCTGTTGATAGAGTTTTCTGCGGAAGCCAGGGTTGCAGCATTTCATGTGACTGGCCTTCTGGGAATGGCCCCAGAGCGGGAAGCCAGGAAATCACTTTCCTGGGGCCAAACTGATCCTGCCTTAAGCTGACCAGTATGCAGGGAGTGTAAAATGAATGGGTCTATTGACGATGTTGATGAATATTGAAATCCAAGTTGGAGCGACTGTGCAACGCTGCTGAAGCAGTACTATACGACCAAGACACTATCTATTGGAAGGATATTATCATGGCAACTCTTCTGCAATTGGAATAGGGGTAACTGATTACAGAAGGTATTCCCAGATACGTATTATTGTATCTTCGTTATCAAACACTTATCAGCAGTCATCTGTCGAGCGCATGAGCCTGGTTACAGATCCTGCAAGTTACAGCTGCAGCTGCAAGGTCCAAGATGTCATTGGATGGGCTGGGCTGATCCTTCTCTCCTGCCTCTGGTTAGTAATTACAGGCCAGCCACCAACCTCCACCCCTACCTGGGTTCTTTCTGGCCATAATGACGGAACTTACTGCAGGTACCTTCAAGTTAAGATGCAGGTGTCGATAGATCGCATATATCCCCCAAGATAGGCACAGGGGCAATCGGTTATCATGATCCGTCGACACCGTACGGGGATCATTACGGATACAGAACCCTGTCTTGCCACCCCGACCTATCGAAAGCAATATGACCTATCATTTCATGGGCAGCCAATTCGACCAAGCAATAATATGCTACGACAGATCAAGTCTTCTACTCTGCCGCTTACTATCAGGTCGTCAATATTGTAAACAGGGCGGGTTGCACGAGTGATGCAGTCTGTTGTATCCCGTAATACGAGAAACGGTCAGGAAAACAGGGGACCAACATCCGGCGGTTCCTGCACAGCACGCGCTGTAGGGAGGGTCGGAACACCGGAATGGACATGCAGTTGGGTAATACGAGCCGGCGACGGAGAGCCAGTCAACCTCGTGACGCGAAGGGCTTGGGCCCCTTGCATCCCAGCCGACGGGGGCCTGAGCAGGCATCGGCGGGGGATGATACACTAACTCGCCCATCGGTGCACCAAAAACGATAATGATCTCTAGGATGACCTGACGGACTCCATCTTGTGCACCCTTGAGAGGGATCGCGTCGATAGTGAAAACCCGGGCGAAAGTGCGCAGGTTTGAGTTTGGACTGCTCGCCCTCGATTTCATTATCGCGGTGCCCTGCCAAGCCGGCACTAGTGGCGGTGCCCGTACGAAAGAAAAAAGGCCCCAAGACGTAAGAACTAGCCAACAACTAACGAGTAGTCCGACTTATCAGCCCAATCCACGTCCGATAGCGAGGGTCCCGTCTCATGCGCTGGCCCTCCGCCACTCATTGGACAACGGGCTTCCGGCCGGAGTCCTTCCGGCTGAAACTGGCCCAATCCCGGCGTGGATGAGGGCCATCCATCGCCTGTCATCAGAAACCTCTCCATCCTCAGCACGTCGAGTTCCCTGGTTCTTGACTCAGGCTATATATAGGGTGGAATCCACGTAGTTGGACAATTATAGTAACTGCCCCGGGACGCCGTCGAACCCCAGAATTTTCTTTGCGGCGGCCATCGGGCCTGTACCTAGTAGGAATAATCGTGGTTATCTCGGATAGACCTGGCCACCGATTGTGAGACATCAACCCTACCAACCTACTATTTAATCCGCGCTTCCTGCCGGGTCGCTCCCTAGTCCTTCATTTCCCACCATCACTCTCGTTCCCCCATTTCTATTCCCTCGCTTTTGCCAATTCAATCCAATCTGCCACCATGCGTTTCACCTACGCCGTGTCTCTCCTGCCTCTGGCTGCTCTCGTCGGCGGTGCGTCTTTGTCCATGGGTGTTATCTGATCCGATCGAACTAACCACCATCTGGCAGCCCTCGAGGTGACTTCCCCCACCAAGGGTGAGGACATCGACCTGTCCGACTCGTTCACTGTGAAGTGGGATTCGGTCTCGACCGATCCCTCTACCTTCGATCTCTACCTGGTCAACAACGCCGTCTACCCCACGGTCGAGCAGAAGATTGCCTCCGACGTGGACACCTCCAAGGGATCTTACACCGTGTCCGGCCTGTCGGGCGTGAGCGATGGGTAAATCTTTTTCCCATGCCCTGCCTCTACCAAGGTCAGCAACTAACCCTTATCTCCAGCAAGGGTTACCAGATCAACCTTCTTTCCACTTCCACCCAGAACAGCGGCATCCTTGCGCAATCCCAGCAATTCAACCTAGAGGGTTCCAGCTCTTCTTCCTCTTCCTCCACCGCCAGTGGTGCTTCCACCACCAGCGCCTCCACCTCTTCTTCTTCCTCCTCCTCCTCCACCGGCACCACCACCGCCACCACTATCTCTACTACTGGTACTACTACCTCTTCTTCTTCTTCCTCTTCCTCTTCTTCCTCCACTGGCTCCGCCACCACCTCTTCTTCTTCCTCCACGGGAATCACCACCGGCTCCTCGACATCTATCACGGGGACTAACACGCTCTCGACCACAGGGTCCTCGGCTCGTGCTTCCGCCACCGCCAGCTCCTCCGCCAACGGTACCTCGACCACCGCTCCTCAATCCACCGGCGCCGCCGCCTCTCTCTCCGCCCCTATCTCCGCTGCTGCCGGCTTGTTGATGGGTCTATTGGCCATTAACCTGTAATTCCTTCTTTTCCTATAACACAGGAAAATGAACGGTTGGAATCAATTACTTGATTTCCCTTATAATCTTGTGATCGCGTTGGTGTATATTATATTATAGCTACCTACCTACCTACATACCTATTGCCTTAATAATATCGCATCGCATCATCTATCACTCCTACCCTACCAGAGTAAGCAAGTAGTAAGTAAGTCAGTACTAAGTAAGTAATCTCAGCGAACAATTCCCCAATAATCTAGTAGTTAGTACCTACACAAGACATCATCTACTTACTGTATTTACAGTACTTACTTTATATCTAAGTAGTGAGTCGATAATTATATTTACATTTACATCCTATACTATACTATACTATACTATACTAGTACACTATACAATAAAATACTCTTACCTAAGTAATTAGTTAATTAGTTAATTACTATATATATATGTAGTAAGTAGTAACACCCCCAACATATATCTAATCTACTAACTAACTAACTATGTATGTATGTATGTATGTATGTATCTACGGGAAGAAATTAAGACGTAAGATGTAAGATGTAAGATGTTTTTTTTTCCCTCGAATATTAATTAGTAATTGAAAAAAAAAAAAAAAAAAAAAAAAAAAAATTATTCCAATCATGAATCATAAAGGCAGGAATTCCCTAGGTAGGTAGTAAGTATACTGTAGTACTCCGTAGGTATACTGTAGTACTCCGTATGTAGTTGTTAGTTGGTTCGTTGGTGACATAATCTAGATAAATAGATAAATAGATAAATAGATCAATGGGTAGGTAGGTAGGTACTTGGTCAGGTATGTGAGGGGAGCGATGTAACTGTAACTGTAACTGTAACTGTACTCTTGTTACGAAGTACCAGGGTTTGCAAAATTATAGTTAAACTTTCTGCCCAGGGGTGGTAAGAAAGGCGGGCTGAGTTGAGTGTCGGGTGGTGCCGAACCCTTCTCAACTCATTAGTAATTAGTTTACGGGCGGACTTGAACTGGAGTTTGGGGGGGGATTTGGGGGATTCATTTTCTTAGATAAGGAAGAGAGGAAGGTGTGTGTGGTTTGTCTTGGAGTAATGTTATTTGGAAGTGGGTTTAATTTATTGAGTTTAGACTAATGGTTATAGTACATCGTGGGTGTCTTGGTACTTGGTAGAGTGTAGTGTTAGGTGTAGATGTTGACGTCACTGGTGCCGGCGTTGTTAGTTGAACGGACTATGGAAGCATAATAAGAGAGATAAAGTGGAACTTACAACGGCAATTCGAGACTGTCTCGGCCAGGGGCCGCCCGGTTCACCCAAACACTCACACTACTACCCTGAACCGGGAACATCCCGTAACCCGCCTCGTCGATAGTGACCGTGACAGCTGCAGGATCCTCGCCCAGGACATCCGTCCACTGTTCTCGGGCGTGTTTCGGTCCCACGTACATGCGCTTTTGCGCCGGTCCACCGTTGCTCATCACGCAGGCTAGCCCGGAGGGATGGAGGGCGTTGCCGTAGCGGATGAATCCTGCATTATATGAATATGCATCGGAATTATGTTGGGGAGGGGGGGGGGGGGGGGTGGGTGGTGGTGGTGGACTTACCCACGCAATTGGGCTGGTCAAAGTAGTCTTGTTGTTCACCGTAGGCGTAGAGTTTGCGCGCTCGCATGAGGATCGGGAGTTTGCCCGAGCACGCCGGCGTCATGGGTTTCTCGCCATGATTGATGCCGTACAGATCGCCGTAGAAGACACAGGGGTGTCCGCCTTGGCGTAGAAGGATCAGGGCGTATGCGAGGGGTTTGAAGTAGGGTTCCACTACGTTCTGCGGTTGTGGCTGAGCTGGGTTGGTTGCAGGGTAGATCAATATGGGGCTTACCTCGAGCATTTGGCCGGCTTGCTTGTGGGTGTTAGTAGGTGTGACTGAAACTGGGGATATCGGCATCAGGGGAAACTCACAGTATCATGATTCGCCACGAATGTCTGCATTCGCCATGTCAGCTCCGTCCATCACCGCCGATCAGTACTTACCAACGCATGATCCGGCTTTCTCTGCACCAACGTCCCCTTGAACACCTGCCGCAGGTCGGCTCCTCTGGCCTTGGACATGCGCGAGAAGTTCTCCACCAGAGGCACATCCACGGCCGACACCCGATACTCCATCTCCTCGAGATACTTGACCAGAATCCGCACATCCGACGACCAGTACTCACCAATCACGAAGAACTTGCCCTCGGCCGTCTCGCGCATGTGGTCGATAAACTCCTTCTGGAAGCCCGTCGAGAAATGCTTGGCGGCATCCAGTCTCATGCCCTGGAGGGGCAACACAGACCGAAGCCACGTTCCCCATCGCAAAACGTCCTCCCGCACCTCGGGATGCGAAAAGTCCAGGTCGGCAAACATCAAGTAGTCGTAGTTCCCATTGTCCGTGCCAACGTCCTGCGCCCAGTCCTTGTTGGGCCCGCAGATCTTGTAGATGGCGTTTTCCTGGCGCGTGTCATCCCAATCGACGCCACTGAAATGCTGCCAGTGGTATTTCATAGGACTGTATAGATCGCCCCGACCATCGAATTGGAAACCCACCCAGCCACTCACCTCGACCGGATTCCCGATCTCAACATCTCGTCCTGTAAGCGACGAACGCGATCAACAATCGACCATGCCAGCCCGGTCTAGGGAAACAAAAACAAAGAGACAAACCAAACCATACGTTTAGGATCTACTTTAACCGCCTCAAACGGTTCAGGATAATCCGCGCCGGCCTTGTGATTGAGCACGGCATCCCAGTACAGGCCGATGCCCAGTGCCTGTGCTTCGGCAGCGAGCTCCTCCAGCTCCTGGCGGGTACCCCATTTGGTGGTCCGCGAGCCCTTTTGATCAAACTCGCCGAGGTCATACAAATCATAGATATCATAGCCGTTCCCGGACGGGTTCATGGCTTTACACCCGGGCGGGATCCAGACATTGTCGACGCCAATGGCCTTCAGCCCCGGCAGGGCGTGCTGGATCCGCCGCCAATGGCATTTGTCGTCGGGGACGTGCCATTCAAACGCCTGCATGAGCAGGCTATTGTCGGGCGCATTCCAGGAGGGTCGCGTCTCAAGGCCATTTGCGGCGTCTGTTGGGAGATACCACATCCATTAGAATCCGGGGGGGGGAGGTGTGGGAGCTCGGGGAAGCTGACCCTCGATCTGCTTCCAGGATAGCTGCTCTCCCTTGCTGCGTCGGGGACGGGTGCAGAACAAGAAGGAGAACATGGTGACGGTGAGTGACAAGTGAAAGCAAGCTACCCGGCCAGCGATGCCTGATTGGCGGACTCGGGATGGTGCAGAAGTACCGTCTACTAGTAGTACTACTAGTAAGTGCTATTTGACGGAGTCGGATGAGAGGCGGCTGGCAGGGCGATGTGCCAAGCAGCGATGGTGGCGGAAAGTGGTGCCAATGATAGAATGGTGGATGGATAGGGATGCGATCCTCAACTTACTCTAAGAATAGGGGAGCCGAGTGGATGACCGTGGCAGGCGGGCAGCTCCATCGTTTCCCGGGAGCCTCAGGAGGCGTTCGGAAGAACGACTAACTTACCTAAGAGTGGGCCACGACCCCCAGGCGAAGGGGGTTTTTTTTTTTTTTTTAGCCCGGCCTTAGGCTCCGAGCCCGGCCGATTTCCCTCCGAGCAGATCATCCCACACGGTGGGAACCCACCAAACAATAAAAGACCGAATTCGAATGTAAAGGATCCATGACGAAGAAACAGGAAGGTCCGCCATACTTCCCACAACATGAGACATGCACTAGGATGTATGCGGTTGATGGATTTGACTAGTAGGAGTAATAGTAGTAGTACGACGAAGTTAGTATTACTGGTAGTATTGTGGAAGCACTAGTATATATATATATTCGATGCGGGGCCGGCCCAACCCTATCAGCAGAGCCGGGTTTAGTTGCCGCAGCGCAATAGTAAACCAGGGTCACGCAGGCGCGGAAAAGGAGAAATAGGGTATCGTATAGAGAAGAACACGGTGGACAGAGTACGGAAGAATATACAACAGAGCAAGATAATCACGATTAAACCTCCCACGAGGGAATTCACTGGCCCCAGCCGGATTTACAACACTCCCACCAGGCTGGCCACCACGGACACGCCCAGGGCAACCAGGGCGCTCGAGGCCATGTTTCCCATCGTCTTAACCCCAAGCGACGCCGCGGCCGCGGCCGTCGTGCTGGCAGCCTTGGTCTTCAGGGTCGCGTAGGAGATATTCGAGACGGGGAAGCCACACAGCCCACTGCCGGGCATGAGCTCCGCCGGGAAGAACACGCGGGGCTCTCCCTTGTCCATCGGCACAACCAGTTCGCTCAGCTCATTGACCGTGTAGTTCACGCAGTTGAGAACCTCCGTCGCCACCGTGCCGCCCGTGAAACTCACCGGCATCGACAGGTTGTACGGGCCGCCGTTCGTGCCTTGCGTGGACAGCAGCATGATCACCTGGCGGCCATCGACGCCTTTGCGGAAGCCCAGCTCGCTGCCCCCCTCGAACACGGTGTACGTTTGCATGTCCACATATTGAGGGTCCAGCCGGGCGGCGTGCTTCCGGATGGCGTTCAGCCTGGCGATCAACTTGTAGAGCTCGGCATCCGTGTTGTATTCGGTCAGCCAGATGGCCTCGCGGTTGACGGGCGAGTAGCCGCCATCGAGATGGTGCTCTTGGCCTTGGTAGACAATGGGCACCCCGTCAAATAACAGGGTGAACGTGAGCACATTCTTGGCAAGCTGTGGGAGGGTTAGCGAGGGGGTCAAAGGTTCAAGCAAGGGGCGGCTCCTACCGCCATGTCCTTGGTCATGCTAGCAAATCGCCCGACATCGTGGTTTTCCGAGAACGACGCCATGGCCGTCACATCGTGGCACGCGTTCTTCATGGCCTGGACCTGCGTGGCCAAGGCGGTGGTGTTGCCCAGAGTAAAGGCGTTCAGCAGCGCATAGTAGATCGGATAGTTCGGGAGACTGCCGATGTAGTTGTTCTGGTACTCGCAGATCGTGGACACCTCCTGCTGCATCACCTCTCCGGTCATGAACGAGTTCACGGCGTCCCCGAAATTCTTCAGAAAACTGGGGGTCACGTGCTTGGCCGCGTCGATGCGAAGGCCGTCGATCGAGTAGGTGGCCAGGATGTCCTTGGCCCAGGTCTCCAGCGTCTCTTGGACTTCGCTATGCTCGGTGTACAGATCGGGCAGCGCCACAATGTTGTCTCCGGTCTGGCACAGCTGAGCGTTGGTGAAATTGTTCCAGTCCGAGATCTTACAGTAGGGGTGGTAGTACGACGAGCTGTTGAAGGGGGTGAGCACCGAGTAGTCAATATGGGTGGCGGGGTCCGAGCCGTTGGTGATATAGGCCATGTTGTTGAGCACGGTGTCCATCATGAGATACATGCCGCGGTCATGCAGGGCATTGCTGAGATCCAGCAGATCCTGATGCGTTCCAAAGTGCGAGTTGAGCGAGTACAGGTCCAAGGGCCAATAACCGTGGTAGGCTTCACCGTATGACACGCGGCCCGCGACGTTTTCGACGATGGGCGAGATCATGACGGCATCAAAGCCCATCCCCTGGATGTAATCGAGTTTGTCGATGGTGCCTCGCCAGGTCCCGCCACAGTACACCCCCTCGGTGGTGTTGCAGGGGGACGTGGTCGACCCATCGGTGCGCGCAAACCGATCGGTCATGGTCTGATAGATCGTGCGCAACTTCCATTGCTCGGTGGTGGCGGCCAGCGATGACCCCAGCAGGCCAGCCACCACGAGCGTCCTCAGGGACGACATTGAACCCATGGCCGCAGAGGAGATGCGCACCCGAGGATGAACGGAGGGGTACTTGAGGGATTAGCGATCAATGAGTGGCTTACAGGGACCACCCGAGCGAAGATTGGGATACGCGATAAGCGGAAGATAGCACGCAGTGGGTTGATTGCCGGGGAGAGGAGGGGGGTTAGGGGAATCAAATGCCGTCCGCGCAAAAGGAATGGTACGGGTTCGGCAAAAGGTGAGGGAATGACTATGGTAAAGGAATGGCGATGGTTAAAACAAACCCAAAGGAAGGACGAATGGCAAGGAAAAGCCCGACAGTCAGGACAGGTCAAGTCCGTGAATGGCACATGGGTTGAAGAGAAGGTGATAGGGAAAGGATGGACAAAAGGGAAGAGGGGAGGAAAGGAGAGTTCTGGGGAACGCTCGACCAGGTGAACAACAAGCAGCCGGTGGAGCAGCCAGGCTGTAAGGAGAGCCCTAACTCCGGGTCCCGCGATGGATGGATGCGTCCATCACCCATGTCTTGAATTAACTGCTCTTAGTGAGCACTATCTACCGGGCGGATATTATTGTGTGTGACAGGCAAATTAAAGCCGGAGAGCAAGGTCGCCATCGATGCATCACGCCTCTGTGCCTGGTGCCATGTGGGAGCACAATCCGCATCATTGTCCTCCTCCCTCGAGGCCGCGGTCCGATTTGCCCGAACCCCAAGCCAAGGTCCCGCGCAAATCTCCGTGAACCATCGATCCCTTCTCTCCGTACCTGAGGGGGTGCCATCCCATCACGTTCCTCGATGCAGCTCCTCGGGTCACGGTTTGCCAACCTTTCCCCCTCATTGGCCCCGGGCTCTCTGGTTCCCCCTGCAGATGTCACATCGGCCTTAGCACGATCCGTTGTCGAGGAAAATGGCTCCTCCATGCCATGGTGTCATGCGGCCATGCCCCCTCCCGAAGCTGACGCTAAGGCTGCCACCAGGAACAAAGAGCGGCAAGAGGAAAGAACCGGCCATTCCGATGGGCCCTAATGGGGAGTGGTGAGACATGTTCCTACCTTAGGGTCTTTCGGCCCTACTACTCAGTACTAGAGAACACTAGAACGTGGGTTGGACTGGGTCTTCCAATAGAAAAGCCCGAGACCCTCTCCAGGACCGCCAGTGTAGAAGAATCCATGGGGGATCCCCTGGACTATTAGTTATTAGATAATTGTGAGACACTCAGGTACAGTGGTACTGCTCAGATTTAGGGCGCTGATCGCATGGTCGACCAAAAGGGAACGAGGAGGGCAAAGCTTGGCTATCTCTCGACTATCTCCTATCTATCGACCAGGAACCAACGGCGATGGCCAGGCTTGGCAGAGGGAGAAATTGCCTGTTATCTGGGCTACATGGAGGAGATAAGACGACTGGGAAGGGGGTCTGTGTGAGGCCCGATAGTGGTGGCGTAGGCAGTGGTACTGACTAGTATAGGATCATGTGTGAACAGGGTCATCATCCGCATCAAAACAATAATTACATTCATATGAAGATGAGAGACAGGTCCTCCACTGGATGGTGGTTATTATTATTATGATTCTAATTATAATTAGTTGGTGCCCTGGAATGTGCCCTGGGCCAACATGCAATCATTTAATTTTTTTTTTTTTTTCTGCTGAGCTAATAATACACACAGCCCGGTGGGCTTGGCAGCGGACTTGGCCTGAAATTGGGAAACACCCGTCCTGCAAGTTTCTGAGGTATCGTACGGGAATAACAATCAGAATACCCCCTAGTGGGGTGGGCAAGTAGGGGACTTGGGGGCACTCCGGTCATCGTACTATGTAGACTTTGCCCTGGGTGAGAATCAATCTAATGGTGATAATTGGACAGCGAGGGATGGGAGAGGTAAGACATGCATGGCCCTATTGGTGCCGGCTGGGCCTTCTTTTATCCGATCAGACCCTTCAGGGTCTAGTGCCACCGCCAAGGGTCCCAAGAACCCCACCGCCCCCAAATAGGCTGCGATCCCGTAATCCTTTGCTGGCGACCCACTTCCGCCTGGTGATAACGGGCGCGGATTGGCACAAACGCCCGCCAGCTCTGACACACGACCCAGGCTTGGGCCCCGATGGCCAGCACGCAGGGTTGGGGCAGCGTGATTGATCCAACCCTGCTGGGGGGTTGGTGAGAAAGAAATCTGACGGATGAAATGTGAAAGGACCCTACTCAGAAATGAGCAAGATGAGACGAGGCAGACTCCTGCAGCTGGAATTCCGTCGTCACTCCGGCCGATTTCCAAGTAAGTGAGTGGCAAGGTTCGCTGCGAGGGGCAAACCCCGACCGACTGAAGTGTGAAGGAAGCCGACCGGACCCTTCCCGGAGTGCCAAAATAGCCCAGTATAGGCCCGATTGGGCCTGGGCCGGGATGCAGGGACCCCCACTCGGTCAGTGACAGCATTCTGGAATCGTGGAATTTGCAACTGGTGCAACTTCAGTTGGGCTGACCAGGGAACCCATCCCAATCTGACTTGATAGACCGGTGACCTGCGGCATGCATCAAGCACCATCTTCCAACTCAAGATGTGTGGTATGACTGCGGTATGGCGTATACGACACTATATATGACGGTTACTCTGATCCTTAGTCAGGAAGTAGTCTCAGCCTCGGACCCCCACTCGGACCAATCGGGAGGGCCCGCCCTTATCAGAATTCACAGAATTTTGCATGCGCCGTATCTTCCGGTGCAAATGCCAGTAAGACATATCATGCACTAGGGGTCTTGGGAGGGCCAATAAACTTTTTGTTACCGAGATTGGCTCCCAGCCACTGGTGGTATCCGGTATCAAGTAAGTATCATGTATGATGTATTGATCGGGGCTTAGGTTACAGGCGTGGAAACGGGAATACGACCGTCCCAAGAAAGAGGGATGCAACACTGCAGGGAAATATGGAACCGACCCCCCCCTCTTTCAAGTTTCAATCAATGTTTCCCAGTTTTACTCCATCCTCAACAATACTACTAGACTCCTGAAGGGATCATGGAGTGTCCAGGAAGGCAACGGATGCCGGCGGGGATTGGCGGACAGGAAAAACAGGGACCGGGCAGGGGAGGGGCGCGGCGGTATCAAGTGGGTGGAAAATCAAGACATCCATCATCCGTCCAGCCCCTAGGTTGGGCTCCACCCGGTCCGAGAGGAAACCTAACGGTTCCCGGATATACGAGCAGCTCTCCAAATCTTCCATTCATGGTTGGGCGATGCTCACTTTTTTGCCTTCGCTCATTCGAGCTGTCCGTCGGCCACTCCCATCATCGGATTCTGGGGAGAAGGGAGACTCAGCCTTCTTGCTTGGATCTCGCCAAAAAGGAACCTCCCCCCACAAATCCGGACTGTGGATGAACCTAGAAGACACCGGCGTGGTTACTAACTTCTTATATCTCACCAAAGAGGGGGTGTATCTCCAGTATCTATACCCAGCAGCACTACGCCGTACTGACTACCTAGTACCTTCCCATTATTTACTCCTCGATAATACTAAGTCCTAAGAGTTTAAGTGAGCTGGCCGGTGGCCCTTCCTCCCTCCCTTCCCCCCCCCCCCCCAGTCAGCACCGGGTTATTATTAGCAGAGACGTCTCGTCTCTCTCCTCCCCCCGATTGATCCACTTTATCGCTGCTGTCCTCTCGCATGCTGAGCCTCAGCTACTCTGCTAGTGATTAGCTTTTTCAATTTTGTCCTTTCTTTGTCCCGCTGACTCTCTCTCTCTCTCTCTCTTTCTCTCTTCCTCGTATCATCTTTCTCACTTTCCCTTCCTCCCTCCCCTCCCCTCCCCTCCCTCTTCCCCCCCTCCCCTCATGCGTCTTTCCCTGTTTTTGTCGTTGTGTTTGGCCCTATAGATTTCACTCTCGTTGAACACGGTTCTGTGCCTCTCGTTATCTGATCTCTACCTATCACTCGTTATCAGTCCATACCTCGGTCAATCCCAACCGAGTGACAACGCACCCAACCCTGGTCTGACGGCAAGACTTTTAATATTTTTTCTTTATTTCTTCTAGATTATTTTTATTATTATTATTATTCTTGCCATTGACACCGGTGTCTTCCTGGTTTGCCGGCCGGTGGTTCTCCAGGGTCGACCCGACCTTCCCACCCAGCATGAAGTGGGCTTTCTCCGGCACGCTGCTCGCCTGGCTCGCAACCACTGCAACGGCCTGGCCCTACGACGAGGCTCTCGTCGACTACAACTTCAATCAGAATCAGGCGGCTACCAACCCTGCCGAATACTCAGGAACATGGCCGAACCACACCGGGGACTACTTCCCCTCCCCGGACAACTGGCGCTTCCCTGTCTATACTCTCTTTCTCGACCGCTTCGTCAACGGTGACCCGACCAATGATAATATCAACGGAACTTTGTTCGAGCACGATATCTCCTCCAACCAGATGCGCCATGGTGGTGATGTTGCTGGCTTGGTGGATACATTGGACTATTTGCAGGGCATGGGAATCAAGGTCTGTCGATCTCGTGCTTGCACGCTGCTGGAGCTACTGCTGACGATGGATAGGGCCTGTATCTTGCGGGAACGGTTTTGATGAACCAACCATGGGGTTTCGACGGTTATTCGGCGCTGGATACGACCTTGCTGGACCAACACTACGGTAATTTGCAAACCTGGCGCGATGCCATCACCGAAATTCACAAGCGCGGCATGTATGTCATTCTCGACAACACCATCGCAACGTAAGTCTTGAGCGTGCCCCCTCCCCCCCCCCCAACAAGCCCGTGCTAACCGCCCACCGCAGGATGGGTGACTTGATCGGATTCGATGGTTATCTGAATACCACCACCCCCTTTTCGGTCAAGGAACATATGACTCAGTGGAAGACTGACCGGCACTATGTCGATTTCGATATTGGCAACACGTACAATGCCACGTGCGACTATCCCACCTTCTGGTTCGAAAACGGCTACCCCGTTCAAGCGTCCGTCACCGAAGAACTTGTCGGGTGCTATGACAGCGACTTCGATCAGTATGGTGATATCGAGGCCTTCGGTGTGTTTCCGGATTGGCAACGTCAATTGGCCAAGTTCGCCTCCGTTCAAGATCGTCTGCGTGAATGGAACCCCTCGGTGCGGGAGCGGTTGATTCGTCACTCTTGTATCATCATCCAGTCGCTCGATATTGACGGCTTCCGGTACGATAAGGCCACCCAGGCGACCGTAGACGCTCTCGGAGACATGTCCAGCGCCTATCGCGAGTGTGCCCGGGCCGTGGGAAAGGAGAACTTCTTCATTGCCGGTGAAATCACGGGTGGTAACACCTTCGGCTCCATCTATTTGGGTCGGGGCCGGCAGCCGAACCAGTATCCCGACACGGCGGAGGCGGCCATGAAACTTACCAACACCTCGGACGCTCAATATTTCCTGCGCGAGGCCGGACATGAGGCCATTGACGGCGCGGCCTTCCACTACTCCATCTACCGCGCCCTGACCCGCTTCCTGGGCATGGACGGTAATTTGGCGGCCGGGTACGATGTGCCGGTCGACTGGGTGGATGCCTGGAACCTCATGCTGCAGTCCAACGATCTGGTCAATGCCAACACGGGCAAGTTTGACCCCCGTCACATGTACGGGTCCACCAACCAGGATGTTTTCCGCTGGCCGACGGTGGAGAAGGGTGTCGAGAGACAGTTACTGGGGCAGTATATTACCACGCTCCTGCTCCCCGGTGTCCCCCTCCTCCTCTGGGGTGAGGAACAGGCCTTTTACGTCCTCGATGCCACGGCCGCGAATTATATCTACGGCCGACAGGCTATGTCGCCCGCCACCGCATGGCGGGATCATGGGTGCTTCTCGTTGGAGTCGTCGCAATACTACAACTGGCCCATCGACGCCGGCCGAAACGGATGCCATGACCCCACGGTTGCCTACGACCACCGCGACCCGTCTCATCCGGTGCGCAACATCATCAAACACATGTATCAAATGCGCGAGCAGTTCCCGGTTCTCAATGATGGCTACTCGATTCAAAAGCTCTCCAATATGACGGAAGACGTCTACTACACCGGTTCCAACGGTACGGCCACGGAGACAGGCCTGTGGTCCATCCTCCGCGACGTCAATGCGGATGTGCAGGATCTGGGCTCGGATGAAAGCAACCAGCCGGTCTGGTTGGTCTACCACAACACCAATCGCACAATTGACTATACGTTTGATTGCCAGGATAATGACACCGCCCTCATTTCTGCATTTCCCTCGGGCACCTGGGTCAAGAACCTGTTCCACCCGTATGACGAGCATCAGCTGATCGACAGTCCCGTCAAGCTGGGGTTGAATGGATCCACCGAGTACAATGGCTGTTTGGCTAACATGACCATGGACGCCTATGAGTTCCGTGCCTACGTGCCCAGGTCTCGATTCGTCAAGGCCGGACCGATGCTCACCAAATTCACCCCGGGCCATGACTACCCTCTGCGGTCGACGGTGGCCCCCAACGCGGATGAAACCGTGAACATCGAACTGTATTTCTCCGAAGAGATGGAATGCACCTCCGTGACTAATTCCATCACCATCAACTCGTCGACTGAGATCGGGAAGGCCCCCTCCGTGGATTCGGACACGGTTAGCTGCAAGACGATATCCGCCACCAACACCTCGTTGACGGGACAGATCCCCAGTGTATGGATGTGGACAGCGAACCTGACGGGCGTTTACAACGGCGTCCATCGCCTCACCGTGAGCAACGTCAGCACGGCCAGTGGTAACGCGTCCACCAACGCTGTTGACCATCTCCTCTTCCGCATCGGCCAGATTGATAACCCCATGATCTTCTCCAGCGCCAACTACTCCACCAGTCTGCTCCACGAGGAACCTAACGGCACTCTGTTTATCCAACACCACGCCGCCGGCGCCGACAAATATCGGTATTCAACCAACTGGGGCACCACCTTTTCTGACTGGATGCCCTACCTGGGTGGCAATGACACCATTGAGGAACTCCCATGGTCAGGAACCAAGAAACAAAAGTGGAAGGGTAACCACGTCCGGGTGGAGTATTGGAATCGCTGGACTGGCAGCAGTGATTACGTCCAGGAGGGCGATTCGAATTGGAATGGGAAGGTCCCGCGCCGGTTCCCCCATGTCTTCTTCAACGGGCCCTTCAACCAGTACGGATATGACGCCGGCCTTGACAATGTGGTCCGCCAGGACAGCGTGGACGGCATCTGGAAATTCCACTTTACCGCGGAATGGCCGGCCCAGGCCCAGCTGAACATCTGGGGCATGAATCCCGACGGCCAGCCCGATCAAAGCTGGGTGCTCGGTGACGCCGATAATGACTCGGTTCTTGACCGCATGCCACCCTCCTCTCTGTCCGCGACGCTGATCAATATCACGGAGCACCCCCCCTCGCCCTACATCTCCTGGAATGTCTTCATCGATGACGGTACCATGCGGTTCCAGCTCTTCCCGGTCGGCCACCAGAACACCCAGATCGCCATGTTTGTACTTTTCTGGATCGTGCCCGTCGTCACGGGTGCCCTCGGCGTGTGGGCGTTCATGAAGTCTTTCTACAAGGTCAAATTCAACCAGGTCGGCGTGAGCGAGAAACACCAGATGATCCCGTTGGCGTTGCGTCGCAAGTTCAAGCGATCCCGCAAGGGCGACGAGGAAAACTCGAACCCGCTGATGCGGCTGGCGAACAAGTCCGGTTTCCTGCAGGCCACCACTGCGATCGGCGGTGCTGCGAGCGGCAAGCGACGCATGGTCCTGATCGCCACCATGGAGTACGACATTGAGGATTGGGCCATCAAGATCAAAATCGGTGGTCTGGGTGTCATGGCGCAACTCATGGGTAAGACTTTGGGTCATCAAGACCTGATCTGGGTCGTCCCCTGCGTTGGCGGCGTCGATTACCCCGTGGACAAACCGGCCGAGCCCATGAATGTGACCATTTTAGGAAATTCTTACGAGGTTCAGGTGCAATACCATGTCTTGAACAACATCACCTACGTCCTGCTTGATGCCCCCGTGTTCCGTCAGCAGTCCAAGTCCGAACCCTATCCGGCCCGCATGGATGATCTCAACAGTGCTATTTACTATTCCGCCTGGAATCAGTGCATTGCGGAAGCATGCAAGCGATTCCCCATCGATCTCTACCATATCAACGATTATCACGGTTCTCTGGCCCCCTTGTACCTGCTTCCCGACACCGTTCCAGCTTGTCTTTCCCTGCATAACGCTGAGTTTCAAGGTCTGTGGCCGATGCGGACGCAGAAGGAAAAGGAGGAAGTTTGCTCCGTGTTCAACCTGGACATCGAACATGTCCGGCATTACGTGCAGTTCGGAGAGGTGTTTAACCTGCTCCACGCGGGTGCGAGTTACCTTCGAGTCCACCAGCAGGGTTTCGGTGCCGTGGGTGTGTCCAAGAAGTACGGCAAGCGGTCCTACGCGCGCTATCCCATTTTCTGGGGTTTGCGCAAGGTCGGCAATCTGCCCAACCCGGATCCCTCGGACGTGGGTGAATGGAGTAAGGAACAAGCCGCCGCCATGAGCAACGATGTGAATGTGGATCAGGATTACGAAGCAGGCCGTGCGGAGCTCAAGCGTCAGGCCCAGGAATGGGCCGGCCTCGAACAGAACCCCGACGCCGATCTGCTGGTCTTTGTTGGTCGTTGGTCGATGCAGAAGGGTGTGGATTTGATCGCCGATGTCATGCCTGCGGTCCTCGAAGCGCGCCCCAACGTTCAGGTCATTTGCGTCGGTCCTGTCATCGATCTCTACGGTAAATTCGCGGCCCTCAAGCTGGACCATATGATGAAGGTCTACCCCGGACGCGTGTTTTCCAGACCCGAGTTCACGGCCCTGCCTCCCTATATCTTCTCGGGTGCCGAATTCGCGCTGATCCCCTCCCGTGACGAACCCTTTGGTCTGGTGGCTGTCGAGTTCGGTCGTAAGGGAGCCCTGGGTATCGGTGCGCGTGTCGGTGGTCTGGGTCAGATGCCCGGTTGGTGGTACAATGTCGAATCCACGGCCACCTCCCATCTGCTCGTCCAGTTCAAGCTGGCGATTGATGCGGCGCTGAGTTCGAAAACGGAAACTCGTGCCATGATGCGAGCCCGGTCTGCCAAGCAACGTTTCCCCGTCGCCCAGTGGGTAGAAGACTTGGAAATCTTGCAAACCACGGCAATCCAAGTGCACAACAAGGAATTGGTCAAGTCTCACGGCCGTCCCTTCACCCCGTCGGGAACGACGACGCCCGGGGGCATCATGAGCCAGCCCGCAAGCCCACTGATGCCGCCCGGAATCCAGACTCCGATGGCGCATTCGCGGGACAGCAGCTATTCGAACCTGAACCGCTTGAGTGAATACGTCGCCGACCCCAAGACCAACTACAGCCGAGACGTCAGTCCTAGTGGCACCGAAAAGCCCAAGTCAGGCCTGCACCGGCAACTGTCCCTGGGTGTTCGCTCGGGTCCCGGCCACCAAGACCGCCGTGGCCGTCGTGGCCGGCAACGCGACAGCATCCCGGAGCACGAGGACCCCGCCGTGATGACTGATGTCGAAGAAGACCGGGATGATGACATCGCCGAGCATCCCGACGACGAGTATACTCTGACCGCGGCTCAGGTCGAGGAAGGCCGCCGCCTGCAGGCTGTCCAACAACAGGAGCTGGGGATGCCGACCAGTCCCCCCGGGGCCAACCGATATAGTCAAGACTCGATGCATCCCCGGTTCAACCAAGCCCCCGTCAGCCCGGGCCCCGTTCCCACGCCCTCCCAGAGTCTCCTTCCGCCTCCCCGGCTGCTCGAGGCTGGCAACCGTCTCAGTAGCGCGTCGGTCCTCTCCCTGGATTCCGTGGTCGGTACGAAGACGGACTTCAAGCTGCAGAAGGTGGATCCCTTCTTTACCGATTCGACCGGCGAGTACTACAAGGCTTTCGACAAGCGGCTGGCGGGCTTGAATGGAACGAATTCCGAGTCGCAACTTTGCATTGAAGAATATTTGATCAAGAGTGAAAAGGAATGGTTCGACAAGTTCCGCGATGCGAGACTCGGTCGCCTCAAGTCCCCGGCCTCGTCCATCTTCCGTGACAAGCATGGCGCATCCCCCGTTGGCTCGTACTATGATGACGCCGGCTCCCACGTGAGTGGGGACGACAATAGTGAGTCCCGCGACACGGAGGACGACGAGTTCCTCCTGGGCAAGGATTACGTGCCCCCAACGGGCCTGAAGAAATGGATGCAACTTCGTGTCGGCGACTGGCCGGTCTACTCGTTGTTCCTCGCTCTGGGGCAGATCATTGCGGCCAACTCGTACCAAATCACCTTGCTCACGGGCGAGGTTGGTGAGACCGCCGAGAAACTGTATGGAATTGCCACCACCTACCTGATCACGTCGATCCTCTGGTGGCTGGTGTTCCGGTACTTCAAATCGGTGGTGTGCCTCTCGGCTCCCTGGTTCCTCTATGCCATTGCTTTCATGCTCATCGGTTCGGCCCATTGGGATAGCAACTCGTTCAATCGGGGCTGGATCCAGAACGTTGGAAGTGGCTTCTACGCCGCTGCTTCGTCTAGCGGGTCTATCTTCTTCGCCTTGAATTTCGGTGATGAAGGCGGCGCCCCGGTCGAAACCTGGATCTTCCGGGCGTGCCTCATTCAAGGCATCCAGTCGGCTTACATCATTGCGCTGTGGTACTGGGGTTCGACACTGACCAAGGCGTCCAGTGAGGGACTACTGACTACCACGAACAACATTGCCAACTCCTGGAAGATGACGTGAGTAACCCCGATCCCGCTTCGTCCGCCGATCTTTCTAACTGAGACTCCTCTAGTGCCATCTGTTACCCGATTGCGGTCTTCCTCTGTGCCGTTGGACTGCTTTTGCTCTTTGGACTTCCCAACTACTACCGTCAAACCCCCGGCAAGGTTGCCTCCTTTTATAAGTCCGTGTTCCGCCGCAAGATCGTCCTGTGGAATTTTGTGGCCGTCATCCTTCAGAATTTCTTCCTCAGCGCGCCGTACGGCCGCAACTGGAGCTGTAAGTTTTCTTTCATTCTGCCGGCCTCCGGCATCCATCCCCCCCGGGGCATATCAAACCGATACTAATCGCGGTTTCTCCAGTCCTGTGGACTTCCAGTCACGCCAAGGGCTGGCAGGTCGTCATCCTTTGCGTGGTCTTCTACGGATTTGTGTGGGCCGGCTTCCTGTTCGTCGTCAGCCGCTATTTCAAGGCCCACAGTTGGTTCCTCCCGGTGTTTGCATGCGGTCTTGGGGCACCTCGCTGGGCACAGATCTGGTGGGGTGTCTCCGGCATCGGCTATTTCCTGCCTTGGGTCTCTGGCGGCTATGTTGGCGGTGCCCTGGCATCGCGTAGTCTCTGGCTTTGGCTAGGCGTGTTGGATTCGATTCAGGGTCTCGGCTTTGGTATCATCTTGCTGCAGACCCTGACTCGGATGCACATGCTCTTTACCCTGATCTGTTCTCAGGTCCTTGGTTCCATTGCCACCATTTGCGCCCGGGCCTTTGCCCCGAACAACATTGGGCCTGGCCCGGTGTCCCCGGACCCTACCTTTGGCGGAAGTTCCGTTGCAAATGGGTGGTTCTGGGCCGCCCTGATCTGTCAGCTGTTGATCTGGTAAGTCCCTCTTGGACCTTGGTGCCTCGTGGGTCGTCTCTAACCTTGTCTGTTTCTTTAGTGCTGGCTTCCTTCTCTTCTTCCGGAAAGAGCAGCTTTCCAAACCCTGAACGCATTTACGATGCGGTGTTATGACACCGCTATGCATGAACATTTACTTCCTCTCTGGATATAATCACCGTCTGTCATAATATAATCCTATGTATATATATTAGCGTCATCTGAATGAATGACTTGGATCATCACATGGACAATATCGTACTGTCCTGGCGATCACATTCGAACATTCTGCGGATGGTTGGTAGACAGGGGTCATCCGGAGATTGGGTATCAGCTGGGCCATCAGTCATATTCGTAGTCGTCGCATTGCGCCTGGACAATTTGAGGATTGAGATATCCAGCGTAGTACGTGAGGTGTGCGACGAGGTCACGTGCCCCAATCCGGAGGCGATAAGTGGCGCCGATCGTCACCAGCGATAACACTAGCCTACTACCGACTGCCTAGATCTCCCGGTGCTGAGCACGCTTCCGGGCTCGTCGATCTTCTGCTTTATGCCTCTCATGCCACTGCAACTATGGCGACCGACCGACAGTCCACTCCGCCGCCCCAGACCGGGGCCAGCACGCCCCGTGCTCCCCTGACACCGGAGCAGTTGCGGAGAATTGTACGTCCAAGGAAATGAATGGCCCGCGACGTCGCAGTCTGGCATTAACATCGAATCCATCTGCCTTAGGAACTCAACCGCCTGAAGGCCAAAGCCATCCGAGAGCAACGTATAGCAGAACAAGCCCGGGCTGCGGGGGGAGTCGGAAATGGACCATCTCCATCGACAACAGGCGTCAAACGAACCTACTCCTCCATGACGGCCTCCGAGACCCCCACGACCGTCCGCGATGCGACCGTTACAACCAACCGCCCGCTCGATGCCATCAGACCGGCGCGGAATTTTACAAAGTTCGTCGACTACGACTTCTCCAAGATCACCGATACGAAGGGAGGGTTCTTGACGGAAGAAGACGATCGGGATAATAAGGCTCTGCACGTGAGAGATGATAAGACGGAGCAGAAACCACCCCAGATGACGCAGAAGGAATGGGAACGACAGCAACTGCTGAAGGCCCTTCATCGGGACCGTACGGGGCCATTTGAACCGGGGCTTAGTGTGCTGGATGATCGAACCCGGCAGAAGAAATGTCGCGAGTGTGGCACCCTCGAGATTGATTGGAAGTGGGAGGAATCGCTCCGGTGCTGTATCTGTCACGCGTGCAAGGATAAGTTTCCGGAGAAATATAGTCTTCTTACCAAGACGGAGGCGAGAGAGGATTATCTCTTGACTAATCGTGAGTGTGTTGAAACGTGTGCGGGTTGCCACTTGACTGTTGCTGACGGACGACCGCAGCCGAACTCCAGGATGAGGAGCTCCTCCCGCACCTGGAACGTCCGAACCCGCATAAATCGACCTGGAATAATATGATGCTGTATCTGCGCTATCAGGTGGAGGAATATGCCTTTTCCGACAAGAAATGGGGTTCGTCCGAGGCCTTGGATGCCGAGTTTGAGCGACGGGAGAATGAGAAGAAGCGTCGCCGGGAGGCCAAGTTCAAGGGGAAACTGGAAGACTTGAAGAAGCGTACCCGGGTGGATGCGTACCGGCGGAATCGCCAAGGGGCAGCTGGAGGGAATTTCGGGGATGATCTGGGGGGTGGTGGGAGACATGTCCATCAGTGGGGACGATCGATTGAAGACCCGAAGACGGGGATCGGGGTAAAGAAGTGCGTCGATTGCGGGATGGAAGTGGAAGAACTTGAGTTTTGAGCACTATATCTCGTTGTTCGTTCCCTTCCTTTTGTCGCTGCTTCGGTATCCATACTCCATACCTAGTAGTATCTACTCCATACAGAATTCGATCCCATCCCTACTACCCAAGGTACACCGTAGGAGCATGATGAAAGATAGTGTAGATGAACGGAACCCGATTCGCCGTCCAGGCCAACCAAGCGGGTACACCAAGCCGCAAACACGTGCCTGAGCCCGAGCCCAAGTCTGAACCTGAGGCACGGAGGGGCGCAGGCCCAACATTTCACCTGTTTCAGTCTTCCCAGCTACACCACACAGCCTGATCCATCTGACCGAAACTATCCCCCAACATAAACCCTCGAGAAATAAATCATAATTCCCAATGCCTAGTACCTACCTACCTACTCCATACCTCCAATAATAGGTACCAATACCATACATAATATAATCTCTCCAACCAGAACAGAAGTTGTAAACGCAACTGGAAAGTAACCCCCGACCGAATCAATCCCGCTTCGGCCGGGACTATCCCCTATCCGGTACACCCGGGATCCACTCTAAGGTCCTCGGATTTCCCAGCACGGCAAGGAAGGAAGACCCCCCCTCTCTTCCCCCCAGAGAAAGACCATCATGGTTCATAGGTAGCCTGATCGATGGGGTTGCCTTCCCCTGGGTCTGGTGGTGTCTGGTCTCTTCCCTCCTCGGGTGACTGCTTCTTTTTCTTCTCCTCCTCCTCCTCCTTCTTCTTCTTCTTGCTGACTCTCACTCATCTCATACCCTTGGTTTTTGGTCTCTCTGGGTTTGAGGGTTGAGGTTCATTGTTCCTTGCTTGCTCTGTTACTTTGTTCGTTTTGATCATGGGGACGCTTTACTTTGATCGGTCTTGGAGCGTGGGCTCCAGGAGCCAGTTCATTACGTGCAAGAAGATGGAAGCATAAAACAGATCAACATTCGCTGTTCGCTGAAATGGAAAACAAGACGACAACAAGAATCACACAACCTCCCCCCTCCATCCCCTAGGTGTCGGTCTTGAATGAGGTGAGACGCGCCTTGATGGCCTCCTCCGACTCGTTGGTGTCCAGCTCCCGAAGCACACCACTTGCGACATCATAGATCAACCCGTGGATCTGAAGCCCCCGCTCATGAATCGCCTCCAACACCACATTCTTTTCCTTCAACAGCTTGACGCCCTCCAGGACGTTCAACTCCACCAGCTTGAGGTTGGCCTCCTCGGGGGACAGCGAATTCAGCAGTGCCAGGTTTTGCGACCGGATCTGACGCAGAGGCAGCAGCCAGGGATCTAGGATGCCCAGCTGCTTGTTGCCCAGGGCGGCGGCAACGCCGCCGCAGCTGGTATGGCCCGAGAGGACTACGTGCTTAACGCGGAGATGGCGGACGGCATACTCGATGACCGCAGAGGAGCTGAGATCGCCGGCATGGATGATGTTGGCGATGTTCCGGTGGACGAATACGTCACCTGGCTTGAGGCCGAGGAGGGTGGTCTCAGGGCATCGCGAATCGGAGCAGCCAATCCAGAGGATCTCGGGATGCTGGCCGTTCGCGAGCGTGGGGAACAGGGAAGGATCCTCCTTGGCAATCTGCGCTGCCCAGTCCTTGTTCTGATGCAGAGCCGAGGTGAAGCGGTCTGAAGAGGACGAGGCAAGATTAGCACATGCTGTTGGCCTGGTGGTCGAAAAGCGGGCGGTTTGTCGAGATGGGCCTGTCCCTGGGTGGCCCGGGGAGAGACGGAGGGAGGGAAGAGGAGCGCTGGTCCGAAGACCCTGCTGCATGCCCGACTTGGAATACAGATATCGCAGTCGCAAAAAAAGCCTTGTGGAGTCCATGGTGGTGTGAAGGGGTGGGTGGGAATGGGGGAAACAGGAGAGGGGAAAAGTTTGCCCAGGTGGAAGAACGGAAAATGCAACCACACGGAAGATGAGTCAATGTGCCCCCTGACACAAAGGAAACCGGGAATCACGGGCGGAAGTACAACAATCACGATCTGTCTTCCAGTACTAAGCCTGCGAAGACTTCACAAAAAGATATCGCGGGTGATACAGGAACCGGGAGGCACAGATCGGATGTGGTTCACAATGGCAGGAGGGTTGAGGGTAGAAAGGTAAAATCTGTGGGCCGCCGCCGCTTTGCGCATCTATCCAGGAACGCCAAGAAGGGTGCGGCCGTTGAGGAAGTGTTCACGTACCTATGCTCGCGGTGGTCGCCATGGTCGCTGAGATTGAGGATATTCGGAGCTGGGATTGTTCGAACTGGCTGTGGGATCTGGGGGATTCTATCTTCTGTCCTATGTGCTGACGAGGGCGCTGTCTCTCCCTTTCTTTCTCCCCGCCGGCAAACCTGGGGATTTGTCGTCGGCAATCCCACCCCCAGCCCTGCAAACAGTGCAAACTCCCCCCCCACGTGATGGATTCACCGGAGGCCCGAAGATGCCATCGGTCATGATTCTACATCTCATCCGCCCCTAGATAGGCAATTCGGTCTCCAGGACCATCGTAGATACTCCCTACTACCTAGCTAGGTCGCCTGATCAGGATGGTGGTGCATCCGGTAAGCCGCGTGCAGGATGGCAGGGGGGGCCGTTCACCCGGTGGCCCACCCCCCCCTTTCCCCCTTGTTGAGACGCTCGGCAACCCCCGTCGTCACGTGCGGCGCGCGTTTGCCTCTTTTTGCCAGGCACGCCCCAACCATTCTTCAGTCCGGTAGGATGTAGGTAGAATCCAGAACGTCTTTCAGTCCCTGGACCGGGCCGCTGGTTTGGCTGGTCATTTTGGGTTCCAGCTCCCTGGCAGCATCGGGGAGTGTGCCATGGACGTTGCCTCTCGTGTTGCCTGGTACTGCTCGTGATGGCGAATGTGCCCGGTGACAAGGGGATAGCCAATGGAGAGATACCGTGAACTCATCCACGATTGCTGTCCACAGTGCGGGAGTCCGGTGTAGGCCCAGTCCGGTCACTGCTAGGGATTGAATCGTATGCAGGCCGGCCCTCGTCCTTATTCACCTATCTAGGGGGCATTATTCATCAGCCGTTGTATCTAAGTACCGGAACAGCAGGACTAGAAAGCCAATCGGGGGCGGCGAGGGGCTGGTCAGGTGACCCGACCAACGAGGGGCCCGCCGCCTGTCAGCGAATCCTCGTCACCGCGTTGATAAGGCGCATCTCCACCATCGCGAGCTAGCATCGCCTATCAAGATCTCCGAGTCGCGAGGTAGCTACCCTCCCTTGTCTCTCGTCTTCATGCCGCCCCTCCTCTTGGGAATGCTCCCATCCCGGTTTTTCTTCAGTCGCTCTGTCCATCATGACTGAACGCCTGTTGCGCCGGCGGGCGATCGCGCCTCTGCTCTCATCCCTGCGCCGCCCCCGCACATCCCCGATCGCCAGGGTGCTCACGCTGCCCACCCGCCAGCACAATACGGACTCGTTGGCCACCCCCTCCTCGATCCCCGACCCAGATACCCCGTCTTCCTCCAAGCCGCTGCCTCCTCGGTGGTCCGCTCTCAAGTCGGCCAAGCCCTTCTCCGACTTCCTCACAGATACTTTCAACCGCCAGCATGACTACCTTCGCATCAGCGTCACCGAACGCTGCAACCTCCGCTGTCTCTACTGCATGCCTGAGGAAGGCATCCAGCTCTCCCCACCGGCTCGTCTCCTCACCTCCCCGGAAATCGTCTATCTATCGTCGCTGTTCGTGTCGCAGGGCGTCACCAAGATCCGACTGACGGGGGGCGAGCCGACGGTTCGCAAAGACATCGTTCCCTTGATGCAGTCCATCGGGGAGCTACGACGCGATGGCCTGCGCGAGTTGTGTCTGACCACCAACGGGATCTCATTGCACCGCAAACTGGACGCCATGGTCGAGGCTGGCCTGACCGGGATCAACCTCAGCCTGGATACGTTGGATCCCTTCCAATTTCAGATCATGACGAGAAGGAAGGGCTTTGATGCGGTGATGCGCAGCATCGACCGGATCCTGGAACTGAACAAGGCGGGGGCTGGGATTAAGCTGAAGATCAACTGCGTGGTGATGCGGGGGCTCAATGACCGGGAAATCGTCCCCTTCATTGAACTGGGGCGCGACAGCCCCATCGAGGTGCGCTTCATCGAGTATATGCCGTTCGACGGCAACAAATGGAGCCAAGGGAAGATGGTCTCTTATCAAGAAATGCTGGACATCATCCGGGAAAAGTACCCAGCGCTCGAGAAAGTGCGCGACCCCAAGAACAACACGAGCAAAACCTACCAGGTGCCGGGCTTCCAGGGTCAGATCGGGTTCATCACCAGTATGACGCATAATTTCTGTGGCACTTGCAACCGGTTGCGCATTACATGTGATGGCAATCTCAAGGTGTGCTTGTTTGGCAACGCCGAGGTGTCCCTGCGTGATATCCTCCGGAAGGAAAACAACGGGGAACCGATCAGTGAGACCACCATGAAGGAGCTCGAAGCGGCGGGCCTGGCTCGTCTGGAAGGAGGCCAAGTCTCCGCACGCGAACAGGAGCTGCTGGACATCATTGGAATGGCAGTCAAAAGGAAGAAGGCGAAGCATGCGGGCATGGGAGAGCTCAAGGACATGAAAAACCGGCCGATGATACTTATTGGTGGGTAAGCGCAGCCCCGTATCCTCATAGCAGGCGATGGCTACGAATAATGACTTGCATGTATCTGCCACTCTTTTTTTTCCTTCAATCATAGACATGGACGTGATGGTATGATGTTCAGTGAACCATGCTGATAGACGCGATTTAGATAATCCATCCTTGCAGAGCTCGATCAGAGCACCGCCTGCTTCCAATCCAACTCCACTGAAGTCCAGCAAACGCCCATGGCTCGGCATTCCCACCCACTTATTCGCAGGCCAGGGTCCAACCACCATCCAAGCCAGCCAATACCATAGTTCGCATCAAGACAATCTACCATCCTCCAAACCAACCGATCAGCGTCTCAACGACGCCAAACCCATCTCTCCCTCCCTCTCCACCGCATCCGACCCCGACCTCCCCCACCTCAACGCCTCCCAGAACGTACACATGACCAAAATCGACGAAAAAGCCATCACAACCCGACTCGCCACAGCAACCTGTCTCGTCCAATTCACCAACCCCCGTCCCTGGACCCTCCTCCGGGAAGGTCGGACCAAAAAGGGTGACGTCTTCAGCGTCGCTCGCATTGCCGGCATCATGGCCGCCAAAAAGACCCCGGATCTCATTCCCCTCTGCCATCCGGGCATCGGCCTCACGGGGGTTGAAGTCGACGTGGAACTCATCGATCCACCCTCCTCTTCTTCCTCCTCCTCCTCTAAGACCCACCACGAAACCCCAACAACAGGCCCCCACGGCGCAATGCGCGTCCTCGCCACAGTAAGCTGTCTGGGTCGCACCGGCGTGGAAATGGAAGCCATGACAGCCACCATGGGCGCCGCACTAACCGTATACGATATGCTAAAAGCCGTAGATAAGGGAATGATAATTGGCGGGGTCCGCTTATTAGAAAAAAAGGGCGGGAAAAGTGGCCATTGGGTGAGAAATGAACAAGTTGAGGAAGAGGCTATTTGAGATAGGTAACTATCTCGATCCTTCCATATTTCATATCCTCTCGATAGATACATACAAACTACTACTACTACTACTACTACTACTACTACTACTACTACTACTACTACTACTACTCTCTAGATGATATATTATCATATTAGTAGTGAATGAATACTATTATCTGCTGCGGGGTTGGTACCGTCAGTAGTAGTAGTAGTTGTAGTTGTTGTTGTGTTTTAACCTTTCATATCCTACAATAGTACTACGTAGCTACTACTAGTTTGAATTCCTGTAGAAATTACTTACTATATAACCCCCCCCCCCTCCCCCCCGCCTTACCCACCCCCCAAAAACACCTGAAGTACAGTGTGTAGGTTTTGGGTTAAGATCTGAGTACAAGTTAGTTGTTTTGATTGGTATTTACTCAGATTTACTAGGAAGTAGTATGCGATAATATTGTAGGACCTAGGACCTAGGACCTAGAACCTAAGGTGTGGGTGGAGTGGGATCGGGTTAATCTCAAAATGACTACTAGCAATCAATCAATATCTTCATTGAATAGGTGTATTTGAGTTGGTTGGTTGGTTGGTTGGGTGGAATGGAATTGATTCGGGGTGTTTTTTTGGTAAATTCTATCTGTATACTCTAAGTGACTGTTGAATGTATGCGGTATCTCGGAATGGAAAGGAAAACCTAGTAGAGAATCACACTGTCTAGGCTGGAGAATCCTGTGGCCACGCCGCCTTCGTTCACGTCCTTGGCCTTGGTCCGCATGAGCCAGCCTCCCTGTTCGTTATGTAGGACCTTGCCGCCAGCTTGGTCCCAGAGAATCGTTCCGTAGATGCCCAGTTCGCCGATGACATGACCGCTAAGCACTTCGCCGTCTGGTCGCAGAGCCACGTTCTTGGCTTCAGCTGGCGGTTGGATCAGCTCCATCAGGATCCACCGTTTCCATTCGGTCTCCGGGAGGGATCGCAGGAACTCGGGGATGGCCTCCTTGTAAATGTTGTTGCCACCTCCCTCTCGCTGGGGCTTGAGCACATGATTCGCGGCGGTTTCGGGATTCAGGGCAAGCTCCCGACCCCGACCGCTCGACGAAAGGTCATGTTGGGGGGCAAAGGTCGCACGTAGCCTCTCGATCGTGGTTGAATCGGTCCCAGCTAGGAACTTGGCAAGATGATCCGGTCCCTTATCTTCCGCGAGCACCTGCTGCACGACTTTACACCCAGCAAGCTGGTTCAGGACAGTCGGGCATTTGATGGCCGCGGAGCGCTCCAAGTGCGTGCGGGCCTCCCAGTCTCGTTCGGATTTGTAGTCCGTCGGGGTATAGAAGCAGCGAAGGTATACTGTCGTGACTTCAAACTCCACGCCGTCAGCGTGAGGGGGGCGGTAGATCAGGGGTCGGGAAGGATTGGAGGCAGGAATGTGCGTGTGATCGAAGACCTCGGAGCTGAGCAGGCGAAAGGCGGGCACCTTGTGAACCTTTGTTAGCTGCCTCGACAGAGCCAATTGATCGAACACGTTTCTTTCATTTTCCTGCACGACAAAGAGAATGCAGGTAGGAAGGGCTGGGGATGACTTTGATGTCCCATAGGCTGTGTGTGCTGCTGCTAAGCCCGCGGACAGGGTCTCCACGGACGTATTCTCGGGGGGCTGGTTCGAATCGAGCAGAGGATGCGAGGGATACGCAATGGGGTGACCCGGTGGGGAGTCGAGAAGCTCGGTGTGGAGGGAGGTGACGAGAGAAGACAATCCGCCAAAAGAGGAAGAGATGGTGTTGAACTCGACCTGCTTCAAGGACGGGGGAGTCGAGGTCGACGGGACGTGGGGCATGTAGTCAGAACGATAGAGGCCAAGGGAGAGCGTCTGAACGTATCCTTCCTCCTTAACCGCGAGGTGAACTTTCCACAGGTGCGAGATGAAATCGTCCACGTCGATGAGGCTATAGTCAAGCAAGATTTAGCACCTTCCACTGAGGTCGACAACCGAAAGAACTGCAGCGGAACGCAACAGATCGCTCCATGGAGCTCCAAGCAAGATGACAGATCGCAGGTGCCTCCTTACTCTTCCATGATGTCTCCAATCCATTGTTCATCACACGTGATGGCCGCGTAGAGCTGGTTGTAGACCGTCTGGAGGGCCTGCGCCTCTTCGAAGCAAGACTTGGGGAAAGGGCTGGGGAACAGGGTGACAGGCGCGCTGGTGGCGACCACACCTCGAGGGTCCGAGTCCTTCGAGATGAACGTCGGGGCGGGACGAATCATCAATCCATGTTGAACGGTCCAATCCTTAATGGATCGGACGAGAAACTCCTTCTGTGCGGGGTTCAGGTGGGGAGGGTAATTCGAGTAGACGGATTCAGCCATCGTGACCGAGGATTTGCGGAAGACGTTCAGACAGGACCCGTCGGACCGAAACAATCAAGTCCTTGCGTAGAAGGGTGGAATTGACGAGCAGGAGGGATCTGGAGCAGTCGCAGGATCGCCTCGAGATGAAGATCCCAGAATGCGGCGGAGGCGGAGGAGGGGCTTGGGGAGGATTACTAATGCACGGGATGGCGTGACCCCACGGCCGGGTCTCTCACCGCCCGCCAGAGCAGGCAGAATTGGGAGACCGCCGGAACTAGGATGATGCGAAGGAGCGAGCGCCGAACCGCTGAGTCAGCCATCGGCAGCGGGACGACGATTTCTCGTCTGCGTTCACATCATTCCGGACTCGAGAATACTCGGCGGTCCTCGAAGTGCTCTCGACCAGCACTGGTGCCATCATAACAAGAATACTCCTACTACTAATCAACCTGTCAGTCCTGTCCCCCGGCTTTCTTTTCCGGCAATTCCCTCCCCCCCGGCGGGGTGCCCCCGTTTTTACCCGTTTGGGTAGCCCACCACCACCCTACCCCCCTGCATGACCTCCTTTGCCCTTCCCCTCCCTTCCTCCCAGAGTCTCTAGACTGAATGGAGCTAGAGCAGGCCTGTCATGATCCCCAAGTACGATGAAGATACCTGCTTGTCCGGAGAAACGCTGTCCCCCATCCACTCCTCCGTGGACCATGCGTTCAACCCAACTAACTGGGACACGCAGTCTCGTGACCGGCGCATCTGGCCCACGGCATCATCATGCCTGCCGTCCATGGGGATTTGATGACCACCGTGATTCCCACTAGTAAGGAGTTGCCTCCCGATATCGTGCCGCGCCAGGTCACGCTCAGGGATCGGGTAACGGTCGCGACCTTGGTCCCCTTCACGACAGCGGATGCGGTGCCGCGATCCCTGCTGGCCTACCTGTCCGATCAATTGAACAAGGAGATCGAGGGCGGGGATACCTACGCCATGATCGACCCCATCCCACTGGAGCAATTTGGGTCGTATTGGTTCTCCAACTTTGGCGCCATCATGCTCCTGGGGGATATCAAGAGCGTGCACGAACTTCAGGCCCTGGGCCGGGGCCGGGCCAACTGGTCCAAGATCTGTCTGGGCAGTTTTAATATCCGACCCAACTATCCCGGCCGTAGTAGTCATGTCTGCAACGGCATGTTTCTGGTCACCGACGCTGCTCGCAATAAAGGTGTAGGTCGACTGATGGGGGAGGGATATCTCGAGTGGGCCCCCAAGATGGTCAGTATCCGCGATGCCAGCAGCCCGACCAGACAACTCCCCCCTTGCCCTGTTACCTGGTCTCTCTCTCTCTCTCCATTCTATACTTGAGGGTTGCGGTTCCCCGTCGCAGACGTCGCAGGGACTGACATCCAGCAGGGGTACACATATGCGGTCTTTAACCTGGTCTACGAAAGTAACGTGGCGTCCTGCCGCCTGTGGGATGCTTTAGGCTTCAAGCGGATCGGTCGGGTGCCGGGAGGGGGTAGACTTATTTCCAACCCTGGGCAGTACGTAGATGCCATCATCTACGGCCGAGATCTAGGTCCGGAAGGGGAAGATTCCGTCACACAAGATCGCTTCGACAAGATCCGGTATTATCTCAAGCATTCCAAATATCCCCGGGGGGCAGACCGGGCCGAGAAGAGTCGGCTTCGGAGTGCAGCCACCCACTACAAGCTGGTCGGAGGGAAAGAGGGCGATAGCGAGAAGTTGATGCTGAAAGACAAGGAGGTCGTGTCGGACCCGCAGCAGCAGTATGATATTGCGCGGCAGATGCACATGCAACAGCACGCGGGCATCAACAAGACAACGGCGGCCATTGCTGTCAAGTACCATTGGGTGAGAATCAAAGAAACGGTCAGTCGGGTGATCCGGGACTGTCCCCAGTGTAAAGAGACCCTCAAGCCCCCCATAATCAATGGGATCATGAACGAGGACACGCCCGATGAGGATGAGGACGAACTGGGCGCACAGGAGGCCGACCTGCCGGAGGACGATGCTGACCTGGGCCCCGGCGACCCCCTGGGGGGCCATTCGCTGATGGATCACACGGCCATGGATGCTCACCATAACGCCAACCCGTTTGTGACCGCCCACTCGGTAGTGCAAGGACCAGTAGACTCGATCACCGACTATACGGGCTTGCCGCTTGATCCGCAGATCATTGAAATCCATCAACAGCTTCCCCGCTTCCATACACATGACGCGATAAACGAAGTCTATGCTCACGCGGCGCACAGCTTGCATGCCTCCAACTTTGATAATGATGTCCGACATCATTCGGCTCATGACTACCATATGATGGTTGACGATCCCACCGACCCCGATCCGTCCGGGGCCCTTCATCAAGAAGCCTTGGGGCTGGTACATTCCCAGGCTCACGATGTTCACCACGAACAGATTCTGGCGAAGTATCAGTACGTGGGGCAGCCGGACGATGACCTGGATTTTGCATGAATGCCGTTGTGGTTTTACTTTTCACAGTTATTACATCTATTCACGCTCCTCGCTTGAGCCGTTCTCGGCGGGGGCTCTCTCGGTGATGCTTGGGTTGCATTTCTGCGGGCGTTATGGGTTGGGGAGGGTTTGCATGGTTTCGAAACGAGCCAGATTCATATTGCGGGCGATGAAGCGCATTTAGATAGACCGGTGGATATATTATGACGACGACCCCGGACCCTGGACGGGTTCCTACCGAGCGCCTCTTTCCTCCGTACAGAATCGTAGGACTGCGGTAGTTCCGGGGGCCCCGATCATGTGACTTCTTTATTCACGTGACTCGACCCAGCAACCTGCACAAGTGCACTGTATGGCACCCCTCAGCGGCCTTCGGACTGGCTCGACTACGGGGCACAGCAGCGACAACCGGTGTCTGGACAGGCTATCGATCCCTCTATCCCCAGAGCTCCACCTCGCTTTCCCCTCCCTCCCCCGGACTCCCTCGTCGGGTCGTCAACCCCCCAGCTTGGCTGGGTTCCACGCCCTCAGGCACTACCTCCGCCTCGGGGGAAGTGTCGCCCCAGACCATCCCTCACCATGGTCTACGACTGGGATGGCAAGCGGGAGATCTGCTATCAGATGTACATCAAGGACAAGAAGGCCCTGGAGGAGATTATGGAGTATATGAAGAATGTGTACCAGTTTGCTCCCAGGTAAGTGGGTTTCTCCGCTGCGCCGGTCGCCTCATCCCCATGTCCAACCATACACATTCCTCCTGCTAATCTCACGTGATGGATCACAGTAAACGCGCGTTTCAAACCCAATTCAAACGGTGGGGCTTCCCTTCGAAACAGAACCCGGCGCATAAGAATGTCGAGCTCGTGGCCCGGGTCAAGCAGCTCTGGGAGAGGAATACCAGTCAGCGAGACATGCTGCGGGTGCTGAATGAGGAGGGATTTGAGATCAAGGAGCGAGAGCTGATGCGAGTGCGTGCTAAGAATCGCTGGTTACTTCGCGTCCCCAACGGCATGAAATCACAGTCGCGTCTCCAGACTCCCGTCCAATTGCCGGAAGATGAGGGGCTACTCGCGCTCCAGCAAGAAGTCTACAAAACGGAATCTCCCTTCGACGACACCGAGAACCTCCCCACCACCACCGCGACCGCTCCGACCTCCCCTGGATTGCCTCCCGAAGTCCTGGCGAAGCGCAAGGAGCGACTGGAGCGATTGAAAGCAGAAAGCGAAGAGCGTTGGGCCAGCCGGAAGCGTCGCCGCCGGACGCGCGGGTGGGCTGGGCTCCCCGCTGATCCTCCAGGCCCTCCGCGCTTCCCCTCGGAGACGACCATTGATGAAAGCAAGAAGTATCTCGGTCTAGACAATGCCATGTATCGCCAAGTCCGCGATCAATTTCAGCGGATCTGTGAAGAAGCCGGCTTCATCAAGAAAACCGTGGCTGGGCCCGAACGATGGCAGGACGCCAAGAACAAGCTGATCGAGGGATCCCGACACCTCCAGCAGGTGTTCTGGCATGACCCTAATCAGCAGGATGCCAAGACCCTCGCGCTAGACGTGTTGTGCACGGATGTGACCAAGAGGATGAGGACCTTGGAGCGGCGCATGACCATCGCCGAGGCCAAGAACGTCCTCGGCATCAACCCAGAGGAAAGCCGGCAGATCCGCAACGCATTCTACAACACCCTCAAGGCAGATCATTTCACGAGTAAGTTGGAGGCGGGCGACGAGCATTGGAAGGAACTGAAGGAGCAGTGGATCCAAGACTCGGAGCTTTTGCGGCAGATCCTTGCCCCCGGCGCGGCAGACCCCGAGCATGCCGCGAAGGTGAAAGCTCTGGAGGTCCTATGTCGCGATGTCATGAAGCGACTTCGAGACGACCAGACCAAGAGGGATCCGTCCCGCAAACCGTCTGTTCCTCATTCGCAGGCCCCGCACTCCGACGCCGACAGTCCTCCCGTCAGCAGCACCTATGGCAGCGGTATCACCAACGGAATTAGCACACTGGCCTCGCAGGCGCTGGCCAGTGCCACGAGTGATCTCACCGACATGCAGATCGATCCCTCCCTACTACAAGCGGCCAATGACCCATCCTTTGGCACAGCCGCCCAGCACGATTCGGCCAACGGCTTCGGGTACGTGGACCCGATGCTGGCGCCCTCGATGCTGCATGTCCCGGTGTATATGCGCATTCACCCCCAGAGCCCGCTCCACGGGGACTCAAAGACATGGGTGGACAAGCTGACCGCGCGGTCGGTGGCGGAATTGCAACAGATCGTCGGCGCGAAGTATCCGGATGCGGTGGTGACGAAGATCGAAGGTATGGACCGCGACGAGAAAGGGCACGAGATCCCATTTGTCATTGACGAGGACCATGAGCTGGATGCGTACCTGACGCACGTGCAGGGACGAAAAGCCACATTTGTCTTTTGTTTGAACTGAACCATCTAAACTGCCAGGGTGTGTTGCCTCGCGTAGTGCCCCGTGACCTATTCTATACCCATATTACCCACATCTACAATGCAAGCAGAGTTTCTACTTGGGAAGGTTTCTACGTAGTTATCATCTAGAATTTACCCCAGGACACTGCGGAGAAGCACGGACTTCCGACCGGATCGATCCGCATTCCTCCGGAATGTACTAATCGTAGAAGCCATACTCCTTCCTGTCTCCTACCCAATACCCATACTGCTACTATCTGCTAGAATAAATCCGATCTGGGAAAGCACTTGGCCGGCCGAGACCCGAGCGGCGCGGGACCAGCGGGGCAGGAAAAGCATTCTGCCTCCCCCCACCAACCCATCCATTCAAACGTTTCTCCGCCATCGCAATTCCCCCCCAATCCCGCGCCGTCTTAAAACATTCATCTTTCCCCTCCTGCTACAGAATAGATTGTCTTGTCTCCCACTTTCATTCCCCTTCCACTAATTCAATCCAATCTATTCCTATTGATACTGAAATTGATATTGAGATTAACCTCTTCGCCCACCATGTCCGCGCAACAACAGCATCAACCCGAAGAACCCATCGCCATCCCCGCCGATCGCGATGGCGTCGCTTACCTCTACGGCCATCCCCTCCTGAATTCCCTCTCTCCGCCTCTCCACGCTGCTATCTACGGCCATTTGGGTCGCAACTGGATCCAGATCCCCCTGTCCAGTGTCTGCGGCACATCCGAGACCTATCCCCCGCCGTATACGCGGTCGCCGCCGATTGAGAAGTTCCTGGCGTCGATTCGCGCCAATGATAAGTTCGTGGGGTCGTCGGTGACCATGCCGTGGAAGGTGGCGATTATGCCGCATTTGGATGATTTGACGGAGGATGCGCGACAGGCGGGGGCTTGTAATACGATTTTCATCCGGGAGGAGAAGGATGGCTCGAAGGCTTATGTGGGAACGAATACGGATTGTATTGGCATTCGCGAGGCTTTGGTCCAGAATAGTCCCGACCCGGCGGGTTTTCGGGGCAGGCCGGCTCTGGTGGTTGGCGGGGGGGGCACTGCGCGCTCCGCTATCTATGTTATGCGCAAGTGGCTGGGGGCTAGCAAGATTTACATTGTGAATCGGGATAGTGCCGAGGTTCAGGCGATTCTGGAGGAGGATGAGCAGCGGAACCCCAGCGCTGACAAGGCTCCGCTTATTCCGGTCACGGATCCTGCCGTCGCGGAGACGCTCGAGACCCCCGCTGCTATCGTGTCGGGCATCCCTAACTACCCGCCCAAGACGGAGGAGGAGATCCGCGCTCGTCAGGTCCTGCAGGCCCTGCTGGGGGCGGCTGATGATCAGAAGCCTAAGGGCGTCATCCTGGAGATGTGCTACCACCCCGTCATCTGGACCGAGATTGCCGAGTTGGCCTCGGCTGCGGGCTGGAAGGTCATTGTCGGTTCCGAGGCCTTGCTCTGGCAGGGGCTGGAGCAGGCTCGCCTCTGGACGGGAACCGATGTGGTGGCCGTGCCGGGCTTGCTCGACATGGTGAAGGAGGTCGTGGCCAAGAACCTGGCGGAGCGCCAGCAGTCCACCCTGTGATGTGCTGTTTCCTTCCCTTCGTTTCTTCCGATGACATGTTTTCATGATTCCTGTATAGACTCTAGCATACCCGGAGCATTGCTTGTGTTATCAAAAAAAAAGGTGATGGAGAGCCCGAGAGGTGGTGGCATGACGTGTGTCTCTGATTGGCATGTGTGGTCTGGCTGCTGTATATAGTGCAAATCTCTCGCTCTATCGATATATGTATATGGTTTATGTATTGATGCTCATGCCCCCGGTCGGGTATATTCCAGCTGTCGCACCCGCTTCCAAACCTCGCGCACCGTGCGCTCCTGCGATTGACGGCCGGTTTCGGTCGCTGACGGCCCGGCCGGTCTGCTTCTAGTTAGTGATGTTCAATCAAGGAGTAGAAAGGGATGGGGATGGCAATGGACGTGCCTAATAGCCAGATATAACCGACTGCCCAATCGCACATCCTCGATAGGAGCGGTTTCCGGATCGTCCGGGGGATTGGCGGTGGTGACCAGACCGCCCGCCTCCAACAGGATGGCAATCCCCGCCGCGACATCCCTGTCCTCACGTCAGCCAACGCATTGATGGCTGCGGCAAGCAAGCCAACTCACCACTCCCAGCAGCCACCCTCCCACCAAATATCGAACGACCCCATGGCCGTATACGCCAGGTCCAGCGTGGCGCTCCCCAGACTCCGCACCCCGTGGACCATACCGCCCTTGCCCCCGCGACTGCCCACCTCGGCTGCCAGGTTTACGAAACTCTCAATCTTGCGGTACATGTTGCCATCGGGGATATCCCGGCGGTCCTTGCCCCACTCACAGGACAAAATGCACTTGCTCGGCGCATTGGCGGGCATGGGAGGGATGGAGGGGTTGCGGATGAGCGGGAGGCGGCGCTTTTCGTTCAACCAGGCGCCCCGGTTCAGACAGGAGGAGAAGAGCTGATCTTGGAAGGGGGCATAGACGACGCCGATGACGGGACGGTGGTTGACGAGGAAGCCGATGGAGACACAGAACATAGGGAAGATGTGGGTGAAGTTGACCGTTCCTAGGCCAAAAAGTTAGTATGATCGGAGATCAGGGGATCCGTGGCAGTTACCGTCCAAGGGGTCAATGCACCACGTCGGGTGCTCATCGATCAAGTAGTCGCGCGACTGGCCTTTAGCGTAAGATTCTTCGCCCAGGAACCTGAGGACGGGGAGTCAGCGGGGGACGAAACGGGGGCTGTTGTAGGCAGGGCCCGGAGGCATACTTGTGGGTGGGATATTCGTTCTGGATGGCGGACTTGATGAACGCTTCGACATCTGCGAGGGATAATGTCCATCAGCGCCGTGCGAAAGCCGAAGCGGGAGGGATCAGAAGCGTACCTTCATCGGTCTGGGTGACAATGTCGACGGCACTGTCCTTCTCCTCGAACTGCTGGCGCTCGCCGTCACCGATGCGCTTCTCGATACTCTCCAGCAGGAGCTGTCCGGCCTTTCGACCCAGATCCACGGCAAAGGTGTAGATCTTGTCCAGCTGCTCTTGACTGAGCTCCTGGGCCGCCATGGTTGGTGTACTGTAAGGGGTGTGGGGGGAGGGTATGAGTTGGAGAGGAAGCTGGGATAGGAGAGAGAGGAGGTTGAAGAGGTGAGAGAGAGATACAGCAGAGAGCGAGAGAAAGAGTCATCGGGACCCCCGCCGATAACCGACCGACTTGATCGGTGGGGCCGAGCCCCTCTTGCCGGGGCCGATCGAACTTCCCCTCTAGATAGTGCTAGTAGATACAGCGACAGATAAGACGTAGAGGATATAATAATTCTGTCTTCTAGTCCTTGCTAGGTAGGGCGTACGGAGTACTACCGGCCCGGAAACCGGTCCTCCTGGTCCATCGACGACTCCTATGGTCCATGCCCTAAGCCCCAGGCGGGCCCCCCGGGCAATGCAGCTAAGAGCCCCGATGAACCTCTGCCCTATCTAGACGTCTCGTCTTCTAGAATTCTAAATTACTTCTAGATGTCTAGACATCTAGCCTAGTGAACCCTGAAGTGATGGATACCGTCGTGGCCGTTGGGTTCGAGCCAGGGCCGGCAAAGCCATTTCCCCGCACCCGGCGCTTTCTTTAGCCCGCACTCTATTCAGATGCATCGAATTAGATAGTCCAGGGTCCTCCGAGGGAATGCAAGGCATGATGCACTGCGGGGCACCATTTGACTTTAATGCATTCTCTCGAGCATTCCTTCTCCGGGATACCCGAGAGAAGCAGAAACAAGCTGGATTTTATCGGGATCCCTTTGCAGACTACCCTGAGATTGAATACTTTGGGCCCCATCATAGAGATACAACTTACAAGACGCCCAGGATCCTTTGGCCGTGGCAACTTGCTTTTATCAGTCAGCAGAAATTGAATGCGAGAAGACGAGACATATCAAGTCTGAACTCCCTGTCCGGTACCCAAGCCGCTTGCTTTCATGTCGCTTCATGCCGAGCAATGCTCGGGGTAGGTTGGCTAGCTGGAGCTATTTAAGACATGATAGTACCTCCTCTTTGATTGAGCCAGTCATCGTTGTCAAATCGCAAGTCGCCACGATGCCAACAACCACCCAGACTGCTCTGTGTTGGCGTCCCCCATCATTGCTTGAGCTTGGCAAGTATCTGGCCCACCCTCCCTTGGCCCACCTGTCCGGTACCTGTGTGTATGAAACCCCCACAGCCCATGCTCGCTGCCATCTATGACGAGCGCGACAATGCTGTCAAGACATACCTGGACGCAGGCGGAGTGCCGATTCCTTTGACTTGGGGAATGCGACTATTAGACGTGGCTGCTTATCATGGGAGTATCACAATACCCCGGCTCATGCTGGAGTGCGGGGCCGATCCGAATCTACCTCACCGTGTTAGCCGATAGCTTGTTATACCCGGATGAAGAGATCACCCAGATTCTTCTGGGCTACAGTGCCCGGTTCACATCAATTCACGTATTCTAAGCCATCTGTCGCGTGTACTCTGGCCCTAGGCTGCTTCGGCTTGCCCTTGACAATGGAACGGACATTCGTCGGATGGTCCTTTACACCGGAGTCCCTCAATACCTGGGGGTCTACGAGCGACAACCCTCCAAACGCAATGCTCTCGAAGTTGTGGATGAGAGCTGGAAACCCCGAGATGAATGGTGGAGTTGGAGCTGAGACAGGTATCGCCTTGGCACATAAAAAGGGACAGGGAATATTCTTGGCCTGCTGACAAGCTACCATTGCAGCGGTGGGTAATCCCTCCCCGATTGTCTCAGGCACCGCAATTGAACAGGAGTTGGCGAGGACGAGGAACCAGTTGAAGCCCTTGGAACGCCTCTCTGCGCCGATCGAGTCGGTGGGTCTAGATTAACCCCGAGGAATTCCAATCGGATCGGATTCTTCCGGCGGACCAACGACCCCAAACCCTAAGAATTGCGGGTAAACATGGAGTACTTATACTAGAAGAGTAGATAGATGCTTATCGCTCGGCTCACAGCCACGATCCATAAACAAAGATAGACAACAAACTAGTGTATGCAGGCAGATATTAATAGAGAGTAGAGACACATCACTATGAACTACTAGGATCATTCACCCCCTCCCTGCCTGGGGGCATTCCCCCGCCCCCCTTGGCCCAGCCACCGCCAATCCCTTCCTCATGCCATGCCCATGTCGACTCCATTCTCACTCCCACCCCTATTCTTAATTCCTCCACCTCCTCCACCTCCTCCTCCTCTTCTTCTTTCTCCTCTTCCTCCTCCCATCCTGTACTGGCCGGATTCCACCATGCTCCTTTCCCACCTCTGGCCCGTGTGCCTCACGCTGCTTGTGGTCGGGGTGACGGCGGTCCAGGTGAACCCCTTACCGGCTCCCCGCAATATCACCTGGGCCACGTCCGGGCCCAAGAATCTGGCGGGCGTCGTCACCCTCCGCACCACCGACGATACCGCCGATTTTGTGCTGGCCAATGCGTGGGATCGGGCGTGGAAGACGATCGTAGCCCTGCAGTGGGTACCTGCCGCGACCGAAGCGCCCTTTCCCTCCTTCGCGCCCTTCCCCACCGCCACTCCGGGCGTCGCCAAGCGGGCCAAGCGCGCCTTGCCCTCCCTGCAGTTTGTCGATGTGACGGTGGCCGATGTGGCCGCCGACCTGCAGCATGGCGTCGACGAGTCCTACACCCTCGACGTGACCGACGACTCCAACACGGTCGTCATCCAGGCTCCCACCGTGTGGGGCGCGCTCCATGCCTTCACCACCCTCCAGCAGCTGGTCATTTCCGACGGCCAGGGGGGCCTGATCATCGAGCAGCCCGTCAAGATCCAGGATGCCCCGCTGTACCCCTACCGCGGCATCATGATTGACACCGGGCGGAACTTCATCTCCGTCAACAAGATCTACGAGCAGCTGGACGCCATGGCCCTCTCCAAGCTGAACGTCCTGCACTGGCACATGGACGACACCCAGTCGTGGCCAGTGCAGATCGACGCCTATCCGGAGATGGTCCGCGACGCCTTCTCCTCGCGCGAGATCTTCTCCCACGCCGACATGCGCAACGTCGTCGCCTACGCCCGCGCCCGCGGCGTCCGCGTCATTCCCGAGATCGACATGCCTAGCCATTCCGCTGCCGGATGGAAGCAGGTCGACCCCGACATGGTGACCTGCGTGGATTCGTGGTGGTCCAACGATGACTGGGCCTTGCACACCGCCGTCGAGCCCCCACCCGGCCAGATGGACATCATCTACGACGGCACCTACTCCGTGGTGCGCGACGTGTACAACGAACTGTCCGACATCTTCCCGGACCACTGGTTCCACGTGGGTGCGGACGAGATCCAGCCCAACTGCTTCAACTTCAGCCGCTACGTCACCGACTGGTTCGCCGAGGATCCCTCGCGCACCTACAACGACCTGGCCCAATACTGGATAGACCACGCCGTCCCCATCTTCCAGAACTACAGCACCTCGCGCCGGCTGGTGATGTGGGAGGACATCGTCCTGTCGACAGAGCACGCGCACGACGTGCCCAAGGATATCGTCATGCAGAACTGGAACAACGGCCTGGAGTACATCGACAAGCTGACAGCCCAGGGCTACGACGTGATCGTCTCCTCGGCCGACTTTATGTACCTGGATTGTGGCATCGGCGGCGGCTTCGTCACCAATGACCCGCGCTACGACGTCATGAGCAACCCAGACGCGAGCACCCCCAACTTCAACTACGGCGGAGCCGGGGGCTCGTGGTGCGCGCCCTACAAGACATGGCAGCGCATCTACGACTACGACTTTACGCAGAACCTGACCGAGGCGCAGGCCCAGCATATCGTGGGAGCGGCTGCGCCCTTGTGGTCCGAACAGGTCGACGACGTGACCGTCTCGAGCCACTTCTGGCCGCGGGCCGCCGCGCTGGCAGAGCTGGTCTGGTCCGGCAATCGCGACGAGCAGGGCCGCAAGCGCACAACCCTGATGACACAGCGCATCCTAAACTTCCGCGAGTATCTGGTCGCCAACGGCGTCCAGGCCACCGCCCTGGTCCCCAAGTACTGCCTACAGCATCCGCACGCCTGCGACTTTTACCGCAACCAGAGTGCCGTCCAGTAGGCGTAGGCATAGGCGAAGCTATCCGGATCGATGTACATGGGATGGGATTAATCGAATCTGCGATTGATCTAGCGCTAGCGGATGGCTACATACCAATCCCAATTAATGCACATGAAAGAACCGATCTGATCGTCGGGGGGGATAGCATATCCATTCATGATCCGTAGTAGATGTGTTCTGCAGTCAGTCTCCGATCGCACCCGGGCTTTCATGGAACCGGGGGGAGTCGTGGGTTAGGGCTGAAATGAATGGCTATGGAGGTAGGTATTTGTTGGGAATTGGAATTCGTTTCATCTCATCTAGTATGGTTTGCGGTCTACTGTACATCTCCGTAACATCATAAGTTCGCGTCATCCTTTTTTTGGGGGGGGGGGGGGGGGTCGATCGGATGTCAAATCTCTAGTGTTGGCCGAGGCTGGTCGTCTCAACTCTCAATCACCACCTTGACCACCGGTTTCCCCGCCTCGTCTACTCCCTGGCCCGCCAGAGAAAAGGCCCGCGCGCCCTCCGCCAGCGGTACCCGGTGCGTCACCACCAACTGCTCCACCCGCTCCAGCTTCCCGCTGGCCATCAAGGCAATCGCCGCCGGGTAGGCATACCCGTCGTAGCGGAATACCCCGATGATGTCCACCTCCCGCAGAGCCGCTGCCCCGACCGGCAGTGTTTGGATGGGGTTGCCCATTCCAATCTGGACCAGCACCGCTCCCGCCCCTGCAGCATAGATACCCGCCTGCACGCAGGCCGGCACCCCCGTGCAGTCATAGACCCGCGCAAACCCTGACGTCAGACCGGCCGAGTCCTTCAGAGTTGCCGCCACGCGCTGCGCGTTCTGCAGCGCCCATGCGGTTTGTTCCGCGTGCGGGGCCTCTCGGGACGGCGGGGGGTTGGCCGGGTCGGCCTTGGGAATGAGGGTCGTCTTCAGGCCCAGGCCCAGCGAGTCGGCAATGGCCAGTCGGGAGGCATCAATGTCGGCCACCACAATAGAGGAGAAGTTCTGGGATGTGGCCAGGGCCGAGGCCAGGAGCAAGCCAATGGCACCCGCTCCGAAAATCAGAGCTGAGGTGGGTTCGCCCACCGACTGTGCGAGAGTCACCTCCTCCGGGGTCGGGGGCCGGGAGCGTCGAATGGCATGGAGACAGACGGCCAGGGGCTCGACGAGGGCGCCCCCGGCGTAGGAGACCGAGTCCGGGATCTTGTGACACAGGTCGGCTGGGTGGTTGGTGAGTTCCATCAGGGTTCCGTCGAGATGGGGGACGAGTTTGGCGCTGCTGCGGAACTTCATCTGGGGGCAGATGTTGTAGCGGCCTTGGAGGCAGAGGGCGCATTGACGACAGGGAAAGCCGACTTCCAGGGCGACGCGATCGCCCACGGCGTGCGTGGTTACCTCGGGCCCGACGGCGGTGACGATGCCGGAGGATTCGTGGCCCAGGCACATGGGTTCGCGGACGACAAAGTCGCCATTACGGCCGTGGGTGTAATAGTGAAGGTCTGAGCCACAGAGACCGGTGGCGCGAACGGCAACTTGGATTTCGTTGCCCGCTGGGGGAGAAATAGGTCGGGATTCCTGGGGGGTTGAAGGACGAGGTTAGCGATGGGGATGGCGTGGTGCGGGGGAAGCAGCGGGGGAGCTTACCAGACGGAGGTCTTTGGCGCCGTGCAAGACGAGGGCTTGGGTGGTGGATGGAGATTCTGTGACGGTCATGGTGAATGTGAAAGGGGGAGGTTTGGAAAGAAAGGAGGGGTGAAGTGGGAGAGGGGAATAGTCATGATGGAACGAGTCGCTACTCGATAGATATACAAGGGACGTGGGGGGAAAAGAGCAATAGCCGACGCGGAGAAGCGCCGGCTATTGCTGGGTCTGGGTCAATACCCGACGACACTCAGGCACTCAGGCCATCCAGGCACTCCAGGCACCCCTCCTCTTTGCTTCTTTTGCTTCCCTCTCTGTTTCTCTCTCTTCTTTCCCCTCATTCACTCACTCACTCACTGATTCCTTTTCCTCGCTCTCGCACCATCACTCCTGTCAATCTGAATGTGGGATTCCCAGGTCATTGCCATTCCCATGGCATTTATCCAGGTTAGAGAGCTAGTAGCTGTCAGCTAGTGGGCGGGCCTTAGATAAACGTCATATCTACTACCCCCCACGCCAGGATGGTGGACCCCTCGGCTATTGATATATAATGGCTCATCGGAGCATCTCCTACCCTCTTTTCTTCCTCTACATTCTCTCTCTTTTTCACCTCTTCCTCCTTGTCTTCTTCGTCCCTCACCCCGCGCCGTTCTGACATCACATCATGCCATCCGCCTTGCTGATCGGGTCCATCGCCCATTCCACCAAGGAATGGTCCGATCTCTCCGCCATCCTAACTTTGAAGGTGAGTCCTTCCTCGACCCGGCATCGCCATGACACCCCATCTGATCGACGATGATTGTCTACTAGGAATTCCCCTCCGGAACCCGCGAGGATTTCCTCCGTAATTGTCGCGACGGCCACTACGATGATGTCGTCGCTATCTATCGCTCCAATGCTTCCAACAAGGTAAGTCGCAGGGATATCTGCCTCCGCCTCGTCGCTCCAGGCTGATTCACGTCTCCGCCAGTTCACTGGTCCCTTCGATGCCGAGCTGCTCGCTGTGCTGCCGCCATCTCTCAAATATATCGGTCACAATGGCGCGGGTTATGATAACATTGATATCGCGGCGTGCACAGAGAAGGGTATGAATGAGACAATGCCCCCACCGGAGCCGCCCGTGTTAACCCTCCCAGGTATCGCCGTCTCTAGCACCCCCGTCGCTGTGAACAATGCCACCGCCGATGTGGCCATCTTCCTCATGATTGGCGCTTTGCGACAGGCGTATGTGCCGCTCTCATCCCTCCGCGCCGGTGAGTGTCTCCCCTTCCTGTCCCAATCACAGCCTAAATAACCGCGACACAGGACAATGGCTCGGATCCTCCACCCTGGGTCGGGATCCCCAAGGGAAGGTGCTCGGAATTCTTGGCATGGGAGGAATTGGCCGCGTAAGTCCCGTGGGTGCCGATGAGTCGAACATGACTGACACTGGGGGTAGGAAATGGCCAACCGCGCACGCGCCTTCGGCATGAAGATTCAATACCATAACCGCTCTCGTCTTTCCACCGAACTCGAGGGTGGCGCCGAATATGTCTCATTCGATGAGTTGCTCGCCAACGCAGACGTCTTAAGTCTGAATCTAGCCCTGAACGCTTCCACCCGCCATATCATCGGAGCGAAGGAGTTCGAGAAGATGAAGGATGGCGTGGTGATTGTTAACACGGCACGCGGGGCGTTGATCGATGAGAAGGCGCTGGTCGCCGCGCTGGAGTCGGGCAAGGTACGTTGAGGTCTCCTACTCAGTGGGCCAGAATTAACGCTAGTAGGTTTTGTCGGCCGGTTTGGATGTTTACGAGAACGAGCCCGCGATCGAGCCCGGGTTGGTGAACAACCCCCGGGTGATGTTGTTGCCACACATTGGCACCATGACATATGAAACACAGCGCGATATGGAACTGTTGGTGCTGAATAATATACGCTCGGCCGTGGAAACCGGGAAGATGATCACGCTGGTCCCGGAACAGAAGGCGGTTTTCGGACAATAATAGTCTTGGGAGAGAGAATTTCGTTCTTATAATGCTATGATGACCAAAAATACCATAGACCGTATGTTTCTCACCTTCAATGTGCATCGTGGTAGCTCGGGACCTTAGGTAGTAGCTTCATAACTTGGTAGGTCGCGGTGGTACGTAGATATAATTCTTAGATGCCTGCGATTGAAACACAGGGAAACTCGAACATCTTTGCCAGTACTACTGTGCTCCTAGCGCTTTTAGATGCTGCATACGATCAATACTCTATTATCTGAATTACTACCAACTTACCCAGTCGGGCTATGTTATTACTACTAGTAGCCTACTCACCTAGACAGACCCTGACAGGACACAAGATCAGGTGATCTCGCTTGCCTGCTGACACCGGGGGAATCCTCACCTTCATCTCCTTGGTTCTTCAGACTCCACCATCAGACTTCACCAAAGTGAACGGACCTCCCCTCGGAATGGATTCCCTGAATGGGACTGAGTCATGACGGTGAGTAATTATTCATGATCGCAGGATGAATCCCATGATTAGGATGATGCCAAATATGAGTGCTAGTGCATTCCCTCATGCAGAAACACCCGCGAAGGATGCCAAAGGAAATTAAGCTTTCATTTCCAGCTCATCCTCCGCGTCTCCACTTGAAGGCCCGGATCCCACACTAGCCAAGGAACCCCGAGATAAGGACCCCTAGTGCCCCTATCATCATATCATCATCATCCCACCCAGGACCCTCTTGGGGGTCCGGCTTGCTCGGATGGCGTCCGTCAAGCTTACTGCTATCAGCATCCACTATCTCAAGGATCCCCGGTCGCCCTCCCGGATCAACTCATACCCCTGGATCGAATCCTCAGACTATACACACGCCACATGGCGAGCGCATGACCTCTGATTTGCTTCTATCTTACACTATCTATCTCTCAGCCTCGCCTGGTCGCTCGGGTGGTCGTCGGATGCGTCCGCCCCGAGTTCCGTGCAATTTCCTCCTCACTTAGCAGCCCACGCCATCGTTGGTAACAATCCCCCGCTGGATCCAAGCGAGCCTCCTGAGGCCACAGCCCCCAATCCACCATCCGCTGCTCTTCCCAGAACAGGAGTCCAAACTTGCGGTAGGGGTCAAAGCGAAGGCCAGCCAGTGGCCCCGCCTCAGGACTCGCCGCCATGGTTCGAAACAGCTCCCATCCGGCAGAGCCCCGCTCGAGATCCTTCCATTCTGGCCAATTCCCGAACCCCCCCATCACCCGAGGACGAGGAGCAGGCATTGCGCCACTGGGCATTGCCGGCCATCGTGTCGAGGGGTGTGGCCCAGGCCCAGGCAGGGAAGGGGGCATGGGCGCCCGGTCCGGGGCACGCTCACGAGGCCGCCGGTTTGGTGCCAATGCCTGAGGGGATGGAGCTGGGGGACAGTCCCAATTAAACTCCTTTTCTCGAGAAAGTTGTGGTAGCTGGAATCGATGAGGTGGGCAAGTCCACGCCTGAGTTTCTGGGTGTTGCCCGGAGAGCTCGTGGATCAGCTCAATGGCCGTCCACGCCTGCTCACATTGCATCGGCTGTCGAAACCGAAACGTGCTGGGTGTGCTGGTACGTAGGGAGGCAAGGTCGCTGGCGGGCCAGTCCAGCTGTGCCTTACGTTCACCCGTCTTGAGCTCGTAGAAGAACTGTACGCGCCAAAATGCCAGGATGGCCCGCTGCTCTTCTGCCCACGATGGGGATGATGCCTCCAAGCCCAGGACCGACTCGCATCGGTGTAAGCACCGGTCGAGACATAGGTGCGCCAGAGCATGAATCTGGTGCGCTAGGCCCACCAGCTTTCGGAGCAAAGGCGGGGGCACGGCGGGATCCAAACGCTGACAGACGGCCAGAGGATGGCGCAGCAATTGGAGATGCGATCGGAACTCGAAAGAGCCGAGGCGAATGGCCACCACAGCCTGAATGAGGTCGCGGGTTGGAGGGGGTACACTGGTCAGCAGAACAGCGTTGACGGTTTCTCCCGCGTGGGCATCAAAGATAGCTGACAGCCGCGAGGAGACATGGATGAGACTCCAGAGAGTCGAGAAGTCGGGGCAATGCCGAAGGACCTCGGCAAGAAGCTCATTGGGGAGCTGCAGAAGAAGCGAAGCCATTGTGACCCCCTGGGATAACCAGACGCAACGTTGAAAGGAGGAAACCCGAAATCTACCCTATCTACCAGCGGATGAATGACGCTAGGTGCCGCAAACACATCCTTCGCGGATAAGCTGAGTCAGAGTAAGCCTCAATGCCCCCGTCTATTCACTATCAACATAATATCCAATACGAGGATCCACCCCTTAGCCCGTTGTCTACTCCGTCGAACAGTATCCGGTATAGTACTCCACCACCTTGCCATTCGACGGCATATTCTGGGTATAGTATGCGGCGCCCCTGGGAAGACCATTAGCAGCGGAACAGAAGGGACAGATGAAGGAGAAGAGGCAGAAGAGGGATACGCACGCCACAAAGGTGTAAGACTCGGCGTTATCAACGGAGTTTGGGCCGGTAAAGTAGGTGTTGTCATCGCGCACCATCTTGCCCATAATCCGCCAGGCGTTGTACTCCTCGCCGGTGGTGGGGACGAACTTGTTATCGGAGAAGAGATGGAGCATTTCGTGGAAGACGGTGGCTGCGGCGGGCATGATGTTGTCGATGGCCTGGGCAGCCTGGTTGGAGGGCGGATTGCCGTTGACGAAGTCTTTGGCGGGGATAGGGTTCGGGGCGACGCTGCCCAAGTTGCCACCGGCCGAGAAAGAGCTCTGGCACAGTGTCACACTGCCGCGGCCCTGCGCGATCGTATAGCCCAGGCTGCCGTCTGCGCACTGGTAATCCGTGACACTCGACCCCTTCTTCTGGTCGAAGAAGTACACCAGCTGCTGCGGAACCCAGTAGGGGTAGACCGACGTCAACACGACCTGTTGCGCCACCGCGATCTGCTTCCACCAGTCCTTCATGTATGAATCCTGCACAATCAGCGTGTCTCCTGTCTTCTGGGCGTTTTGGTGGGTGTTGCCATTCTCATCCCGCAACGGGCTGCTCATCGTCTGGCGGATGCTGTGGTCACCACAGAAGAGCAGCGGCAGCTTGGTTTGTCCCGACAGCGCGCCCCCGGTTTGCAGCCAGTTGCTGATGTAGTCGTACCAGACTACACTCTCCCCATTAGTTTGCGTAATCAACCAGCAACTCGTTCATCCCGTCAGGCTACTCACGTTTCATCCCAGCCACCGCTGTGGCATCAGTTCCCTGGAAAAAGGCGTCGAAGAGCCGGACCATGGCCGGATCCGAGGCGATATAAGAATCGCATGCCTTGCTTCCTGCCTCCGCCAGCTTCAGTGCATCACTCGCCAGTTGATCCAGCGTGGCCGTGCTGTACGCCGCGCAGTTTCCGTTGAGTGTGCTGTCGGTGACGACGTCGAACAGCTGAGCCATCGGGAGCGCAGTGGCGGCCAAGGTGAGGGCACCATGGCCGACAAGGACCAGCGCAGGGGAAAGAAGTTGTCGAAGCAACCACATGATGGAATCACGGCGTTCAGAAGAGCTGTCGCGTTTGAGAAGCAGAAGCAGCAGACTAGGAAATGGAGGCCTTTTCTGCACTGGGCCTCCTATTTCCGCTCGCCTGGGGGGAAATTAGCTCGGGATCCTTCGTTGGGATCAGGTCACCTTGTGCACGGCGATGGATCGCGCCCCGGTCCCCACTAGCGCACGCCCTTCTGCAGGAACAAGCTAGCACGCAGGAATATCCTTTGGATTAAAGCGGATCTCCTGCAGGTACGAGGGATCCTGGAGGCGGCTGACAAGCCCCTGACTCGGACAAGATCTGCCTCGAGGCGAGCCACGGGTCCCATTTATCTACCAGCACTCTGCTCCCACCCCCCCATGAGGAGGAAGACGCCGCAGAAGACAGGCAGGTATTGACGACGATGCGGTTGCTCGAGAATCTGGGCCTGTTGTGGCTCAGCGTACAGGCTGTTAGCCCCATCGCGGCCCATGCGTCCCATGGTCATCATGGTCTGCAACATGCCCACCTTCATCAGGCCCATCAAATGATTCCCCGGGATATCACTTCGTTCAACCTCTTATCTTCGACTATCTTGACGAACGGAACGCTTTCTGGTACCCGGCCAGCCTTGCCCCCCGGGAAACCTCAGGTAGCGTGCCGTGGAACCCAGCCTGGTCCTGACTGACGCGATCCATAGCCCCCGCCCCCGTACATGAAGGACAATGTCAACAACTTCTATGGCACGGCGCCCGACCGCGGCCGCCAGAAGGGGCCCGTGTTGGGTTCACTGAATGCCACGACGCACGGTCTGATGGAGGCCAGTGATAACACCGACGATTACTGGCTGTCGAGCATGGGAAGTGCTGGCGTGGTGGGTGATGAGCGGCCTCCGCATCGCCGTCCAAAGATGCTGACCTCCCTCGAATAGATGCCTCTCGCCCCCTCAAACTATCAACTCTTCCGCAATGTTAAGGACTTCGGAGCGGTAGGCGACGGAGTCACTGATGACACCGCGGCCATCAATCGTGCGGCTGCCACGTACGGGCTGGACGATCTGACCAGCCTGCGCTGTGGTGAGGACTGTGGCTCGACCTCCATCCTCGGGGCTGTCGTCTACTTTCCCCCAGGCACCTATCTGATCAGCACTCCCATCATCCAGTACTACTACACGCAGTTTGTGGGCAATCCCACTGACAAGCCCACCATCCTGGGCTCAGAGAATTTTACCGGCATTGCCCTCTTTGACACGGACTTCTATATCCCCGGGGGCGATGGCTCGGAGTGGTACATTAACCAAAGCAACTTCTATCGCCAGATCCGCAACTTCATCTTCGACATGACCAGCATGAACTGGACCAACACCGATAATGATCAGACCTATGTTCCGGCCGGCATTCACTGGCAAGTCGGCCAGGCCACGAGCATCACCAATTGCGACTTCAAGATGTCGGTCTCGAGCGGCACCCAGTCGGCCACTGCTGTGGGCATCTTCATGGAGAACGGTAGTGGAGGCATGGTCTCGGATCTGACCTTTACCGGAGGGTGAGTTGGTCTCTAATCGGGGTCGATTATCTGCTAACTGGTCCCCAGCAATATTGGTTTCCTCGCCGGCAGCCAGCAGTTTACCGCCATCAACCTGCAGTTCACGTCCTGTTTGACCGCCATCAAGTCTATCTGGAACTGGGGCTTCACCTGGAAGAATATCTACGTGCTCTCGTGTTATATTGCCATCGATGCTACGGAATTCTCCGGCGTCGATGACCAAGGCACCGGCTCGATCGCTGTTATCGACTCCCACTTCAATGGTGTTCCTTATGCCATTACAGTAGCCAAGGAGGACAACGAGCAGCCGAACATTATTCTGGACAACCTGCTAGTCGAAGATTCCACCTCGGTGGTCCTTGTCTCCGGCGGTGATACTATCCTGGAGGGCTCATCCGGAGCCTTGTACTATAACTCCTGGGCCAACGGCTATGAGTACTTGCCCGACGGGAGCGGTGGTATCCTGACTGGATTCATGGACCCGGCCCCTGACAAGCCAGAGTCACTGCTGGATAGCTCGGGCGCCTACTTCCGGCAGGCGAAGCCGCAGTACGCGGATGAAACCCCGATCGTAGCGACAGAGAACGGGGTGTCAAATGACATGAGTGGCGACCAAGCGTCGGCGATTAACACCCTTCTGGCTGATAACGTGGGATCAGTCATCTTCTTCCCAGCCGGTATCTACCTGGTCGAGGACACCATTAAGGTTCCCGTGGGTAGCCGCATCATCGGCTCGGCCTGGAGCCAGATCATGGGGACGGGCTCCGCTTTCCAAGATGAGAAGAACCCGAAGGTGGTCGTGCAGGTGGGCGAGGCGGGCGACCAAGGCACCATTGAGATCACCGACATGCTGTTTACGGTCCAGGGTCCGACAGCTGGCGCCATCCTGATGGAGTGGAATGTCCACGAGAGCACCCAAGGCAGTGGTAAGTGTCTCCCAGGGCCCCGGGGAATCGAGAATTCATGAAAAGTCGACTGACGATGACTGTAGCGGCCATGTGGGACAGCCACTTTCGCGTTGGCGGCGCCAATGGCACAAACCTAGGGCTGGACGAGTGTCCGGCCGGGTCGGGGGTCAACACGGACTGCATGGCAGCGTCGTTAATGCTGCATATCACCAGCACGGCATCGGCCTATTTGGAAAACGTGTGGGCATGGGTGGCCGACCACGATCTGGACAGCCCGTTGAATGCAGCATCGTCAGAGAGCGACGCCGGAGTACCGCTCAACGTCGAGACAGATATCTCCGTCTATGGTGGTCGGGGCATCCTGATCGAATCGCAGGGCCCCAGCTGGCTGTACGGCACGGCCAGCGAACACTCGCAGCTGTATCAGTACGAGCTGCTCAACGCCTCCACCATCTACCTGGGCCACATGCAGACCGAGACCCCCTACTACCAGCCCAGTCCTAATGCCCTGAGCCCCTACACCATCGGCCTCTTCTCGGGCGATCCCACTTTCTCCGACTGCTCCGATGATCTCTGTCGGGGCGCCTGGGCCCTGCGCGTGCTCAACTCGACCGACATCTTCATTTACTCGGCCGGCTTTTACTCGTGGTTCAAGGACTACGATGAAAGCTGCGTGGACGACGCGACGTGCCAACTGGCCCTGGTGGACACCAACTATGCTAACGGGCTCTGGCTTTACAACCTCTTCACCAAGGGTGGCGTGCAGGTCGTGTCCCCCGAGGGGGGGTTGGAGCCACTGTACTTCAACTCGACCACGCAGGATGGCTACACCAGCGAAATCGCCGCATGGCTGGCGCTGGCCCAGGGGGGCGAGGACATCGGCACCACCAGCAACACGTCGGGTAGCGTCTACATCGACCCGTCTATCTGGAACGAGAGCAGCCCGGTGAACGTCTCGTGCTGGGAGCCGTGCGAGTACATCCTGCCCCCCATCGTCCTGCCAACCAACACCACCTTTATCTATCCCTCACTCGTCACGCCCGTCGTTATCGGCGAGCCGGTGCCAACGTGGTACGTCTACAACGGCAACACCACCACCACCACCGAGTATGTCACTAGCACCACCACCATCACCGTCATCGTCCCCGCCGTGACGACCTCGACGGTTAGCCAGTGGAACGTCGCCATCGGCTCCAACACCACCTCGACCGTCATCACCGCGTCGCCCAGCGTCATCGCCCCGGCCTTCAACGTCACCTACCCCCCCTTCGTGTGGAATGGCACCACCTTTCCTCCCGCCGTCTACCCCTTCTACCCGCCCCCCTGGCCGGGTACCACCATCCCCACGCCGACGGTCGCGACCACCAGTCCGGACGTTGTTACCTGGGTCAGTGGCGGCGCCACCTGGGTGACCACCCTGCCGGCCTCGACCACCTCCTCCACCACCGATACCGGGTCCAAGACTACCGGGGGTGGTAGCGATGATGATCAACACCATCACCATATCACTCATCACCGGGGTGCGCCGCACCCGACGTGTCTGAACTCGAAGCTTTGCGGGCATAAGTGCAATGAAGGTCTGCTGGGCCTGATCTTCAATGTGTGCGATCCATGCTGGACTGGCTGTGGTGGATCTAGCTGTTCGTGCCCTCGTTGCCCCCGATCCATGTGCTTCGGTCGAGAATGCTAACTGGTCCCAGCGCCCAACGACGAGCCCAACAACCCTAACGGCGATCCAGACAACTCCAGCAGCTCGTCGTCCTCCGAGTGTGAAACCGCCACGTACAGCTCTTGCAGCACCGCCTGCATCACCGCCTCCCCATCGGATAGCTGCACCTCCACCTGCAGGGAAGTCGTCGGCTGTGACACCACCGGCACCTCCAACAGCTTCACTTGGACCCCGGCGCCGCTCTTCACCGGCACGCCTGATTCTTGGTCGGACTATTCCGTCTCTGGGTCAGCCCTGTCGGAATCCGAATGGTTGGCCGCCGGTGCCATCTACTCCGAGTTCACGACCATCACCGGCGTCGACACCCCAACGACGACAGCAACGGGGACAGGCACCGCTGCCACCGGAGGCGCCTCGGGCGGGAGTGGTTCCTCCGGGAGTGGTTCCTCCGGGACGGGTTCCTCCGGGGATAGCACGGGTGCCTCGACCAGCACCCACACGGTGACAGTCGCCCCGACGCCCACCAGCACCGTAACCGAAGTGATCGTCGTCTCGACCGTCACCAAGGTCGCAACCTCCAGCTACCCGGCCCTAGCCGGAGCCGCCGTGATTGCAGCAGAACAACGCCTCGAAATCCGCAACATCGAAGTCCGCGATTACGACCTCAACTTCGTCGGAACCTCCACCACCGTGGACGTCTGCAGCGCCGGGTGGGCGTACAACTACGGCGCTGCTTCACCCACCCCTACCGCCTGGTCTGCCATCCCCAAATACGTTTCCTTCTTCTCCGTCCTCACCGTCCACTCGTCCAAGTACTCCGACTGCGTCTACACCAACTCGGCGGCCCCAAGCGATGGAGACGGCGGCACCCTCTCCTGTAACAATGATTTCACTCTGCCCTGTGCGATCGAAACCGGACCCGTCCTGGGCTGTAATGAAGATATCCTGGCGGGATATGATACCAGTATCAAGGTACTGGTCAATTGTCCCATCTCCACCATGACCACCACCTACTCGACCTATAGCTCCAGGGTGACGGTGACCACGGAGATTGAGAAGTGAGCAACTTTGCGGGGTTGGGGTTAAGGTTTCTCTTTTTGTATATATATTAATTTGTATCGTGGCTTCTGTGCGGGTGAAGCTTTGATCAAAATGTATTTTTTGTTGTTGTTCGTTCCGCTATTTGGGAAGTCGCGAATGTAGTACTAGTCGTAGCACTTCTGATTCATCCCAACTGGTTGACGCCATTGATGCGAAATCCTCTGTTCAGTCGAATCTCGAATCCTCCGTGATGTCCGTGACAATCATGGAATGATCGTAGCGGCGCTTTAATCATCACTAATACATCCTTTCATCCATATCCAGTATCCTTTTTTCTTTCTTTCTTGTCTCTCGTTTTGGCCAGCATCGGAGTTTTATAAGATCATTCTGAACCAGGACCAGTCAGTCAGTCCTTCACAATGAGTCCCAGAAAGCCCACCAAGGCAAAAACTCGGAGCCAAGCCCGGCCTGTCATATCCGGACGGATTACGCGCTCGACGAAATCCCCACGTACAGCGGGAGCTCGGAGACGTACTCCGAGTGCAGGAGGCCGAAGTCGAGAGGCTAGCCACATCCCAGTTGAAGGCCATCCCCCGGCTTGGGCAGAGGTTTGTAACGCAGTTCTCGAGATGATTCTGGCCATGGACATGGATACTGAGTCTCGACTATAGTCCCGGCCAGAACTATGTGATGCGCTTCCTTGGTTTCGTGCGCTTCAGGGAGGGGTCTATCATAATGGAAACTTGTGCTTCGGGTTTCTTATTGATGCGGACTGTGGGATTCGCTCCTATGTGGATGAGGAAATTATTATCACGAGAGTGTATGTCGAATGTGGAGTCTTGCGTTCGGGTTAGATGACTGATAGTGATAGTGGTGGTGGCTGCACTAAGGATGCCGAGGGGAACCTGATCCTGCTTAAGGACCAAGATAATAATGGTTCCACTATCAGCAGTATCGCAAATAGTATGAAGTTGAAGGTCCCAGTGGGCGTAATTATAGGTCGGTATCGCTCTGGCTAGCTGTGATCACTAACTGACGAACGAACTAGGGGACCGCAACACTCTCCTTTCCAGGAAGCTCCCGCATCGGTATAACGTGATGGCGTACTTTCGGATCACCCACCTTTGGTACGAGAAGATTGGCAGGAAGACGGGCGCAAAAGTCCGGTTCCAGAAGTTGGGTTTGTCGAATAGAAGCTGGTGGGCAGCCAAGGATCCGCCCTTGCTTGAAGGACGGGACTTTGACCTTCAGCCAGCACAGGCCCTTTGTGCAGCCTGTTGCCAAATGAGCCCTCGGGTGTATAATGAGGGCTGGATGTGTCTTATGCCTTCATGCAAACGATTCTGGGCCATAAAAAGCGCGTCGTCTCCTCCATCAAACCTCAGCTTTCATCCGGACTTCCTCAAAGCGCGTCTCCATCCTGACCAAGCAATCCAGCCTCACTATAGCCTTGTACCCGACCTGCTTTCGACCTTGACAGAGGCTGATGGAGACGCTCTGTCCAAGCGTATTGCATGGAAAGGAATCGTGTGTCCTCGATGCGCTCGGTGCATCTCACGGACGTTTTGGTCGGGCTGGAAATGTGCAGATATTAGCTTTCCTGCAGGCAATTCTCATGAATGCACATTTGAGAAGATGCTGGGCATGCGACCCATCTCGCTCCGGTCGGTTATCGAAGATTTGGAAATGAGTCCAATCAAACGGGCTCTCAGCTTTGATCCGAAGTTCATGGTGCCAGAGATTGATGACCGGACTCTGCACCCTTATCGAAAGCTGACCTATATGATCCCCGGGGTGGGCAGCATCACCCATCTGGTTTCCAACCGCGCGATCAACACCCGTCCTAATGGGCCCGATGATCTCTTCAAGCAACTGCAGGGCGCCGATCTTGGATTACGGCGCTACCCTTTACAGAAGAGCGTAGGTGAGTGAATACTATTGGACTTGCTCGTCGGGTGCCAATGCTAACAGTATAGTTGCTGGAACCCTTACTGCCCATTTCGCCGTCAACTATGTGCGTCGCTTCCAAGGGAGACCATCTTCAGGCTCGGTACTAACCTCAGTAGGGAATGCCCTACAAATACGTCGTCTCCGTAGCATCCAAAGGATTCGACGACGCTTGCGATGAAATTTTGCGGGCATTGGGCCGGTTAACGTGGGCAACGGAGCAGGCCGTAAATGATGCCGGCGACAGCTTTCTCCCGCCCAACGAATTACTGGTCCTGGGATATTTTGAGGACATGAAGATTGGGGTATGTCACGTAGTCTCCCTGTCTGTCTTTCCATTCCCGTCATTGATATGCTCCGCAACAGTATCATGACGATGGAGAGTCATCGCTCGGTCCCACCATCGCCACACTTTCGCTGGGTGCAAAGTCCACCATGCTCATCCGCATGAAGTACAAGTACTATCATGGCTACAGCAAAGCAAAAGTGGCTCTCTCCGAAGACCCCGTGCTTGATGGGTGCGAGAACCATCCCCAACGACAGGCTCTCAAGGGTCAGCTCATCAATGGCCGTATAAGCCAATCCACATATGACAATCTCCGCTCGGGGCTCTTGAAGAAAGGCAGAGGCGGAGAAGCATCGCCGTGTATCAAATTGGAGCTCAATCACGGAGACTTGGTCGTGATGCATGGCGAGAACCTGCAAAAGTACTATGAGGTACGATCACTTAATAGCGATTCACAGAATCTTCTATCTGATCCCCACTTCTCTTTAGCATTCAGTCATCCCAGAAAAAAGACTGCGATTTGCCTTGACCGCTCGTCATATAAAATCTGAGCATGTGGATGCGACGGAGCTAGAGAAAGGACGATTCTCACTGGTTCAGGATCAAGTTTATGACGGGAAGTAGACGAGTTATTGTTCCCCTGGGGACTATTGTGACCTTCCAGACATGAGGTATTCGAGGTTCGGATTAGTCTTGATGAACCCCCCCCCATCATCACTGGTGTGGTATATAGATGCTCGATACAGCATAGACATAAATATAGCGATGTGTCGCTCCTTCCACGGATAAAGGCAGTTCTTGAGTGGGACCTCAATCGTAATCATGCCTGGTATGTCAGCACAATAAACCACGGCCCTGCGCGATATAGTCTGCCTGGGGTTTGATAATCAAACAAGGTATGCACGAGTCGGAGAAGATGCGAGGAAGAAAGATCAAATCCAGACAGTTGTCCTCTAATTAACTCAGGTCCACCCACCAACAACAGGTCTACTAATATAACGCTCGAAATAGAAAGAACATGAATAACGGAATGGATATATATGTACACTTCGCTGAATTCAATCACGCACTTTTCTTGTTAGCCCGCTGGGCCAGCAAGTTCAACGCACTACCGGCCAGGACAAAGGCACACTGGTCCGGGCTGAGGGTGTGCTTCACGGGGATGACGAAGGTCTCGCCGGAGCGCTTGGTCACCTGCAGCTGGATCGAGCCCTGTCCGCCGGCCTGCAGCACATCGTACAGTCCCTCGGTGGCGACCTGGTCGCACGCGTCGATCCGGTCATAGTCCGCCGGGTTCGCGAAGGTCAAGGGCACCACACCCTGCTTCTTCAGGTTCGTCTCGTGGATACGAGCGAAGCTCTTCGCCACGATGATGCGGCCACCCAGGTACCGGGGCTGCAGGGCGGCGTGCTCACGCGCGCTACCCTCACCGTAGTTCTCCTCGGCCACAACCAGCCACTCCTTTCCGTCGGCCTTCCACTGAGCTGCCAAGTCCGGAATGGAGTACTGCTTGCCCGCCTCATCGTAGGCAACGTTGGTCTCGCCAGTAGCCGCATTGACGGCGCCGATCAGGGTGTTGGCAGAGATGTTGGGCAGGTGGCCCTTGTACTTCAACCACGGACCAGCCGCCGAGATCGTATCAGTCGTGCACTGGCCACGGACCTTGTACAGAACCTTGAGGCCAGAAAGCTCGCCCTTGGGGAACGGTGCGAACGGCTCCAGCAGGGCCAGACGATCCGACGTGGGGGAAACAATGACCTCGCAAGACGCATCGGGCACAGCTGCTGTGGGCTGGAAGGCTGGGTTACCATCCGCAAAGCCGTCACTGGGGAGGGCGTAACCGGTAGGGGGCTGGAACCGGAACTCCTCGCCGCTAGGGGTCTTGAGGCTGTCCGTCATGGGGTTGAAGGTGGTGCTTCCCGAGTAGACCATGGCGGTGACCAGCTCCGGGGAGGCCAGGAAGTTCATGGTTCTACGGTTGCCATCGTTACGACCGGGGAAGTTGCGGTTGTAAGAAGTCAGGATGGCGTTATCCTCGCCCTTGGGGATGCCATCAGTGCGCTTCCACTGGCCAATGCAGGGACCGCAGGCGTTGGCCAGCACAGTGCCGCCCGCCTGGGAGAAGGTCGACAGAGTCTGATCACGGTCCAAGGTGGCCCGGATCTGCTCACTACCGGGGGTGATGAAGAAGTCAGACTTGGGCTCAAGTCCGGCGGCAGAGGCCTGCTTGACCAGGTTCTCGGCACGAGTCATGTCTTCGTAGGAACTGTTCGTGCAGCTACCGATCAAGCCCGCACCGAGAGACTCCGGCCAGCCCTTCTCGCGGACGGTATCAGCGAAAGAAGACAAGGGAACCGAGAGGTCAGGGGTGAAGGGACCGTTGATATGCGGCTCCAACGTCGACAGGTCGATGGTGATCAGCTGGTCGTACTCGGCACCTGTGTCAGCCCGGAGTAGGTTCTTGGGTCCGGAGGCGGCGATCTCCGACGCGGCACGGGCAACGTCAGCCCGGTGAGTCGCCTGAAGGTAAGGAACCATGCTGGGGGAGAAGGGGAACACGGAAGTCGTGGCGCCCACCTCAGCACCCATGTTACAGATGGTGGCCATGCCGGTGCAGCTCAGGGTCTCGAGACCCGGTCCATGGTACTCGATGATGAACCCGGTTCCACCACGGACGGTGAGCTTGCCAGCCAAGTGGAGGATGATATCCTTAGGGGCGGCCCAACCATTGAGCTTGCCCTCCAGGCGCACACCCAGAACGCGGGGCGCCTTGAGCTCCCAGGGGGCGTCAACCAGCGCATCCACGGCATCAGCGCCACCGACACCGATGGCAATGGCACCAAGACCACCTGCATTGGGGGTGTGACTATCAGTTCCCAGCATCATCAGACCCGGAGCAGCGTAGTTCTCCAGCACGCTCTGGTGGATGATACCGGCACCCGGGGGCCAGAATTCGATGCCATAGCGCTTGGCGGCACTCTCCAGGAAGTCAAACACCTCGCTGTTACCCTTGATCGAGGCAGGCAGGTCGGTGTCGGCACCGCGCTCACCCACGATCATGTGGTCACAGTGAATACTGGCGGGCACGGCCGTGGAGGGCAGACCGCAGGACATGAACTGCAACAAGGCCATTTGGGCCGAAGCATCCTGCATTGCCACACGGTCAGGTTTCAGCTTCAGGTTGGCCTTGCCGCGAATGTCGCGGCCATTATCGGTACCGGTCAGGAGTGACTCCTCCGGGTTGTCCAAGTGGGCGTAGAGGATCTTCTCCGCGAGGGTCAGGTTTCGGGACTGGCCCAGGACTCGGCGAACGTTTTCGAGGTTCTGAACAATCTTATGGTAGGGAGGCAAGCGGGAAGAGGTCACCGGTGAGGCCTCGGTGGCCAGACCACGACGAGTGAACAATCGTTGCGGGGAGAGGCATTTTGGAGCCAGCTAAAGACACGGGGAAGTGGAGAGGTTAGTCGTCCATCCATCTATCCGTCATGACTCACGGCCATTAAACTTACCCTCTGAGAGACGGTGGCCCGTTGCCAAACAAGCTGCCTCACCATGATCGCGCCAGGAGCTTGGAGGAATTGCGGAGGAAAGTCAACTAGGTCGTCGGCGAAGAGCAATTTTCTTGCCCATTTGTTAGTCGCAACTCTTTTTTTTAGCTCCCCCTTGATTGGCCGGCGCCACCGCCGATGCCGGGGCTGGACCCCGGTCGATACGCGGGGCGATACCGGCAAGGGTATCGATTTCGTCATGACCAATGTAATATCATCCGGGGCGGAGGAATGGATGATCCCTCCGGCCCCGTCAATTAAACTATGACCTCTTTTACAAGTCGAAGGCATCCCCCGATGGCTCCGAGGATCTCATCAGTACAATATCACATGCCCACCACCCATTGATCAGTTGGTAATCACCGACGCTGAGTTATCCCATTCATCACTCTCGGCCACATCGACCAGCCACCGCGCCACGCTGGTCCGGCTCGTGCTGGCCATCATCGGCACCCCTTTGCCATCCTCCGCCCACACCTTGACCCTTGTCTCCTTCGTCTCGACCAGCCGCGATGGCCGCACGAACACATAGTCCACCCCGCTGGCCCGCACCTCCCGCTCCGTGTCATTGTGGTCGTCATACTGGTGCGACATGTTGGACGTCTTCATCAGCAGGCGCAGCAGGCAGTGCATCCGAGCCCACGAGTCACCCACCCCAAACGCCTGCAGAATAACGATTTTGCGCACCCCAAACTCCTTCATCGCAGCCACCACATTGGCGTTGCAGTCGGCCATCAGTCGCGGCGGAGAAATCGGGGTGGCAAACGGACTGTCGCTCGCTCGGTGAGCATTCAGCGTCACGATCACGACGGCAGGCATATCTGCCTTGAAGGCAGCTCGGACATCATCTAGCTCGGTCGGAGTGCATAAGGAGCTGTTAGCTCGGGGGGTCATATTTCTGGTCGTGCGCTTATCGAGTGTACCTTGAATAATATCCAGCCCGGCTCGCGCACCACCCAGCGCGTCCGGCGTGCGGGCCAGGGTGGTGACTTGATGACCTGGGGGACGTTAGCCTATCCATGACCAAGTGAGCTGTAGAGTGTAGCGCCTACCTCGCCTGAGCAGCTCGCTAATGACCAGCCTACCGCAACGCCCAGTTCCGCCTATCACAGGACGCGCATGTTGCTGGATGGAGATGCCAGTCCCAGTAGGTCAGCGGGCCTCTTGAGCAAGTCAAAGTAAAGGGAGACAGTTTGGCTGGTTTCTTTCTAAGATTACCAAGAAGGCTTGGTAATTCTAAATACTCACCCATCCTGTCGGGCTGTCTATGTGTCATTCAATGGGCTGGCGGGTTTACTAACTGGCAGCCTCCCGAGCAGCCTTCGGATCCGAGCGGACATGATGCCCCTTCGGGGTGCCCGGAATAGTCAATCTGTCTGCTAGTACTAACGACTAGTAGGTACCTGGCAGGATTCAGATATTCCATCTGGGAGCGAATCGTCCCTTCGCCATGGAATCCTGACCAACAGAATGTCTTTGGGTTACGTGGGTACCTACACAGTAGTAGATGGAGTGTGTCGATATGTCGATCCGTGCAGGACTTGTTGGTCCAAGTGGGGACGATCGGATGGGACCCACCTGCAAAGGGCCGATAAGCATGTTTGAGGTTCTTCATCAACTAGGAACCATCTATGGAGTAGAAGATACTACGAGATAGGTATTGTGTAGGTCCCAACTACGTAGATATCAAGTACTCACCTACCCGAGGAAGGCTTCTGAACGATTGGGTGGGAGTCCTTCCGCTGAGGATATCAATCTCCGGCTGCTGCTCTCTCGACAAGTGGCTTGCCACCTCACTGAAATGCCTCATACAAGCGATAGATAGCTATCAACCATAATGTATGATGTACCTATCCGCTTCTTGTTGGTCTTTTGCTGGCCCGGGCCAGCCTGTTCTTCTTTTGAGTATTCACCACAATGGTAAGCCGATTATTATCATTCCGGGCATCAGCATATGATCTATTCGTTATGATAGGGCGAGATACTACGAATTATCCCCCGTCTCTATCTGCCACGACAACAAGCACAATCCTCTCTGCCGAATTACGAAAGTCTCACCTTGATTCTTGCCAACCAGGACTATGGCCCCTTGGTCATGTGTTTACCAAACCTTGCTGGTGAGTACTAAGGTACCGTCACACTACCCCGTTCGAGCAGCAGCCTCTTGTGGCTTGGAATAGGTCATAAGAGGCTTTCTTGCTTACAACCAATCAATAATTGAGGGTGGAATCGTAGTGCGCATACTAGAGTGTCAGATTCACGCCCATAGGATCATGTTATTATAACTCGTGCAGAGTCTTCACGTAATAAGATATACTCCGGGCTGTACGTGGGGTCAGACAGCCCGGTGCCCAAGAAACTACTAGCCAGGTCAGCCCGACGTGCAACCCAGCCGAGTCGGTCTACTCTCCAACAGCAGATCACTAGTGGATGTGTACCCTGAAGTATATGCAACCGTGTGTGGAGGCTGGGCTAGATTTAGTGAGTCCAACAAGAAGGAAGGCGTAACCATGCCCAATCACAGCCGGAGATAGGCGCCGTGGTTGGGTCCTTTGTGCAGCCCGGGACAACGAGGTTGCAGAGATCACCATTGATAACGGTGACAACAGTATACATCGCAGAGGTAATGGTACATGCGATACGAATCGTGTATATATCTTGAGTGTCAATACAGTAGTAGTTATTACTACGGTACTGACACTTATTATCGCAAAAATAGCTAAAATAGATTGAAGCACAGAGAAAGTGAATTAAAAATGAAGACAAGAGAAGGAAAGGAAAAGGAAAGGGAAATCCTCAAAAGGAAACCGCGCAGCGATACGGTATTGAGAGGAAATACGGACATGGCCGACAGACAAAGAAGCGCTCGTCAGTCTTTGTCCGGTGGATAAACGGGTCCGCATCTCAGCCACCAAATCGCAAGGCTTAGCATCTATCTACCTACTCCGTCCCTACTAGTAAATAGCTAGGCCTGAGAGGTAAGGGGCGGTCGCACAAGCTGCTATTCTTTTGGTTTTATTACTTTTTACTTTCCCATTTTCCACACAAGTGACACAACACACTTAGGTAGGATAATCCTCCGCAGCCTCCCTCTTGCTGCTGGTGCTGCCAGTCTTAGCCATGGTCATGGGTCCTGAAGTCGTGACTATCAGTTGGTTCCCCATGACCTGGAATGCAGATGAAGATGAACAGCCGATGGGGGTTTCTGTAAGTGACTCGTCCAGAATGAAATGTCCCAGAGAAAGCCAAAGTCGTGCGTCCAGGAATCGTATTTAGGGGGACGTGGATGGAAGGGGGGAATATGTAATTGAGGCGGTGCAGAAGGGCGGCTACCGAGCTTTGACTTATAAGCCCTGCCGCCTTCCCCCCCGCGGTGGGTACTACTTAAGGCCCATCTTCTCCCCATCCCATCAACCATGGCCATGCCGCCATCGCCACCTCTGGAAGCCCGGCCTCCCCGCTCCAGCAGAATCCTACGGGTTATGTACCATATCCCCCTCGTGGCGCGCATCCTCTCCTGGCTCCAGAATCTCACCAACCCCTGCATGGATCCTTCCCTGGAAGCTATCGTCCGTCAGGACCGCTTCAAGTTCCTCCGCAGCGAGCAGGTCGTCCAGCTTTTGTATAGTCAGTTCGAGCTGGAAATCATTAGGCTGAAAGATGTCGAACCGAACATCGAGGGCGACGGTACCACTGCCCTGGGAAACTTGATTCGAGTGGGCGTGCCGGGAAAATCTGATCGGAAACGTCTCACGCCATCCCAATACCTTTTCGACCAAGACTTCTCCGAGGTCAATCGCACCATCACTAACGTCCTCGCTCTGAAATGGCTTCTAGCCGATGATTACGATTCCTTCACCCTCCACCAGCCCAAACCTGTCAAGTTGTCCCGCGATACGTTCCAGGAATTTAGCCGCTTGGCAAGAGGGATCTTAAAGACGCCAGAATACATCCTGGCCTTGATTGTGTCCCTGGTTCTGGGAGACGTGGGCAAAGATCCGAATCTGGTGAGGGAGGTGAAGGAGAAAGAAGGGAAAGAAGGGGGGGAGGAGATAAATCACGACACAGTCCTCGAAAGGGCAATTGAACTAAAGCTGATCGGGTCGTCGTCCCTGGAATTGCTGTCGACCACTTTTCAAGACCATGTGAAGCGAGGGGTGAGGCTCGGGGCAAAGCTCAATATCCCACAACTAACCCAAGGTGAGAATGTCCCGGGGAGTCTACAGGGTCTTCGAGACCTAGAAGGACATGCGGAGGCATTTCAGTTGAAGTATCTTGAAATCATGTTCGATGTGGCAGGTGCAGGGGGGCATATCGACGCCCGTGGGGCAATCCGGATGATTGAACCGGTCTGTCGATCTTTTCTACTGGCCTTTGATATCCTTCAGCGCGTCATAGAAAACCAGATTACTCTCCAGGAGGCTTACAATGAAGTCCTGAAAAATCGCGGCGTCATTTTAACCAAGCAGGGTTTCAGAGAGCTCTCCACAGATAACCCGACTGATCGGGCCTTCCTTCGCCTTTGCGCAATGGGCAGAGTAGCAGATGAGGATATGGCTGAGCGATTTAATGACGCCTTTTTCGGCCTTCCACGCAGCACGCGAGAAGAACTCGTGGATGAGCTAAATAGCAGTGGTTTGGACGGCCAACCAGCTGTAATTCTCTATTACATGCCTGCACTATTTGCAGAGTTACTTAGGGTTACTCGGAGCAAGCCAAGGCCGGAGCAAGTGGAAGCGCTGAAGTCGCTAATGGCTTTTATGGCTCATGCATACCGTGATTCGAAGCCTCATGCAGGCCAAAAGGTCCCCATCATTGAATGTGATGTGTCCCCAGCCAGACGCTTCATGCAGACGCCGGATTTTCAGGATGATCCTCATTCCCTAGAAAAATACGTTCTTCCGGGTCTAGCCTCTTGATGCAGACCTTGCGCCTTGGTAGACCTCACGAATCCGCTAATCTTCAACCTGGAGTTGCAGCTGTGTCGCCCTCGGCCGGAGTTTGAAGGTCCATCCTTTTTCTACCTACATCATGAGCCTTTGCTGCTTGCTTCGATTTGTTCCTTCCACCAGCCTATATTCTTTCCCATTCATGCGAGGCTACGATTATTATGATATCCATGACCATTGAACGATGGAACTTTTGATCGCGATAGTCGCGTCTATCCTGGATTTCGTGGCCCTGTTGTTGTGGGCCAGGTCCCAGGTCAGGCATTCTCACGTCCAGAATCCTGTATGCCTTCGAATAATCAATCCGGAGGGTATCGTTCTCTTGCGTGTATGCGCAGTCCAGCCAGTACAGCGGAGCCGACTCCGATGATACGTGATACATATCTCACATGCAGCCACCTTGTCATTCCGGTTCATCTGCTTTCATCTCTACTCCTCGGAGGGAATGGTCGTGGGAGAAATGAACAATGTGGTATACGTTACGTCTGAACACCGTAAATCCAGCCACGTCGACCCGCGCGGTAGGGTTCCAGTCCTAGGCAGACGGGACAGAATCTGGCTGCGGGGTGCTCCCCATATTTAGACACCCAGCACGGATCGTAATATAGGCACGTATATTCATGGTCTCCATATATCATGTCAAGAGAAATATAAAAAAAAAAAACCCCCTCCCCATCCACCAAAGCGCATCATCTATACATTCATTACATTACAATAACCGCAAGAGCTCGAGATCCTTCGCCACAGCCGGACTAGACTGCGCACAATCCTCAAGAAACTGCAGCATCTCCTGGTTCCACTGTTCCCAGCCCGCAGGCAAAGTCTCATGTAATCGTCGATCAGGGGAGTGAGCTATACAATAGAAGAGGAGGATCTGACCAAAGAACCTGGGGGGAGGGGGGGAATAGTGAGCATCAGCCGCGTTATGTGGCAGTCCGGGGTGGGGAGGGTCGCATGGACTTACTGAGAGCAAAAGGCGAATTTGATCGGGATACAACTCTTCATTCTTTGAAAGACGCCCCCGACAACAGGCCAGTTCACGGCGTTGAAAAGACCCCGGCGGATCTGCTCGAGATCATTCTCCGTCAAGGAGCCGGGGATGTGGAGGGCTTTGTAAAGATAGGGGCGGCCGATGTGGAAATTGGCGATCATGTACCGGCCGCGAAGCATGGCTTCGGACACGGCGATTGCCGGGGATAAGGCGTGGCGGGTGGAGGGGAAAGGTAGATGGGAGGCTGGTGATGACGGGGCGGAAGGGTTGGCATCCGTGGTGGTGGGAGCTGGAGGGGTGTCGGAGAATTGTAGAGCAGCTGGGAGGTTGACGCGCCATTGTTCTAACTGATGGCGAAGTTCGGCGTTGACCGCGGGGTGAGGGAATGTACCTGAGTCGGCTGAGATGGGGATGGATCAGTCAGTCAGTCCGGCCATAGGCGCACTAGGATGGGAATATGCCCGGGGGTTAACACTCACAGTGGAAGTACAACGAATGGCGGATACGGGTCAGAATTATACGATGGGCGACCTGCGCGAGGAAATGATATTGGAAGAATGAATCGTCTATCTCTTCTAACGACATCGAACGGGAAGCCGTGAAGCCGACGCTTTCAAAGGTGATAAACTTGGGGATGGGGACGTATTCCTCAAGTCGAGAGAGACCACTGGGCGGGACGTGAAGTTCTTGTACAAGGATGGTTTCGTTCATGAGGCAGTTCCAATACACCCGGGATTTCATATCGCCTTCCCATTCATCGAAATGGACATCATGACTAGGGCTGTCAGTGCCCGGTGGGTCTGATAACATGGTCGGTCAGAGATCACTTACTTGGTGAGCATGGAGAGACAGCATGTGGCAGCACGGTGGATCATGGCCCACGAATCCATCGGGCGTAGAATCTGACTATAGTAGATACTTCATGTCGTTAGTACTTGGCGCACGACCTGCCTTGAGGGGAGCCATACAATGACAGAAGGTAATATTGGCAACTCTGGATATTGTTATCACACATTAGGAATCCAATACGTTGCCGAGCAGTGTTGAAGAAGCGCAGCCCGGGGGGGTTCTCATAAACAACTCCCATCCAGTCGGGTGGCTCGAATCGAGGCCCCCGGGACCCTAGCAGTGGATAATCGCCTTCCTGGTAGGCGTGGACCGCGATGCAGCCCAAGGCCATAATATTTAACACCACACAGCTCTCGATCGTGTATCCAAAGTTGCTTTCTATCGCCGCCCCCAGGGTGAAGGCGTAGTAAAAGTTCTTGTCGATGATCGGGGTATACAGGTTGAAGGTAGTAAAGAAGGCATCCGAAAGACCCTTTACCATTGCCAATGGAAGGGCATCCAGCCAGTTCTCCCCGGCCTGGGCGGGAAAGGGGCAAATATACATGGGCAAATGGGGTCTCTTCATTTCCAGGTCAATCACATAATTCTTGGGCAATTTCTCATGAGCTTCGAGTAACCTTTTCGGAAGGATCTCCTGCGCGCCTTGCCAGGATATTACACCGTGCTGGCTGAATGAGATGGAGACCAGGCCGTTAGACTCGGCCGGATTGGGATGAGCATTTTGGTCATCATGTTCCACGTCGTTCAGCCGTACTGCTTCTGGAGTGAAGATCTGGGAGCCAGGGGTTTCCAAGAGACCCAAGCTGCCGGTGCTGCGAGTATGGTGCGCTAGCGACTTGGTCATATCTGGACTGCCCAGGCCTTGCGACATCTGACTTCGAAGAGAGTGGATCTCGTTCGCGAGAACCGTAGGGACACTCTCCAGCTTGGTCTCCAGTCGATGCAGAGTGCTCATAATCAAGCCGAGAGAATGATCTCGCCTAGCTTGGGGATTAGCCAGATGGACTGAGTGGGTTTGGCCGAGCGCGCAAGGGCCTTACTTGGAGGTCTTGCGCTCATTGTAAACGCAGTCCAGATTCAGCGACTTGCACAAGCCGCATTTGGGTCGCGACTCATCGCATCTGGTTTTTTTCAGCCTGCAATTCTCACACGCCTAGGGTGAGTGGTTACTATTACTACTGCCCACGTGCCGGCGGAGGAGAGGGACCAACCACGGTGGCTATGAAGTTCCGGGGCTTTTTGCTGGGCCCGGATGCATGATGAGGGAGCTCGGGGGGGCCCGGCGAGAGACCCTGGGGGGTGTCATCCACCAGGTCGGGGGACTGGGAGTCAGGGCGGGAGAGGGACCCTTGATGAGGACGCTTGCTCATTGTACACGATCAGCCCCGGGTGCCCTAAAACAGGGGATCGTGCATTGTGAATCGCTCGGAAAGGGGGGGGGGTCTTTTCTCTTTACTGTGTAGTTCCGGAGCGATCTCGGTCGATAAGTGGTTGATACTTGGTTCCCGAATCAACCTAGCCGGAGGCATGTGACTCAGAGCCAAGCAATCACCTGACGTAACCGTTCGATAATAGCGAGATAGGTAGGCACCTCCATCCGATCCCCTCCGCCCTCCTTTCCCCTGTCCTGATGAGGTCCAGAGAAAGCAGCAATCCCCTCAAGAGGTACCGTCAGGCCTTTCTGACCAGTCGCCCCGGCCACACCACTACAAAGTCAGGCCGTCTGCAGATGGCGATGCATGCGACCGTACCTGATGGGAATTGATGGCACGTGCCGATGCCCCGCTGTCGGCTCCCCGTTGGGCCTAGCTCCTTTGCTATCCTCCGACTCATCGGCCGCTTTTCCTTCTCTTGCTTCTTTTGCTTCTCTCTCCCTCGGCCCTGTCCTTCTTCCTCCGTCCTCTCTCGACTTGTTTCCTGGCATGGGTGCCCCGATTCAGCTCCAGGTTTGAACCATGAGCTCCAGGACCTTGACGGGGCTGCGGACGGCCAACCGTGCCGCCCTAGGCGGTGGCCCGCCGAGTCGAGGCCTTTCCTCCGTCGCCGGTCGGCATGTTCAGCAAAGCGCCGACTTCTCCTCCAGCAGCAAATCCCAGGATCGGCTGGGTCGCCGCGCCAAGGAGAAGCTTCTTGATCGGGAATTCTTCCTCAGCCTGTTGAATTCGGCGTCAACCAAGCGAGAGGCCAAATCCTATCTAGCCCGTCTGAAAGCTCAACATCAAGAGAAACCACAGTTTAAACCGATCGCCAAGCAAGCAGAAGTCCCAGAGGTGTCGGTCCCAGCGTCGTCGGGCGTCAACTCCAGGTCTTTCTATGGCGCCTCTCGGTCCGTCTACGACAGCCCCGTCTTCAGGCACGATTCAACCCCGACGCCGCCTCCCCAAGACTTGTCCGAACGCCTGCACCTCGCGTTGGTCAAGATCACCACCCCGCAGCTTCTCGATGACCCTACAATCAATGGCGTGGCCAAAACCTTGTCGCAGCTGAACCGCCTGGGCATGGCTTGCTGTGTGGTGGTGGACCCGGGGGCGGCGGGCAATACCAATGAGTTGCGCAGGATTGCGGCTGAGCAGGCAGACCGCATCTCGACGGCTGTTGATGCCCAGCCGGATTCAAAATCGGCCCATGTCGACTCGGTCTTGTCCGTTTCCTCGGTAAATCCGGTGACGCCAAAAGTCCTATCTCGGAAAGCTCTTCTAGGGCCGTTGCGAGATGGCCAGATCGTTGTCGTGGCCCCGATTGCCTATACCGAAGACGTTCCTCGGGCGGTCACCGTCTCTGCCAACGATGCCGTCCTGGCTCTGACGAAGGAGCTTGCCGGCTTGGCGACGGTACCCGATCCCGATGAAGACCCCTTACTTACTGCTCAGCGCATCACCAGCCTGCAGAAGGAAGTGTCATTAGATCGAGTGATCCTTTTGGACCCCCTGGGGGGCATCCCTGCTTTCAGTGGGCCTCAGACATCCCACGTATTCATAAATATGGAACAGGAGTATGACGATATTGAAAATGAATTGCTGCGGGTGTGGCAGTCGGCGGCGTCGGCAAAGAGCAATCTTCCCGCAGAAGGGCTCCCGTCGATCGCCGACAGCAATCCGTTCTCCAAGTTTGCTGACTCGGAAGTCGTCCCCGTGCCTCCTAGTCAGAAACCCTATTCAGCGGACCTAATGTTGGACACGGGCGTCGTTGAGGGTCACCTGGACAACCTGCGACTCAGCCAAGCCACACTGGCGATGTTACCCTCGGCATCGTCGGGTATCATCACCTCCCCACTCGAAGTGGCAAGCTCAGCACAAAGTCCTGAAAGTGCCAGTCCCGATGTGTCGGCGGTCGGAACTCGAAGACAGAGGAACCCGCTAATTCATAACCTATTAACCGACAAGCCGTTACTCTCGTCTTCTCTACCGCTCAGCAGACGCGCAGCCATGAACGGCAAACGGGACTCGGTCGTTGCGCAGGGCTCCCATACCACATTTGTCAAGCGAGGCATGCCGCTTACCATCATCCCCAACCCCTGGGTTTCGGCTTGGACGGCCCAAAATCGGCCACGACTGGGGCTTGATGATCCTTCCATTGATCTGCCGCGACTTGTCCATTTGATCGAAGATTCCTTCAATCGCAAGCTCGACGTGCAAGACTACCTGGATCGAGTCAATGGTCGCCTGGCCGGGCTCATCATTGCGGGAGAGTATGAGGGAGGCGCCATATTGACGTGGGAGCTCCCTCCCGGTGTCGAGGATGATGGGAGCGAGGCGAGCCAAGCTCGTATGGTTCCGTATCTTGATAAGTTTGCGGTGCTGAAGCGCAGTCAAGGTGCCGGCGGTGTGGCGGACATTGTGTTCAATGCCATGGTGCGCTCTTGTTTCCCGGACGGTGTGTGCTGGCGCAGCCGCAAGGACAATCCGGTCAACAAGTGGTACTTCGAGCGGTCGCAGGGGACATGGAAGCTGGCCGATACAAACTGGACCATGTTCTGGACCACCCCGGGACTAACGGAGGATGCGCAAAAGTTTCGGGATTACGAGGCCGTGTGTCGTAGTATTCAGCCGAGCTGGGCCGACGACACGGGAGTTGTTGATTGAATGACTGATTCCATCTACGTGTATATACCCATAACGGATGGCGTTTGTCCCCTTATGTGATATTGTTCTGTATATAGAGGCAGTCATCCGGTGGACTCGGTGACTTCACTCGTGCTTACATTCCGCCGAGTCTCTTACATTGCGCTCATGGCAAGCGTCACCGCCAATCGGCACCAAAGCCACCCACGGGACGCTATCCGTCACGCACCGAATCCACATGCAGGAGAACCATGTCACCATCCGTCTGATATGTCACCACCTCACGGATAACCAACCAGTCGGGACTGATTGATTGATTGACTGATCTCTACTCGCACGTGTTGGTCTACGCCCCTGCGGATAGGACTCAAGTCGATCTGTCAATTAATCAAAGAGCCCATCAATCGGTTCTCGCAGGCAGCGGATCGGGCATCCGCGTCGTTGAGCTTCGTGATGGCCTGATGGTGCTCCATGCCCAGCAAAGAGGGCGTCCGAGGACTGCCCGTTATGCAAGCCCTTGTCTATGGGCTGCTGGGGCCGAGGGTTCCATCATCTACTCTATAGGTACTTCCCTTCGTACTGGGCTCGTTGCAGCACGTGGGGGAGGGGGCATCACGTAGTCCGACTATTGTCCGAGCTTCCGAAAGACCAGCTTTGGCAATTCCTAGAGATAATCCACTCTCCTAGCTGTAGATATCTACACGGAATCTAAATCATCGATACTGGCACTCCACAGTACTAGACTATGTAGTCCCCCCACCATCACGTGCCCGTGGGGCGGTCCGGCCTCGGAAAAACTCGACAGACAAACGACACGGCCAAACCTCCTCGTCGGTCTCGACCTATCTATATCGTGAGAAATATCATCACGGTCGCGGTGGATACTCGCTAGGTCTCCCATCTCCCCGCATCTTCCAGGTCCTGCCCCCCGTATCTACACGGCGTTGAGTTTGACTCTCGGCCCCCCCTGTCGCCTCCATCCCCTTCGACGGTGTCCCCGCAGTTCTGCCGTCAAGATGGAGACGGAACTCCAGGCGCAGATTCCCGGTCTTGACCGCGTGATCTCCCAGTACTCCGTAGGCTATCTGACTCACGCATCCAAGGCCTATGTGGAAGATGCCAATGCTCCGTCACCGCTGGCCGAGGCCGCCGATCTGGTCACCGAACTTCTGGTCTCCGCCTCGGGCGACTTTACCCCCGAAAATGAAAAGGCCATTCGCAATTTGGTCGAGAAATTCATTTCCTCGTTGAGTGCGTCCGAGGGAGTGGATGCAGAGCGCCGCCAGATGCCATTCGCGGCCAAAAGGCTCGACCAGGCCATTCATGTCGGTTCCCAGAGGAATATGTCCTCCACGCTGGGCCTGGCGGGAGGCAACGTCGATCTGGAGTCGGCCAATGCCAGAAAGGTCGAGTCGCGGGTCGACCGCAAGAAGCTCGAGAAGGCGGAGCGCAAGATTCGTGCCAAGCAGGAGAAGAAGCAGATGAAGACGGTGCAGTACGAATCATCTCGTCTTCTCAACCAGCCTGACAGTACCATGTCGTACGAAGAGTTCTTCATGGCTGTCAACCCTCTTCAACTGGGCTCCGACTCGCAGTCCAAGAGTAAGGACATCAAGGTGGACAGCATCGACATCTCGGTTGGCGGTCTTCGTATCCTGACGGACGCTTCGCTCTCCCTGGCCTATGGCCGTCGCTACGGTCTCGTGGGTCAGAACGGTATCGGAAAAAGTACCCTCCTGCGTGCGCTCAGTCGTCGAGAGGTGGCCATTCCGAGCCATATCTCCATTCTTCACGTCGAACAGGAAATCACTGGCGATGACACCCCCGCACTTCAAGCCGTCCTCGACGCGGACGTGTGGCGCAAGCGTCTTCTTGCCGATTTGGACAAGATCACCAAACAGCTGGCAGAAATCGAAGCCGAAAGATCTTCCATGGCGGACACGTCCAAGGATGCTGCCAGATTGGACCATGAACGCGAGGGCCTGGACATCACATTAAACGACATTCATGCAAAGCTCGCCGAAATGGAATCGGATAAGGCCGAGTCTCGTGCCGCCAGTATCCTGGCTGGTCTGGGTTTCTCACCAGAGCGGCAGCAGTTCGCCACCAAGACCTTCTCTGGTGGTTGGCGAATGAGACTGGCTCTCGCCCGAGCCCTGTTCTGCGAGCCCGACTTGCTTCTACTGGACGAACCTTCCAACATGTTGGACGTGCCGTCTATTACTTTCCTTTCCAACTACCTGCAGACATATCCCAGTACCATCCTGGTTGTTTCTCACGATCGAGCGTTCCTGAACGAGGTGGCAACTGACATCATGCATCAACACTCGGAACGACTGGATTACTACAAGGGTGCCAACTTCGATTCGTTCTATGCCACCAAGGAGGAACGGAAGAAGAACGCGAAGCGTGAATACGAGAAACAGATGGCCGAGCGCGCACATCTTCAGGCGTTTATTGACAAATTCCGGTACAACGCAGCCAAATCGTCCGAAGCGCAGTCCAGAATCAAGAAATTGGAGAGAATGCCGGTTCTGGAAGCCCCGGAGAGTGATTACGTCGTGCATTTCAAGTTCCCTGATGTGGAGAAGCTTTCCCCTCCTATTGTCCAGATGACCGACATCGCTTTCGGATACACACCGGACAAGCCCCTTCTCCGAAATGTGGACCTGGACGTGCAGCTCGACTCGCGTATCGGAATCGTCGGACCCAACGGTGCTGGTAAGACCACCGTCCTGAAGTTGCTTACCGGTCAGCTGCAGCCCACGGCCGGTTTACTGTCGCAACACGCCAGGTTGCGAGTCGGTTATTTCGCGCAACATCACGTGGACGCGCTGGATCTCACGACCAGCGCGGTGAGCTTCATGGCCAAGACCTATCCCGGCAAGACAGACGAGGAATACCGCCGACACCTAGGTGCCTTCGGTATTACGGGTATGACTGGTCTGCAGCGGATGGAGCTCCTATCCGGAGGTCAGAAGTCCCGTGTTGCCTTTGCGTGCTTGTCGCTGACGAACCCGCACATCCTGGTGCTGGACGAACCGTCCAACCATCTTGATATCGAGGGTATGGATGCGCTATCGGAGGCGCTCCAGAACTTTGAAGGAGGTGTCGTAATGGTCTCCCACGACGTAACCATGCTCCAGAACGTTTGCCGGAGTCTCTGGGTCTGTGACAAGGGCACGGTGCACAAGTTCGACGGCACCGTCAATGCCTACAAGAAGTTGATCAGCTCCCAGGCCAACGAGGCGGGAGTAGCCGCGCCTCACTAAGCGGGATGCATCATGCGCCGTGCGCCGTAGTAATGACAAAAAGTTATGGAACCTAGATCTGCACATCAATCCTGTAGAATTGAACTCTCCTTCGGATTGGGTGGAAACGAGGTGGCGTTCGCATCCCTCGCCCACAACCTTGGCCTCCATCTACCTATGTTCCTGTATCTACGGAGTAGCAGTTCGCAGTAGTAGCAATATGGCCCGGCTCCACCGCCGACCCCGCTGCGCTTCAGCTGGGTTTATTCCACCCACGTCATCTGGTCCCCATGGTACCTACCGCTTCACATTCACGCTGCATGTCAGCACATCCTGCTGCAGACCGGGGTAACTAGTAACATTGGCAGGGAGCTGAAACCCCTCATAGGTCTTGGGATAGAATTCTATAAGTGCCGGTAGGCGGAAGAAGGGCAGGTTCACGAAGAAGCCCTACTCCAATAGGAAATGTTGGGCGTGTGTAGTTTCCAGAAGAGTCCGTGAGGGACAATTAACGAAGTCACAGCGAATGACCCCGCTTGAATTGTTGAAAATCATGGAAGAAATTAGAATTTGAAATTGCGACTGGCCTCCCCCAAGTCACAAAAAGCAAATAGGATGTGATGAAACTTACATATGAAAAATAAAAAAAGGAAAGGGTCGAACGCGATTTGAACGCGTGACCTTAAGATCTGCAGTCCCACGCTCTACCCCTGAGCTACCGACCCTTTGCGATGGGAAAGAGGCTGTTTAATTTGTTTCTCAATCCATGACTTGGGATGAGGAACCCACATCCACCCATAGATCGTGAGGCGTATACTCATCCGCGATTGCAACGCTGCTCCATCGCGGGCCACCAAATGCGGGACAATCCCGGGTTGATGCTGACGCCACGACTTTGGCATCCACTCGGGAGTACTTCCGATTGCAACAGTGCTTTAGCTCATCCACATGGGGGTGCTCTTCCAGTCTCATCACTCCCGTGGTACCCGTGGCTCTGCATGGCTCGTGGGACGATTGACGCTCGGGAATGGCGAAAGCCGAATCCCACCCTTCCTTCATTTCCAGGGTACGGAGAAGAAATCGAAATGCAAACAGGATTGATCTAAATGATCGTGGAGCAGTGGCCCTCTCGGATCTTTGGACGCTGGTGCATCATTGAGTCATCTAGCCTCGAGGGGGGTGTAGTAGTATATATAGACGTGAGACGGAACAGATTCATCCTCTGTTTCTCATATTTGCAACTGGTAGATTTGTCCTCTCACTAATCCGTTCACCATGCGGGCCCAACTCCTACCCATTCTCTTTGCCTCCTCGCTCTGCCTGGCCCCGGTACTATCCTCTCCGTTCGTTTACCACCGCCGTCCCCAATTCCAACAATACCTGGGACCCGAGGCCCAGGAGAACCCCTCCCAGCCATCTGAGCCCTATGACTATGTCGTGGTGGGTGGTGGTGTAACAGGCCTCATCGCGGCTGCCCGTCTGGCCGAGTTCTATAATGTGGCCGTCATCGAACGCGGTGGGTACTATGAGAAAGTGGCGGGCGATCTGAGTGAAATCCCCGCATACGACGAGGACTGGGACAATCCGCCCCGGGACTCGATGGAGCACTGGTGGGAGGTGCCTCCTTCGCCGGTAAGTGTACCTGATATCCATCTGACAGTGGAATCCTGAATTATAGATCCTGACGCTCGCTAGGAAACCAACGGACGCACCTTGAACTTTACCAGCGGGAAGATGGTCCGTTGATATTACCCTCCCTAGCGATCTGAGTAGTCGCCCTTGCTGACCCAGCTATTATCAATCTCTTTAGGTCGGAGGAAGCCACGACTTCTCCTACTTTGGCTACCTTCGTCCCAGCGTCGGCTCCCTCCAGAAATGGGCCGACGAGGTCGATGACCAGTCCTGGACGTATCAGGAAACACAAGAATTTTTCGACAAGTCGGTCTTCTTCACGCCCCCCAATAGCACTTCCCGCTGGGCCAACGCCACGCCCGAGTACGATCTGTCCAGTCTGCAGGGTACTGGCCCTCTAGAAATCACCTTTCCCAGGTGGGCTCACCCCTTCGGCACATGGGTTCGTAAGAGTCTGGATGCTATGGGGGTGTCTCACGCCCTGAGCTTCGCAACTGGCGAGCTCTTCGGCTCGAGCTGGGTCTTGGACCTCATCAACAGCACCGACGGCAAGCGCGCAACGACCTGGACCGCCTATGTGAAGGATAAGCCACATAAGAAGAAGCTCGACCTTTTCACTTATACTCTGGCAGAAAAAATCCTCTTCAATAATAAAACTGCTACAGGGGTCACGGTCACCCGGAGCCTGCCTGAACAGTCAAAAGAGAAATTCAGCATCAAGGCGAAGAATGAGGTGATCCTAGCTGGAGGTGCTATCCTGTCACCCCAGCTGCTGATGGTCTCGGGAGTAGGCCCGGCTGATGAGCTGAAGAAGTGGGATATTACGCCTGTTCTTGACAGTCCTAGCGTTGGGCAACACATGCAGGACCACATCGTCGTGACGGTCACCTACAAGGTAAAAGTGCCCACTACATCTGTCCTGCTGAATAAAAAAATCAGTGAGGAGAATGTCGATCTGTTTAGGAGCAACGCGAGCGGCTTGCTGTTCAACCCAGGCCCTGATTTTGGTCTGGGTTATGACATCCCCAAAGAACTGCGTAATTTCTCCAGGGAAACCAGAGAAGGTACGTGACCAGAGCTCTCCGGCTATAGAGCCCTAAAGCCTGACCGTTTCATCCGTAGATCTGGGCAGTTTCCCCAAAGATTGGCCTGAGGTTGTTATGGTTTCCTTCCCCATGGGCAAAAGCTGGCCCGATGATGGCAACTACGCTTCGCTCGCATCCGTTCCCATGACAGTCGTGTCGCGCGGCAATGTCACCCTCACCTCCTCTCAGATGGTGGACAAAGCCCTCGTCCGGCCTGGATGGCTGACGAGCCGCACGGACCTGGAGGTCGCCGTCGGTGCCCTTAAGTATATGCGCACGGTCTTCGAAAACCCGGCCATGGCAGAGGTCCTTGACAGTGATGAGATCTCTCCTGGGACTGAGGCTGTCACCTGGACCGAGCTGGAGGATACAGTGAGGTCGGCGTACCGGTCGATGCACCACGCCGGTTGTACTCTGCGGATGGGCAGGAAGGATGATGCCAACGCTGTGGTGGATTCCACTGGCAAGGTGATCGGGCTGGACAATGGTGAGTCGTCGGCTACATTATTTAGCATCCTAGACTGACCTTTGCCTCTTTCTCTTCTAGTGAGAGTCGTGGATGTTTCGGTCTTCCCTTTCTTGCCTCCCGCTTTGCCTCTCGCTACTGCCTGTAAGATTTGATTCCCCATAAGTAGCCCAAAGGCCTGGTATTGACCTGATGCAGTCATGGTCGCCGAAAAAATCACACACCACGCTATCACCGAGCAGCAAAGTAAAGACCGTCACGACGAACTTCGCTTTGACCTGTAGGGGAACTTTGGTTGGAGATGCGGGCCATGAATGACTTGTACTGTGCTTAATCCCTTTTTCATCCCTGATGAGAACACGGACCGGCACGAGAGTAGTGGAACTTGAGCCACAGAAGGAGACATGGCGATGGGAAAGACCACATATAACTAGTATATGGGAAAGGGGCTAATTTCGACGGAAGTGGCCGAATATTACCTCTCGCAAGCGAGACTTAGAAGGTTCCAGTGATAGCCCTACTCTGTCAGCGGCTTCTCGGGTCAGTTCATGATCTGGTCCCATTATTTTCTTGTAACCTGCGTGTGCTCTCTCGTACATTCTCTTGGCTCTTTGTAATCGATTCTGATCTCTGTAGAGATCCCCAAGGTTCAAAATAGTGTCAAGTGTGGGTATACCATCCAAGCCAGCCATTTTTCATAACCCGCGAGTGCTTGCTGGTACATCTCTTCAGCCTTCTTCACTCTGCCTTGAGCTTGGTAGAGGATGCCAAGATTATTCATAACACCCAGAGTAGAAGGGTGCTCTAGGCCAAACGTCTCCAGCCAACCATCAAGTGTGTACTGGTACATCTCTTCTGCTTTGCCTAGCCGTTCTTGCTGTTTGTAGAGATTTCCAAGATTTTGATAACAGCAAGGACAGATGGACAAGATGGGCCAAAGGCCTTCTTCTTACCAGATAACTCTCTTTTAAACATGGCTTCTGCCTTTTCCAGATTCCCCTGTTTGCAATAAATAACGGCAATATTATGAGCAAAGTCAAGGGTAGAAATGTCGTCCGAACCAAGAGCTTTCTCATAGCCAGCTAGTGCCCGCTGGTGCATCTTCTCGGCCTTCTGCAATATATTTTGATCTGAGTAGAGTTCCCCTAGATTATGGACCGTGTGAAGGGTGGAGATGTGGTCTGGTCCTAGGGCCTTCTCACGTCCTGCTAGTGCGCGCTGGTACATCTCCTCGGCTTCTTTCAAGCTTCCCTGGTCATGATAATGAACTCCTGTGATAACCATTCCAGGACGTGTTGTGTGTCCTGCTTCGGGTCTTCAGTCTCTGTGTTCCTAAGGACAATCCGCTGTATTGACATATCGCGGAGCCGTGCGGCGATATCGGCGAGTGAACGAATGAGGACATTTTCATCCTGACCGTTGACCCAGAAGATGGCCGTGAACGCAGTTTTATGCAGTCGAGCAAAATGGATGGCTAATTGGGTCTTACCCAAGCCTTCCATACCATGGAGGACCACCACCTTCCGCAAATTCGAGGCATTAGGTTGCAAGAGTTTCCAGAGCCGGTCAATGTCTGCCGTACGACCGATAAAATTGCTCACGGCAGGCACCTTGGTTAATTCGAATGGGATGTGAAAGTTGTCTGGTATATTGTTGTTAATGCAAGATGGCATTCGAAGAGGAAAATTCATACCATTAGACGCAGCGTCTTGAAGAGCCCGAACCATCTGGCAGTCCGACGTTGGGACCATCGCAAGTAAAGTTTTGGCATAAGCAGCGGCGTTGGCAGCAGCATATCCCTGTCAATCTTTATTCTTATGAGAATCGGCATAGTCACAAATCCCGCGAATGACTAGACAAGGGAAGCTATCCATCAACCCCGCGGCTTCCATCTCCACGCAGTATACGCCCAGCTCCTGGCCCAATTTATCTCGCAGTCGACTGTCCTTCACCACTTGGTTGCCTGATGCCATCAGCCCACAATGAATGACTGGTGTATCTGGGGTTCGAGAAGGCCGAAAAACGGGTTTGGTGACATCACACCCCCTGCAGGTTTTGGGGTTAATATCTTCATGGTCATAATCAGCGCGGTACAAATGATCCCGTAGAGCTGGACGAGGAAAGTTCACCTCCAGTTGAGGAATCTCATGATGGATATCGGCAAGGAAGTCCATGAAATGGCAGCCTCGCAGGAGATGATTTGCCCTCAGCTTCGAGAGGGCCATTAAAAGGATCCGGGGCGGATGGTTGAGCATGTCGGTGCGCTGGAAGCCACCGCCGCCTAACGCTTTTCCGTGGTCGTATTGCACCACACCTCCATGGGTGTCAGTTGGATTGCTGACCACGACGTCCCCAAAACGGATATCAGCCTCTCTGCTGGGGACCGCTCCGCCAACCCCGACCATTAAACCAAAGCGAATGGAGGGGGAGCTGGATAATAGCTGCATTGCTACCGAGGTGGCCGATGTCGTGCCATAAGCCCCACTTGGCAAGCAGGCAATCATGACCTTGTGTCCTCCAATGGTGCCCAGTGTATAAGCGTTGTGATCGGTCGGCTGTACGGGTAAAGGTCAGTGGACTTGGTCCAAGAGGGCCTGAGCAGCAGCCATCTCGACGGGCAAGGCGCAGATCCAGCCGACGGTATAGACATCGTGAGCCAAATGGGCCTAGGTCGCCATTCTGTCCGGGCGGACAGAGTTGTCGAGTTGAGATCGGAGGTGAGAGAGCGGACGAAATACCGATGGAAGGTGAATTGTGGAGGGATCAATGGAATTTCCCCGCAGCAACCCCCTCTGCAGCTGCAACTCTCCGATAAACTCAGCCCACCGGTTCGGTCATCCGGTTTCCCACCTGCTGAGCCTGCGGCCTAGGGACATCATGGCCAACAATCTCCAGAAACTGCACATAGGGAGGGGGGCAACTATCGGTATCCACCGGAAGAATCGACTCTTACGCTGTGAGGGCGCTTTGTCCCTTCGAGCTGGGCTGAATGCGGTGGGTGGCTTGTAAAACACCCATACGAGGTCTATCCTGACCATAGCACCAAAGGGCCGAGATGAGTATAGCCCCAGGGATCTTTTGGAGGTAGTCGTTGGAAGACCTACTCTGTATTTCTGCGTATGTGCAGCACTGTAAGTAGTTGCATCTCAAAATGACCAGCAATAGTGCCAATGTGGAGATGGCCCGAAGATATACGAGAATCAGCCATGATGTCGCCTCTGCAATCACATTGTGTGCTCCAGCTGCAAATCAGCTAAATAGAATAGGGGATCAGCTTTAGGAAATCGGGTGGTTTAGCGATATCACTAGCTTTTCTGGGGGTCTCCTCATTAAGAGACAATAAATATACCTATCCTTCGCTCGCCGAAGTTTCTTGACGAGATTCAATGCCTTTTGCCCATTGCTTCCTGGTTGCTGGCGAGGAGCTGAGCGCCAGACCAGACCGATCTGTGACTGGACCGCTGGGAAAGAAATCTGACAAGTCGATTCCCAATCTTGCACACCAACCCAGCCTTCCAGCGACTGCAACCATGGACTTTGACCACCTAGTTGTAAAAAAAACAGGAACAGAAGGAGACTGTATGGTTGAGGCTGTGGTCAAGCCGATCCCCGGAGATCTTGTCCATGGAGCTGGCCCATAAGCATCGACCGGGCAAACCGGTGTCTGCATGCCTGTGGAACAGTGGTGCTTTCAACATATGCTATCGGGTTCGATATGACGAGGGACCAGATGCTATTGTGCGGTTTGCGGCCCTTGGAAGAGCCATCCTTCGCAGGGAGAAGGTCCGCAACGAAGTCGCAACGATGAGATACATCCATCGCACTACGTCGATCGCGGTCCCGGAGGTGTTCGGTTCTGGGATCTGTTGGGCGGGACCCTACATGGTCATGTCGTTTCTGGAGGGCAGACCGCTATCTCAGCTCCTCAAAGACCCTTCTGCAGAGGGAAGACCGGTACTGAATCCCGGAATCAGCGATCGGAGCCTGAGGCGGGCTTATCGTGAAATGGCTGGGCTGATCCTTGAACTGTCTCGGCATGAATTCGATGCGATTGGGGCGCTGGAAGAGGATGAAGGGGGGTTTTCCATCACTAAGCGCCCTCTCACCTTCAACATGAACGAGTTGATGGCGTCTGCAAACCTACCTGAAGCAACTTTTCCCTCGCACACCTTCAGCTCAGCCACAGCCTATTTTCAAGCGCTTGCTGGGCAACATCTCTCCCATCTTCGGCTACAGCAACGAGATGCCGTCAGTAGTGAAGAGAACTGCCGGAAGAAATTCATTGCCCGTTGCTTATTTCTCAATATCATAAAGACGCTCGGGACCGAAACATCCTCAAGGACCATTTCGGCTATACTGCGATGACTTCCGTCCCTCCAATATCCTGGTAGAAAGTGACCCCTCCTGCGCGATCCGTGTCTCGGGAGTCATCGACTGGGTATTTACATATGCTGCGCCTGCTGAATTTACATATGTAGCTCCTTGGTAGCTCTTGTTGCAAAGTCCAGAGGACTGGGCGAATGACCTGAACGAGTTTCTAGCTCGGTATTCTCCCCGACTTTGTACTTTCCTCGAAGTCCTCCGCGACTGCGAGAATAAGCTGATAGAGCAACATCTCCTCTCTGAGTCGCAGCGCCTCTCTCCACGCATGGCACAATCTATGGAGTCTGGGCTATTCTGAGTATGCCTAGCAGCAAGATACAGCTCCATGTTTGATGAAATTTATTGGACGTTTATTGATCAGCGGTACCATGGCACATTTACCTCTCTTGATGACCGTGTACGGCTTTTGGATCAAGAACAGCAGCATGAAATGAACGAGCTGGTGAGGCTCAAGACTCGCCAGTACACGATGAGTAAGGACGAGTTCGAGGATCACTATCCAATTGATAAGCTACTTGAATTGTGATTTGCACTTATCGAGCATCGAGTAATGCCGCGGCTTGAGGGAGTAAAATGCGCGTGCAGTTGATTACCATGCAGAAGAGAAGCCCGGAACAGACCCACCTTTCTAGACGGTTGTTGATACTCCGGACTTGTTGGAAAGTAACCAGGTCTTTAGGTCCAAAAATAAGGAAAATTGTCAAGGGTCAACAGGCACCGAGGCCCTTGCACTGTATGTTGGTATTCATTTTTATCAGGACTTTCACCTAGAAACCTGCCTCGTCGTTACTGTCCTCATCATCTCCAACATCCATCCCGTCCTCGTCATCTTCGTCAAGACCCTCAAAGCTCATGAACTGCTCGTTCTTGGCGTCGGTCTCTTCTTCAACCACCACGCCATCTTGAACCTCACAATCCTAGATATTTAGGTCAGCAATTGATCCGATCTTCGGCGATAATTCACACGCACCTTAAGAACGGAGTCTCGCCCAATCTGACTGTAGCGACCGACTAATACATTGTCAGTTGACGAATCTCTGCTTTCCTTCGTCCTTTCTAGATTGCGAACGACTTACCGATACATCCCGTAAGGACACACTTTGGTCCGATGACTGCATTGTCCATAATCAAACACCTAATGCGGATTAGAAACTCAGGTGCCCTCAATAACATCAGGCTTGAAACACCTACCTCGTCAAGCGAGCGCCGCTGCAGATTTTCGCGTTGGCTGAGATACACGACTCTTTGATGACGCACTTTTCCTCCACCTTCCATAATATTAGTTGATTTGTGCCATTCTCAGAAGACTAGGGAATTTACCGTCACATTGGATCCCAACAGGCAATCGCCTTTCGTGACAATAGACTTCGAGGCAACCCCTTCCGGAGTTGCAATCTTCGAGACATGGCTGAATGGCGAAGCAGCCGCACGGCCAACCTCTTCAATCGACTCGAGTTTGGCAAGACGCAGTGACATGGCCAACACCAAGGCGGAGCTGTCGACGCGGCGAATCAATTGTTTCGACGGCTTGGCTGTGTATGCTAGAATCGGTGGCACTTCCACCGAGGGCTGGGTAGACTTTGTGCCGCGGGCCTCGGAGCCCTGGGCGTGGGTGGTGGTCATTCCACGAAGGTCGACCTCTTCCTCCAGTGAGTCCCCGTCATTGCTTCCCTGCTCCTCTTGAGCCTCATCCCGGCCACCCAGGATCTCATCAATCCCCAGCTTTGCACTCAGCCCACGTTGCCACTCCGCCTTGGCCCAGTATCCAATCAAGTCTTCGCTCACGGATTCGAACCGCTCCTGGTGCTGGGCGAGCGACCGGACCCACTTAGGCAGAACGTACAAATGTGCATCTCTGTAGCTGGTCAACATTTTGACCGAGGCATGCTTCTCCACCAGGGTATGACGGAGTAAAAGCCCCTTATCATTCTCTATCTGCTCTTTCAAGGTATCCATCGGCATTGACATAACCAGTTTTGAGAGATCGTATCGCGAGACAGCAGGAGCCTCATCTGGCTCGAGGGAAGTGATGGCCACGAAATCGGTTGGCTCTTTCTTGATCTCATCTTGAACGCCCTTGACGGGATAGAACACGGACAGACCTCCTTGGGCAGCTGGACCCAACTCACTCTGGGAAGCCAACCACGCCTCAAGCAAGTGTTCACCGGGAATATCACACAATAAATCGCAACTCAGGAGCAAGAAATTGGACTGAATACACGCCTGCACCTCCGGTAGGCGAAGTAGTTCCGCTGTTCCTGTTGTCATCTTGAGATCCTTCGGAGCGATCACAGTGGGCGAGGGCGAATGGAGCGACGTGAGGTAAGGGTTCTGTTGGAGAGCAGCCTTGAGGGGGGTAAGAGCGGAGGGAGGTGTAATCAAAACGATATCTGAACCGTAAGTCTTGATACCTAGACTGCAGTACACCATAGGCTGACAGAGACGAATTGCCCTCACTCACCAGTTATTCCTGCGCGCTTGCACCAATCCAGCGGGTAGTACACCATCGGCCTTAGCTGAGCAACAATTGATATTAGTGACTGCTTGCGATTGAAGGTGGCTTGGAGATTCGCAAACACATACTGCGATGGGAATTAAACATTTCGGATTCTCTTCCGGATTGGAGGAGATTGTGTTCAAGCTTTCACCAGGACCACAAAGGATCAAGGCTTGGAAGCCACTGCTTGGTACTGGCGTCGAGTGGACCATCTTGTTTTGAGTTCTTCGTATGAACGAGCCCCGCGGGCAATGGCGGGGTGGAAGAGTTGGAGGGAGAACTTCAGCTGACGTAGCTCGGAGTAGGCGTCTCGGAGAGTCGTCGGTAGTCGGAAAAGAGAGTAAAAGAACCCAATGGCAGGACGCTACAATTATCCGCAATTCTCTCGCCGCAGGAACGAGAAGCGAATGTCACCGAAAGAGTGGCTTATGATTTCGTTCGCGATCAACGGCGGAAGTTTTGCCCTCGGAGACCGCTGTCATGGCGCAAACCGTGCAAAATCACCTGATCGAGCACTCACCGCCCGGGGGTCTCGCGGGACAACTCCGATGAGGTCTGCGGTTGTGCTGCCTCAGGCTTTCACCCCACGTACATTCACAGTTGAACAGTACCGTTTCCTTTCCCTTCCCCTTTAGTGCCTTTAAAGAATGATGTCTCTGCTACTATGAGATGCTTCAAAGCTGGAATTCTTAGCAAATGCCTAACTTTCATTATAGGGCAATGATCTAGTGCCTAATACGCGTGATTCGAAGCAACACTATGATTCTCTATAGTAGTAGTGTCGTGGAGCAGCCATGAAATTTTTCATCAGTCTTCAACTTGAATGGACCACAACAGCAGAACCCATGTACCATCGACCTAGTTGGGTCCATAGTGCTTGATAAAGTACTTGGTCATGGAGATAACCGGCTCCGGTTCAAGACCCTTATCCCGGCGGGCCTCGTCCTTCAGAGACTGGCAAGTCTCGAAATCATCGGGATTGCCGAAGAACCAACCGTTGTTGGTTTGAGTGTACCGGAAAACGTCCTGCAACTCAATCATCACACTGTTTCCATGGGCAGGAAGGTCGTCTGCCGACGCCAGGGGTACGTGACGCGCTTTCTTGCCGGTAACTGCGAAGCCGGTTAATGCTACAGGATACCTCCTTGTACAGAGTCAAAAGGATACTTGCCCTCGGTGAAAGTCTTCACCATGTCATCATAGGTGAACGCGTCACTCACGCACTGAATGGTTCTGTTCTTCCACTTCAGTGGATTCAGGAACATTCCATGCACCATCTCCCCGAAATCGTCCTTGATGGAGACGGTCTGGACTTTGCCTTCGCCGCCCACCAGGGGGGCTTTCCAGGTTAGGTAGCCCTCGTTGTCGGGGAACATGGGAAATCCACCAAAGGCCTGGGCGTACTCGGGGGTGATGTAGTTTTCAAAATACCACCCTGGGAAGGCTCCAATGACCGAATCGAATTCCTTGAAGGTTCTGGCATACAGCTCGACCCTGTGCTTGGCTGTGGTGGGCGAAGTCAGACTCACATATTCATGGGTTAGAGAAGGCATACAGAAGTATACATACCATCCATGCCAGGCACAGGTGCGACACCTTTGGTGAACAACGCAGGCGACTCGCAGGTACTGTAAATAAAGACCTTGACGCCTGCCGCGGCCGCGATTTCGACAAGTCGGTTGCCGAGATCTTCATCCGTTGGGCCACCGGGTTGCTCCACTGCCTAGAAGTTGGAATTAGCGTGCGGCCAATAGGACGGGAGACAACATATATCCTGGGACGTCCTCATCAACAGAGCCACTCACTGGGTCATGATGGTGAGTGTTGAGCCAGAAACCCCAGGCACCAGACAGAGCACTTTTCATGTCATTGTCGTTGAATCCATCGGCCTTGACCACTTCAGCACCGAGGCGGGCTAGTTCCTTGGCCTTCTCCGACTGAGGGTTTCGGGTGAATGCCCGAACGACAAAGTTCTGCTGGCTCTTGAGAAGGGAGAGGGCGATGGCCGTTCCCTGGACACCTAGGGGTTGGCGTCAGCGCTTGTTCATGGGTTATCTAGTTATACGAGGACGCCAGCATGACTCACCAGTGGCTCCGTACACCGCGACCACTTTTTGTAAAGGAGCCATATTGTTCCCAAGCTCACAAAGTCAAGAAAGGCGGGTTAGGTACAATGAAGGAAATTGGTTCGAAACAAGGACAAACAGACAGATTTTGCGAGGCTGATGGAGGAGATGCTGGGGCGAGGATGCCGGTCAATTTGTATCATTTCACATGCCCGACCCCGCCAGAGCATCGATCGCTGCGGTGAAGGCTGCTGTTGATGTATGCATCTTGGTCTGTGTTACTATAGGTGCGGACAAGTCAGCGAGGGATGGGCTGTCCGGCTGACTTGGGGATATCCAGCCCAACAAAGGCGAGTGGTGGCTGCATGCCGCAGGCGCGTACATGGCATCTCCGCAGCTGCGATTTCAACGTATTGGGCCAGTAAAGGCAGGCGGGGATGAGTAAGTCTGCGCACCGATATGCAGATGAGTGCGAACAAAACCGGTTCTCACAAAATCTCAACTTCCGGCCAGCTCTAGGATGCGCCTCTTGACTGGTGTACTTGGGTGCTGTCTACTTGCCTGGCAGATTGGTTAGCTCACGGGCCGGTTGAACTCCTGCTCTGCCCTACCCTAAGTATGTAGAGCAGCCTGACGGGATATCTCTCATTCTCATTGATCTGCCCACGCGGTCTAGACCCTGTCGGAAAAATGGGCTAAGGCTCAAATGGGCTTAGAGACATGCGGGGGTTTTGGTCGATGGATAGGAGCACACGGCCAGGTTCCCTCCCTTACATTCATCTTGTCTAGACGGAGTGCTCCGGGTGCCCCCCACAGACCGCTCACGGATGGTTCATTCAATGGACACGCACCGGCAGCTCCGATCGCTCACATAACACGTGATTGGTCCAGACTGCAGGCTCTCGGACTGCCAGGAGTCCAGGACAGACTAGGTGCTCTGTAAATCTCTCCAGGTCGGCCTGCGGGGTAGGAAATAGTAGCGCCTCATTGGTCGGTATTGTGGAAAGTACTAGTACTACTACGCAAAGAGCGTGGGGGATGTTTGTTCCGCTCATAATACTCGCCTACAGGTTGACTGTGTAAAGAGTCTGGGGATCCCCTGGATAAGAGAGGAAACTCTCACCTACTTCGTCCCTCAGGCTTTGCTACAGTTTCCCTATTATGAGTCTGCGCGATAATACAGGCGGGTTTCCTATCGAATGGCTAGAGCGGACTGTCCATTTAAAAAATCCCTCAAGTTCGTGGAAAGTAATCTAGAAAGTACAGGGGCATAAATCGCGCTTTTCACAACTCGAATATACTTCAGGATGCTACTCTGAATCAAGATGGCACCTTTGTCTGTAAAGAAAGTGCTATCATAAAAATTTTGGATGCAGTGTGATCTCCTTCTTCCCATACTCTATACTCCGTCAGCTGTCTGATCTATGACATAGGATATCTAATAGTTGTCTTAGAGATGAAATCACCTCCTTCCAAACATCCAGGAAAGGGAATCTGCGGTCGAAGTGACCTTGCTAGAAATTAAAGCACTCCAAGTTCTGACCATTTCTGGACGCTCCTGCACCCTGAAGTATATAGTCTCGATGGCCTACAACCAAACAAACGACAACAGGTACGAAAAGCGTTCAAGGCATCACAAATGCGAGTAAACCTTATATCATCATTCCATGAAGTAGGCTAGCTTACATAGATGTCCAGAGAATGTCAGGGTTGTAGCTTTAATCACCTGGATGAAAATATCTCAAATATTATATGGAATTAGAGAAATTGAAGTGGTTAGTACTACTCCATGATGGGCTTTTCAGCAAACTTAGTCTCATCTGCATTATAGTTGTAATATTGATTGGGAAACATGGAGTCACAGAACTCATCAACAATTATGGGGTCTAATATCACTGAAGGGGTCTGACAATGAATGAATTAACCCAATCCATGAATGATGTTTGCTTCTATTGCTTCGGTAACCAATATTGAACCCTGATCTGCATTCATCTGAGCCTGCTTCTTGGTGTTTTGAATCCGGAAACAAATAATAGCCAACCCTGTGCTTGCAAACGACTCACGCTATTCGCCGAATCTCTTTGGGCCCAGCTTCTTATTGATGCACCCTTCACTGCAAGCAAGCTTATACTACCAGCCAACTCGTAATAAGCCAATGGCCAGAGAACTCGATAGCAGTCATAATGAAGGAGGTTAAGTATAATGCAAGGGAGGGAGCAGATAGCACCAGGGCATTCGAAAGGAAAGCTAGAAGGCCTGGGGTAGATAGAAGGCCGGTAAGTCTAGTTTTCACAGACAGGCTCCAAGGAGCGCTCAGCTTCTATCGAGATTGCTCCTGCGTCCCTCAGGACACGCACTTTTGCGCTCACTCCACACACCGGGCCGGTGAATGAGTCAAAAACAGCGCTATTTTCCCGCAAGAGTCTTGTTCGGGGGGGCCTACATGATGCAGTCCATGAATGCAGGTCTTGTCAGCCTGACAGGAAGGGACACAAGAAGGGAGGAGGTATGCTTCACGTGACCTGATAAGATCACGTGGCCCCACTCACGTCACCGGCGTGACGGCGGTTAGTCAACATCAACAACAGAACTAACTATTCTATGGAGACAGAATAATGATCCTTGGGTGATCGCATTCTTCGGAGCTGTCGGAGTTCCTGATAACACGAGACCTCACCAAACCATGGACTAATTGATTGTTTTACCCGCCCCCGTTCTGTTAATTCCTGACTACTGTTTACCTCTGCTCGACTGCCCTCGCGACAACGCCTTCGCCGCCACCATGGACGAGGTTAGCCCGTTCGCCGAGGTCCTGGGCCAGGCTATCTACCAGTTCACCCTTATCAAACCCCTCCTGCCAACCTACGGACATCTGCTCGTCTCCGCGCTCTTTCCCATCTACATTGGCGCTCATGCCTCCCTCTCCAAACCATCGTCGGCCGCAAAATCCCCGAAGAAATCACAGGAGGATGGATACGAGTCGGACACGGAAGAGGATGAAAGCCTGGGGGATACCCATAAGATGGAGAGCCTGGCGCCAAGTGATGCTCTGATGTTCCCGCTGACTGCTGGTCTTACTCTCGGGGGCCTATATCTGGTGATAAAGTACATGGGTGCCGATCTACTGAACAAGATTCTCGGCTACTACTTCTCCCAGATGGGCATGCTGTTCGCCATAGCCTTTCTGAAAGACTGTTTTGCGGTCATCAGATCATTTTTCTTTCCTCGAAAGTACAGCGGTTCCGGCAGGATCTGGAAGCCGAAACCGGCTGAACGCGTTTTTCAAGGTGCCCGGGACGATGGGTCCAGCTCGGAGTCTTTGGAAGTCCGACACTCTCCCCTCCCAGGGATCCTGGGCGCAATTCCACTGCCGCATACCGTCCGTGCAGCCCTTTGGACTTGTCGGGAGGTAGCTTATTGGCGGGCGCGGCTTCGGATTCACGTACATCGCCTGCTCCACGCGGAATGTTGGCTCAGCGTGCTTGACCTCCTCAGCGTAGCTGTGGCTTTACCCGCCATCGGCTACTTCACCTTCGTCACCAAGCCGTGGTGGCTGACCAACTTCCTGGGCTTCAGTTTCTGCTACGGCACGCTGCAGTTCATGTCGCCGTCTACCTTCATCACTGGGTCACTGATCCTGGGGTCTTTGTTTGTCTATGACATTTACTTCGTCTACTTCACTCCATTGATGGTGACGGTGGCGAAGACTCTCGATGTCCCGATTAAACTCCTGTTTCCGCGTCCTGCGGGACCTGGTGAAGCACCCGACACCATCTCCTTGGCCATGCTAGGGTTGGGCGACATTATTATTCCCGGTATGATGGTGGGTCTGGCGCTCCGGTTCGACCTCTACCTCTACTACAAGCGAAAGGGCATGCACAAGGCGCAAGCGCAAGGCAACGGCTCGGACATTGTCAAGCCTGTGTATCAGTCCGCGATGGGAGGATGGGGCGAGCGCTTCTGGACCCGTTCGGTTACACCAAGTGAGCCGGAGCTGGAACCTCCATACCATGACGCTCGCTCGTTCCCCAAGCCTTACTTTACCGCCAGTATTGTTGGATACGTGCTGGGGATGCTCGCAACTCTAGTCGTCATGCAGATCTTTGACCATCCCCAACCAGCGCTTTTGTATCTGGTCCCAGGGGTTCTACTCTCGCTGTGGGGAACTGCGTTGGTGAGAAAGGAGGTCCATGAGATGTGGGAGTTCAGTGACGCGGAGGAAGAAGATGAGGATTCCAGTGTGACAGATGCGGAGACGAAGGAGCCTGTTGAGGCTGGCAAGCAAGTGAGCCTTTTCTCCCGGATCTTCTCTGCGCCCAAGGAAGGTTCGGAGAGGCCGCCGAAATCGGATGAGGCGAACGACGAATCCGTGGATGGGAAGTCCGACAAAAAGGAGTCCCCGGAGAAGCTCGAGTTGTTCACCATTTCTCTGTATCATCCTCGGAAACGCGAGACTAGCAAGCTCAAAGCCCCGACGGAGCGTGGGCAGTCCCCTGAGGATGATGAGAATTGGGCCCTAGTCGGAACTGCAGAACGGGATGCTGAACCTCCGGCCAAGCGCTTGCGCCGGAGTCCGCGCCAACACTAATCACTTTGAGGCTCTGCCATATGGTAGAGTAGGCTAGCTAGCGTTGGTTGTATAGTAATCCGAGCTGCATGAGACGAGATGCATGAAGGATTAATTGCTTGCCTGTTCTGTCTGTAAGTCCTGTAGACGACCGTTTAGAATGTCTCCGGTCGACTCACGTGCCCCTCCGGCCAAGTGACCGATCCGCGACGTAGCCGCGGCCACCCCAAGCTGAATAGCGTCACCTCTTCACCTGCACAACCTCTCCAAGACGCGCAGCACCCAGGCGACGCGGAGACGAACACCCTCAACCCGTGGACTTTTCCTCTTCTCCTCATAGGGTCCCTGCCCTCTCCCCCCTCTGCCAGCGCCGCCCGGGAACCCAAGCTCCAGCTCCTCACTACTACCACCAATGACCAACTACCCACCGGGGCCCCAGAATCCCCATAAACCCCTTTTATGGCTTATCTTCAGTACTATCAGCTACTAGTATATAGGCTACTCTCTCATTAAAATCGCCTTCAAACTATATATAAACTCAAGACTAGTAACTACAAGAACTATCTAGATCTTTCATTCTATAACATATAAAATTCAAGACAGTAGTAGTACTAGTAATTTTGTTATAGGCGTCTACTACTAACAGTAAGCGTTGACTTCGTTCGGCGGTTTACTAGTATATACTATATATCGCTGTTCGGCAATAATTCTCAAGGAAACTAGCGAACTAGTACTACTATCATTTGAAGACCTTTTGAACATGAACCTAACAATTTAGCCTTAATTAAAATATCTTATTAAAAAGATTAAGAATTAGAAGTAATATCTTAAACTATCCGACAGAGAAGCAGTACCTAGAGACTGTTATTATCAGTAAGTACGGGATAAATTACCTGCAATTAGAGTGTATAAGAGTGATAATATAGATAGTACTATGAAGTAGTAGTAATACTACTATGTAGAAGGGGATTCATGTTTCAGCCCCACTTACTACTTTAGTTGAAGAGCAACTTACTTCCTGGCTGTCCGGCCAGCACCATTGTACCTGGGGGATAGTGATAGTGGACGGAGACGTTACCGGGGTACGGGATGAGTGTCTGACGTCGCGATGCAGGCCTGAGATGATGAGACTGCGGTGACGCTGAAGTGGCAGCCACGTGCAGGAGGACTCGCCTCTCCCGATTACCCTCTCCGTTCCCCGTCAGGAGAGACAGGATGCGACAGCGAAGCTAGAAGCAGTGCCAGTGACAACACCAACGCACTCAAAGATTACACCACGTAGATTGTAAGCGAATGGAATTGGCAACATTGGTAGAGATAAGAAATGTTAGGAAGAGAAGCAAGTCGATATAGACGATTGAAGTAATTACAAGCGAGATGGGTATCACTATCATATTACACATATATACATTAAAAGTTCTAGTTCATGAAAAGAATCAATCAGTGATCCATCCCACCCCAGCCGGTCACATCACCCACAAACAGGATCATCAAACCCTCTCGTCCAACCCAACGACCCCGCAATAATGACAAAGAAAGCCAGAGCCACGGCAATGCTCACCAGGCCATAAAGATAGGAATACCGACGCTTACTCAGACTATTCAACTCGGCTACCCAGGTACTAATGGTAGTCGCGGAGCCACAGAACCCATCCATGACGCCCTGCAAGACCTGGCAACTGGTCAGAATGGACGAGGTAGCCGTTGTCGCGACCAGCGCGGCGCCAATGCCGCCGACATGTTGCAGATCATAGCACATGGCCAGTATGATAGTCCCGAAGATATTGACGGTGAAGGTACCCAAGGGGAAGGTCGGGAGGCGCGCATTCAGCGCCAACGAGACGTAGAAGCGAAGAAAACATCCCAGGGGTGCGAAGACGATGGCGAACACGGCCCGACCACGCCAGACTTCCTTGGCGTGATCGTGGCGATCGGGGGGCCAGATGGCGAGGAAGACGGCCCCAAGCCAGCAGCCCCAGCCGAGGAGGCCGAAGAGGGGATCGAGATAGCGGCGCGTGAAGCGGAAGGGGAAGGTAGGCGTGATGGGGTCGAGGGCGAGAGCGAGATGGGCGCCGAATATGAGGGCGCCTAGGCTTAGGGCGACGGTGGTGAGGATGACCGCGAGGAGGGCCATGAAGCTGTAGCCGCCATTGCGAGAGAGGATGGGGTCGTTGGAGGGGGTGGAGAGGTCGTTGGTGAGGGCGAGAAAGATGTCGCGGATGAAGGAGGAGAAGGAGGTGAAGCAGCCGCAGAAGCCGGTGGTGAGGCCGATATAGAGCGGGATGGTTTTCTTGACGGTCTTGTGCTGCTTGGCGCGCTCGCGCGCTTCGTCGGGGTTGTCGCTGGGGTGGGAATTGGCAGACTGGCCGCCCCATTCTTCGCGGAAGAGGTTTTTATCCTCGAGAAAGAAGCCCATCAAGAGGGAGCCGCCGACGTTGGCCCAGAGGACCCCGGTGACGACGGGGGCGCCCGGGTAGAAGGTGAGGGCTTGCAGCCCCAGGCGGGCCAGCGTGCCGAAGATGGAGAAGAAGACGAGGTAGGAGAGCGTGTAGAACTGCGTGGCCTTGTGCGATAGCGGCTGCAGGACTGGTTCGTCGCGCTGTTGCGGCGTGGATTCGACCGGCGCCTCGGGGGGCTTCTCGGTGGTGGGAGGCAGCGCGTCCTCGGCGGCCCACGATTGACGCTGCGAGGCATCTAGGGCCGTCGGGGGCGCCGCCCGGGTCTCAGAGAGGGCCGCGTCGCGATCGGCAGGCGACATGGGCGAGGGGGATATCATGAAGCAGCCGAGACAGAAGAATGGTGGAGGAGGGCGGCGGAAGATGAAGCGATTGAAAAGGCTGGGCGGTGCCACGAGGGCTGCTAGTGCCGACCTTAATTCGCCGGGCTCCACTACTGCTACTCCGTAGAACCGGAATGATCACTACATCGTATTGTTCAGGATCAACCGTTGGAAACAGGTGAAGCACATTTGGATTCCATTTCCAAAGCAAGATGAATAAGGAAAACAAAACATCCCCTACGGCATATTTGCATGACCATTCGTTCGGGCAGCAGTTCCTCGGGCAACCCAAACAACCCGGCGATGCGGGTGCGCTCTCGCAGCTCGTTAGCAGCACGCGCATTCTTGTTTAGAGATTGCTCCGTCATGCGGACCAGCTCGGTTCTCGAGAACGTCTCCGCGTAATCGTTTACATCCACCCTCGACGACCTCACCACTGCCACATCCCCAAACACCACCTGGCCGATACACCGACTCACAATGGCATTCCTCGGCCCTTCCCCCTGGGAATACACATGGTAGTGCCATCGAGCAACGTCCCGATGCGAGAAGAACTTGCCGGGCTCCTCAAGCTGCGTTCATCCCAATCGGGTCTTTAACTCCTTCATCTCCCTGCCCCAGTTGCCGTACCATTCCACGGGGAACGGCTCAATGTAGTCGGTATCCGTGGGGTTCACTTTTGCCGGGTCGAGGGGCGCGGCACGGATCAAGAAACAATTGTACTTGCGAGCCCCCACACAGGACTTCTTGTGCTTCTGCCAGTGCGCCTTCTGGCATTCAGGGGGGCAATATGCGGTGGTTGACCGGGGGCTGAAGCTGCAGCCTGGGGGAAAGGCAGGTTTATGTTTTCGATGCCGGGCTGCAGCCAAGTGGGGTTCCCGTCACCTGACGGGTCTGGCTGGGCCTCTTGAATTACACTGCAGCTGGGAGAGACGAATCAAGAGGGAAGGACGCATTTATATCATGCACTTTTCATCCAAGGGAGTAGTGAATGCAAGGATCCAGGTAAGCCCAGATCAACCCCGGGAAAAAGGGGGGGAGGGAACCAGACATATGAAAACAGGCAAGCGACCCAGGTATCCAAAGCCCAACCACCATCATCATTCCCAAAAGAAAAAAAAAACGCCGTTCATCCGCAGCTAAACGCAACCAAGCCATGGCAGGCAGTCCGACCTGCAACAAAGAAACAAAGAAGGGAGGCGTCCAATCAGCATTTATTACCCGAGGGAGTGTCTCCGTGGCAGTGTCCGGCGCAAGCCGAACTCTGCCCCAACGGTTCGTGGCAACAACAATCCCACTCAAGCCCTCTCCATGCCGGTCATAGAGACATCTCGGGGGGAAGACTCTTGAATAGGCAGCTTGATATCCGCCGGGTATGGCTCCTCATGCTTTTGGGGTGGTTGGACCTCCGCGCTGTTTTTGCCGTCGGAGCGCTTCCGACCCAGTCTCTCGCACCACAGCTCGGCGCTGACGAGGGTGTCATTGACTACCCCGCTGACCTGCGACATCATATCCAGCCCCTCTTGGGCCAATACGAGGATCCGGTGGGCGCCCACGGTGGCATCCGAGGCAGCCGCCATCGAATCCGGCGGGGGGTTGGAGGTCGATGCAACCTGGAACCGATGTGGCAGGGAGGTGAGATGTCGGCGAACCAAGTTCCGCGCGTTCTCCGGGAGCGCCCCTCCGGCGTACTTAGAGACAATATCCACCACTCGTTTCAATGTCGACAGTACATCCTCCTTGACGGCCTGAATCCGCTGCGAAAGGAGGGTGGTGCTCGACGCATCGTGCCCGGTGGTAGTATCGTCACTCTGCTGCCGCGAGCTATCCCATTCTTTCAGGGCCGTCTTCAACGCATCGATAGCCTTGTCTAGCCGTCCATTCGCCCAACGCAGCCAAGTTAAACAATACTGCAAGCTCCGGAGAGATTCCTCGCTCATAGCCACGCCCAGTCCCGACGTAGAGATCATCAATCGGCTCTGCCACGTGGGAGGAGTCTGCCGCGAGGAACTGCTTCGATGAATCTCGTCATAGTTGGGAGATTTCTGATCATCGTATGGGGGAGGACCCTCGGCCGGCGACAGGTCCGAAGGGCTGCGCATCCGTGGGGACTCCATCGTATTATCCGGACCCTTCTCCACGTCTACCTCGGTCGGATGCTGCTCTCCAGTGACTTTCCGACGTTTAGACCGACTCGAGTGGGCGGAGGAGGAGGCTCGACGCTGCAAAGCCCACCGCAGGCCGCTCTCCACGCCCGTCTTCCGACCCACGGTACCAACTGTATTGGCGACCGGCGAGCCGATGTTGCGCTCGATGAACTCGGCGCTCGACTTGAAGCGCGGCGAATAGGATTTGGAATTCGTGTAGGCCGACACCGAGCCGTTAATAGCGGACGAGATCAGGGGATGGGTAGAGGTGAGGAGGGACAGGAGGGGCTCGGGTTGCGGCTTGGAGTCGGGGGGGTTCAGCGAGGTCGTCTGCGACGTTCGAGGGGAGTGACCGTACTCTAGATAGGTTACATCAGTTAAATAAAATGCGCTTGCACACCTGCCTGGAATCCAGCGGGATTGACGAGGGCAAGGGCCGGAAAAGAATTACCAGTACGGAGGCCCTCGAGGGCTTGGGCGGCCTCGAGGTCATCCATGGACAGAACGCTGGTGGCTCGACGCGAACGATCTTCAGCCACGGGACCATGATCGACGTCCATCATTGGGGGAGGGGCATGTTGAAAAGGGGGATATGCAGAGGGAGAGGCCGAGGAGGGCGCGGGCAAGCTTGAGGCTGATGAGGAGGATGGCGCTGAAGTATGAGGAAGAGGGACGGTGGGTGCCGTGGGTGCCGTGGAGTCGGAGTCCGATCGGCCGTTGGGACGAGGTTTCATGACTGCCCAGGCGGCCAGAAAAGGAAGGAAATAATGGCCTGCACCGGAAATTGGCTTCAGCGGGGGGGTTGGGGGGTGGAGGTGGGGGAAGAAAGCAACTTGGTGGAGGTTAATAGTCGTCGAGGAGGACGAAGATCCAGATGGATCGTGGGTGGTCGACTTTCACGTGCAAAACCAGAACCTCCCAAGCCGGGCCAACGAAGAGCCGGCCATGCCGCGCGATCCACCCATCCCTCTAGTACCTATCTACCTCCCCTATCTAAACCAATATCCATTGTACGCCGGACCTCAGCATCCACGACTCGAACTGGGGTACTACCGTCTACCAAGTATCCTACAACTAGCGTTCTTGGGCCGGAGGGACCGACTTTCACTTGGCAACAAGGTCATTAAAACTGCTGAATCTATCTATCGGCCGATACTTCCTGCCTTCTCCCCTCCTGTGCCGTCACATGCGTGCAGATTCGGGTGTCGGCCATTCGTTCCATCGGCCGGAGGAGGATCTGACGGGGGGCACATCCATGAATCACGAATGGTCTCACTATCGGTCGTGGAAGCGACTGAATCCTGCTGCTCGCCGCTGAAACCTAATCCCGTTGCCTGACATGTGATGCCGCGTCATACCCTCCCGTCTTCTTATTGCACCGCCCCACCGCCTGCCCTCCTGCCCGCTTCCACATGATCCGGCTCATCCCCGATGCTTACTTCCTACATAGTATATACCATATACAGTCACCCCAGTTAGTCATTGGCCGAGTGACTGAAGCAAGCGGGCCAGCCGTCTCCTTGCTTTGCATTTCTCATGTACACCGGCAGGTACGACAATACAGGACCGGCCCATGATATACTACTATATACAGCGTGAGCCCCGACGGGCATCATCAACGGCCTCCCCCAGACCACCCCTAGCGTTCTCGCACCATACATGATATCGCATCCATACAAGCGCTTAGATGCGTTACATAACTTTCGCAGCCCGTTGAACCCGCGAGTCAGCCATGGGAGTCGTTCGAGGCAACCGAAGTCAACAACCATATACGGGAAGATCCATCCCTCCAGAGACGCAGACCCAGATGTCAGCGAGGTCCCAGCAGCTACAGGTTCGAGAGGTTATCGCAAAAAAAAGGCTTTGTTCGAGGTACCACACGGGCTGCCCCCAACGGGCCTTCGAATTAGCGCCAGAATGCCCGCCCAACACGTGTTGTAAGGTGGGGATTGGATCTAGATTGGATGATGCGTGGCAAACCAGTGGCTTCATAGGTTGCCGGTCGCTGCAATTTCACTCCGTTTTGCTGGGTTGCGGAGGAGAGCGTGCTGTGATCCCAAGATGCAGCCTATGTGCGCTTTGAAGCCTGACTGAGTCGGACTGAGTACCCGAGGGAGGGCAGTCAATCAGTGCAGGTGTGAATTCGCACCTGAAACCCCCAGTTTAGTTGATTTCACAATCAGCTTGTCTTCAAGCCAGCGGGCAAACTTGACGCTGGGAATATCGACCGCACGCCAGAAGATGTCGCCAGCCCACAGGGAGACAGGTAAGCAGATGAGCCAGCCAATGAAGAAACCCAAGCAGTACTGGAAGTTGGTCTCTTTGCCGACCAAAGCCCAGATATTGGGCATGAGAGAGTAGCCCAGAGAGTGGAGGATGGGGCCGTGGACAATATAGAAGGCAAAGGAGATCTTGCCGAGGTACTGGGAGACTGGCGTGGTGAAGAGCTTCTGAATGTCCTTGGAGTGGTTGACGCTGAAGACGATGAAGACCGCACCAAGTGTCTGGGGGAAGCGGTGAGGTTCCGGGTAGGTCTTGGGCGTGATCTTCCAGGTCCAGCGGTAGAAGGGAGTCCACTTGTAGCCGGTGTTCGGGGCGGATCCCAGGTAGAGACCTAGGACGAAGAGGGCGATCCAGAGATTGCGGGTTGAGAGCTGGAAAGGAAGGAATTGCCGAAGGGTATTCTGCTGCTTGGGGAGGAAACGTCGGGGCCTAGGTCGGGGCTTCGAGGGCTCACCCTCGTCCGCAGGCCGCTCCCAGGTGCCATTGATGAGGTCCACTTCCGCCATGAGCATGCCAAATAGGAAGAGGACAATGTCCCAGCGACCCCAGCGCATGCAGAACCAGACTAGCCCGCTGACAAGGGAGAGACGCACGGTCGTTGTCAGGCGGGAGGTGGCCAGGATGGTGAGGAAGAGCACGATGGAGCTGCGGAACTCGACCGGAATGGTCCACAGATGCGGATTGTAATAGTTGTAGTAGAGGGCCCAATTGAAGGGGTCCATTAGATGTACGATTGTCAGGTACCAGTCCCAGTATTGTTTGTAGAAAGACCGCATGATCGGGGGATGCTGTTCGTTGGTGCCCAGGATGGTGTGGCCCTCCACGAGGACTTTCTGAGAGTAGTTATAGACCCCCAATCGTACGGCGACGAAGACAAGGAGAATGCCGACCACTGATGGGATGTAAAGACGGAGTGCGCGACGGAAGGTGGACGAGGCCAAGACGGTGAAGGTCTGTTCCCAGGAGCGACTGCGGATCAACTTCAGTGGCTTATAGGAGAGCACGTAGCCGGAGATGACAAAGAAGATGGCCACCATGATATGGCCAGATACCAGCATATGAAATATGGGGAGCTGGAGCAGCCCGAAGTTCTCATTGTTGAACCCCCAACCGACGGCGACCTTCCAGGTGTATGTGAAGAGGAAGTGGAAGTTGAAGACGAGCAAGCAGGCCCAGCCGCGCAGACCGTCCAGCGCCGCGATAGCATGGGGTTTTGTTGGGGCCTGAGGCCGACCGCCGACATAATGTTGAAGGTAACTCGGAGTGATGAAGATGGCCACCTGCGTGAAGAAGTTGTCGAGATGGTCGAGGCCGTGATCCATTTGTTGCTTGACGTGAGGGGCGAGAGCCGACGGGTCGGCCAGGTCCGACCAACTGGCGACGTGGGAACGGCGATTGAGGCCATATTCGAGATCATTCAGGGGGATATTATGGACAGGAGGCGGGGATCGGAGCCCATTGTCGGTCGACGACATGATAGCGATCCAGTTCGAGATGGTTGAGAGAGAGAGAGTCAAGAGAGATGGGGAAGGACGGCTGGGGAATAGTGTGCCACGGGACGGGCGAGACGGGACGGGATGCGATGCGATGGGGACACCCGCACCGCAGATGCGCCACGGATGGATTTGAAGGGTACGTGGTAGAAATGGATGGATGAGGACGAGGGGGTCTCTCAGGTACCAAGGAGGGTTGTCATGTAGATCCTGGATCGGATGGAACTCATGGCCGACATGGGAAAGGCATAGAGAAGGAAGAGGAAGAGGAAGAGGAAGAGGGAGATCCAACGAGTAGTACTCCGTAGTTTACGGGGTACGACTGAGGAGATTAATTACGTACATACGGTACGGTTTCCTGAGGCCCGGCCCGGTCACATGGCAAGAAGATGAGTCACCTGATGGCGGATCGCCGATGCCGCATCGGATCCATCATCCAGCACCGCCAGCACATTTCCTACACCTCCTCCCCCGTCGGGCTCCCTCAACTTCCCCCGGTCAACATCTTTCGACTTTCGACTTTCGACTTTCGACTTTCGACTTTCGACTTTCGACTTTCGACTTTCGACTTTCGACTTTCGACTTTCGACTTTCGACTTTCGACTTTCGACTTTCGACTTTCGACTTTCGACTTTCGACTTTCGACTTTCGACTTTCGACTTTCGACTTTCGACTTTCGACTTTCGACTTTCGAACTTGGTGATCCTCCTGTCCTTTTGTTGGCGACGACCGCCCCCTACCTTCCCGTTCATCTCCTCCACGCCGATCCCTCGCAAGCGGAATGGCGTTCATACATCTGGCTGCCCGGCGGTTGCCCGTCGCCAGGAGGCTCGTCCCTGGCATTGAGTCCCTGGCTCAGCAGCGATTCTTCTCCGTGTCGCGCCGAACGAGCTCCCAGGTCAAGGCATCGGTGCCAAACCCCGATCCCGCCGCGGATTCCGCATCGGTGGCCTTCGTGAACGACCAGACTCCCTACATGGTGCCCACCTACGTTCGGCCCGCGCCCGTCATGGTCAAGGGACAAGGATGTTACCTGTGGGACATGGAGAACCGGAAATACCTTGATTTGACGGCCGGTATTGCGGTCAACTCTCTGGGACACTGTGACCCCGAAGTCGCCCAGATCATTTCCGAGCAGGCTGAAGTGCTCGTCCACGCCTCGAACCTCTACTACAACGCATGGACCGGAGCCCTGAGCAAGCTGTTGATTGACGTCACCCACAAGTCCGGCGCCATGCGCGATGCGTCCCAGGTGTTCATCTGCAACTCCGGAACTGAGGCCAACGAGGCCGCAATCAAGTTTGCGCGCAAGGTCGGTCGTTCGCATGACCCCTCCGGCGCAAAGCACGAAATCGTCTCCTTCCACAACTCCTTCCATGGTCGTACCATGGGCGCGCTCTCGGCGACTCCGAACCCGAAGTACCAAACTCCCTTCTCTCCCATGCTGCCCGGCTTCAAGTATGGCAAGTACAATGATGTGGCCCAGCTCGAGACACTCATCACGGAGAAGACCTGTGGTGTCATTGTGGAGCCCATCCAGGGCGAGGGTGGTATCAATGTGGGCACGCCGGAGTTCCTGACCGCCCTGCGCAGGCGCTGCGACGAGGTCGGCGCCGTGTTGATCTTCGACGAGATCCAGTGCGGTCTCTCTCGAACAGGCACTTTCTGGGCTCATGCCCACCCGTCGCTGGCGCCTGCCTCTGGCGAGGCGGCCCACCCCGACATTCTGACTTCTGCCAAGGCCCTGGGTAACGGCGTGCCCATTGGCGCGACCATTGTCTCTGAGAAGGCCGTGGCCCGACACATCAAGCCCGGTGACCACGGAACCACTTACGGCGGTAACCCCTTGGTGTGCCGTGTCGCTCACCACATCGTCAACCGCCTGGCGTCGCCGGAGCTGCAGACAGGAGTTGAGGCCAAGGGGGCTTTCCTGGTATCTGGATTCGAGGCCCTCCAGAAGAAGTACCCTAATGTCATCTCCGAGATCCGCGGCCGCGGTTTGATCCTGGGTGTCCAGCTGTCCCCGGAGTTCACCGCCAAGGCCTCTGATTTGGTCGCGGCTGCCCGGGAGCGTGGAATGCTGATCATCACCGCCGGTGAGGGCTGCATCCGTTTTGTTCCTCCCTTGACCATCACCGAGGAGCAACTCAAGACGGGCCTTCGGATTCTGGAGCAGGCTCTGGACGCCGTGGTTGCTGCGGCGTAAACGGTCCGTGGGTAACGGGACACGAGCACAAAAGTTATTTAATCTTCTAGCAGTCGATGCATATATTCCTCTCGTGATGTGACATGCCTTATGCTACTGGATCTCGGGACTTTTAATTTTTTTTTATTTTGGTCGTTTCTTCTACAATGGCATATAGACGGCGGGTTAGAAAGAAATCAAAAGTAAAAATTAATGAACCCAAGATCTTCTTGCTGTACAAGCCTGCCTGATCGGTCTCGGCCCTGTTCCGACCTGTGCCTTAGCGCCTTGGATGAGTTCGTTGACCTGCATCGCCTTTGCAGCGTAAATGCAGCCCGAGCAGATCAATGTTCCAGCAACCCAGTAAGCCTGACACTGAGCGCTGTTATCCCCGCCCCTCTACGTCGAAAAGAATCCATCGCCGCCAGTTCCTTAATACCAGGCCGTTCTTGCCTACATTGATCGTTTAGGTACTGAGCACACTACGAATCAATCATCTTTAACCGTCCAACCCATCCATCATCAAATCAAATCATGATTCCATTAAAAGACATACAGCATGAGCGACAGAAAAGTGGAATCAAGTTACACGGAGAACAATAACTTTAACAAGGAGAATAGTGAATACCCGGCTGGCCCTCGACGTGGGTTCAAAGGGAGCATTTGGAACCCTCATCATACAACGGTGCTCGCGCCAGGCGAGGAAATAACATGACGGGCACTAAAACAGAGATTGTATCTCACCATGCGCACAGTACGTCCCCGCTGCCACAGCACCCATGTGGACTGGACGTCCGTTGCTGCACAGGGACCAGGTTGTGCCTTGAGGCCCGCAGATGATGGTCCCGTCGACGCAGGGTTTGCCCGGCGTGAAGCGGTCAGTGTCATCCGCTGAGGCCGCGGTTGGGAGGCTCATGAGGCGCGCGGACTGGCTTCCAAAGGAGGACGCCACCATGGCAGGGGCATTGGCCGACGAGGACACCGGGGTGGCCGCGGTGGTTCCGCTCTTCGACTTGGAGCCGGTAGATGCAGATGTAGTAGGAGCAGTCGAGTGACCAGAGGGGCTACTGCTCACGGCAGAGTGAGTACTTCCGGAACTGCCAGAACCTAGGAATGGAGCTGTGCCCGTGCAGTTATAGCCCGTGCCGCTCACGCTGCCCTCCACGGAGGGACCGGGCAGAGGGAAGTTAACATCATAGCCCTCAATGGTGGTGCATTGGCCCGGTCCGTTCACATTGGCAATGAAGATGGGTGGGAGGCTGCTGAAGCTATCTCGCTTTTGTTTGGCACTGTGACTATCATCGGAGTCTCCGATAGTGACCTGGGCACAGTTCATGTACATCTCGCGGTTGCCCACTTTGTTGAACCATGTCCAGGTCAACAGTGCCTCTCCGGTAGGAGCGTCCGAGGGAATGGTGAACTTGTAGCTCTCTGTCAAGGGACATCCACCCAGCATGGAATGGATAACTTGGAAATTGCTTCCCTGATCATAGGAGAGGGAGACCTGGCAGGAGCCGCCGTCATGCGTAGCACTGCCCTGCAGTTCCAAGTCATACTCTCCTCCCGGCGAATAAGTCGCTACCGATCGAAAGGGATCGTTGGCATATCCTTTGCAAGGAAAGTCGCTCCCACTGCTTGACAGTGGGTTTGTGTATGAGTAGTCCTTCTTGGACTCATCTCCATTCGGGTCGAGCGGGCTGCGGATCGGGTACGGGTTGGACATCTGGACATGTCCAGACACTGAGGAGGCCAGCAGGCCGCATGCGATGAGAACCCCCTTCATCTTGGCTAAGAGACCCAACCCGGATGCACTGGTGGCTGCTTGGCTTTTGGGAACTGAGCCGGAAGGGAAATAGGGCTAGAGCCAGTCAGTTGGCGAGTGCGCGGGTGGGGATATGGATGGGACCGCGTACCTGGCAGGGGCTACCGTGCAAACCAAAGGGCCTTGAGGTCGGGCTAAAAACGAAAAGTGATGGATGATCAAGAGGACGGAATTGATCGGGCGGTTCTTATAGTCGAGTGGCCGTCGTGAGATGAACTCCAGGCATGCATAGCGGGCATTCCAGCTGACCGGGTTACAGCTGGAGAGTTCTGCGTAGGTAGGACTTTGCGTGGCTCATGACAATTGACAACGCAGTGGCTCAAAAGAATGAAGGGGGGTTCGTTTCATGTATCCCTGGGCAACTTTTGGTCTCGCCAGGAATGCTGCTCCGCGTACTCCGTAAGAGCCTGGATAGAAGGCATTCCGCACACTGTCAGCCACCATTTTCGACATCGACTCTGGCCATTGGAGATGTGCCGGTCACTCCGCCGTCATATCGAGGGATTCTCAAGACCGCACTCACTGCGTCATCCACGCATCGTCACCGACACGAGCGAGACACGGAGACATGTTCCGTCGTGGAGGATGTCCAGCGCACGGGGCTGTCGCTCCAGGAACAACCAGGCCTCTGAGGCGCGAGGCATGCCATCCGTCGAACTATAATTATTATTAGCGCCGCGCCTGATGTCATCAGAGATGGGGCAGGCATTCTTCTGTGTTACGTTCGATAAACATGTCCGATTCAAAGAACGCACTTCAGGCTTCCCCGGCCACGCAAGCTCAAAGTCAATCGTCCGCTGTGATCCTGGTGAACAATGAGATTGTAGAGGGTCGCCGTCTACAAACGAACAAGTATCTATGTTACAATTTCATTCATTATTTGTGTTTCGTCTAATTACTTTTTGGTCCCGCAAACATCCATCACTCCATGAGGCTCATTATTCATGCACGGCTGAGAGATTCACCCTCCTCGGCCTTCTGGAGACCATACTTCTTCAGACTAGACGTGGATTGAACACGTTAGTTTTACACTCCTGCTCGCAGAGAACTGAACAAGGGAGACGAAAGAGAAAAGGAGAGAAACATACCGGATAGTTTGGATGGCAACAAAACCGGTTGTGTCGGTGGGCTCAAAGTCCTCGAGGGAGTCCATGGAGGCCTCCTGTTCGGAGTAGAGCTTCTCAGTGCTGGAGGAGCGACCGAGGACGTAGACGTGGCCCTTGTAGCAGCGGAGGCGGACCTCACCGTTCACACGCTGTATGCGAGCTCGGATTAGGATGCAGTCAAGTAAATTTCAGGAGCTAGGGGATCTTACGCGCTGGGAGAACTTCAAGCTGTTCTCGATGAACTCGCGCTCAGGGCTGAAGTAGCTGTAAACCGGTTAGAGCAGTTCCATGGTCCATGTGAGAGAAAGGAGCACATACTAGCCGTTGTAGAGCTGGATGGACCAGTTGTGGGTGACGAACTGGTCACGCAGGGCGCGGACTTGACCGTCCAGGACGAGACCTAATTAACTATTTAGCGAGGCTGTCTAGGGGTAGACTATGTGAGAACACTTACCCTCGAGGTCAAGGTGGGCATCGCGGAGGATGGTCATGGCGGGGGCTTTGAGTACGTTAGCATTAGTTTGGTTGAGGCGGCGCAGGGATGCGTACAATCGTAGCAGCCACGGCTCTTCAGGCCAATGAAACGGTTCTCGACAATGTCGATACGACCAACACCGTGGGTGAAACCGATCTTGTTGAGGGTGTAGAAAAGCTCAACGGGGTCGGTGTACTCCTTTTCGGGAGTGACAAGCTTGGTGGGCACACCCTGCTCGAAGTGGATGGTGAGGTCGGTGGGCTCGTTGGGAGCAGTCATGGGGTCGGCAGTCATGGTCCACATATCAGAGGGGGGAGTGTGGTTGGGGTCCTCCAGGACGCCTGTTCGATTATTTGTGAGTGAAAGACTAGGGGACGTATTACCAATGGGTTCACTTACCGGCCTCATAACTGCAGTGGGCAGAGTTGGAATCTATATTGAGCAGTCAGTATGCAATGTCAACCAATCATGCGCGAAGTATAATGACGAACCCATGGACCAGGGCTTGGCCTAAATCATTTTACATTAGCTGGTGTTTGTACGTAGCTGGGTGCGAAATGTGTGACTCACCTTGGTAGAAGTGACAGGAATGCCGGTCTGGGCGGCGTAGTCAAGGAGATCGTTGCGACCAGCGAACCGCTTGAAGAACTTAGGGTCACGCCAGGGGGCAATGACCTTGATGGAGGGCTGGATGGCGTAGAAGGCCAGTTCGAAACGAACCTGGTCGTTGCCCTTGCCAGTGGCACCGTGGCTGACGAACTGGCAGTTCTCCCGCTGGGCAGCGCGCATCTGAGCGCGGGCAATCACAGGACGAGCCAAGCTGGTACCTAAAGGGAGTCAATTGGCTGTTCTAGGGACTTCGGAAGAATATCTCAAAACGCACCCAGGAGGTAGCGGCCCTCGTAGATAGCATTGCACTCTGCGATAGAAGTCAGCGGAGGGATCGTGGCATTCACACAGAATGGCTATTCTTACGGATGGCAGGGAAGCAGAGCTCGGTGATAAATTCACGGCGCAAGTCCTCAATGATCATCTTCTTCGCACCGATCTGGAGGGCCTTGGCCTCGACAGCGGCCCAGTCCTCCTCCTGGCCGACATTGGCGAGGAAGCAGACGACATCGTAGCCCTCCTCTAAGGCAATTGTTAGTCGACACGGTGCGATCTGGAGAAGGGACAGGGTAGAAGTGTACCGATGAGCCAGCGCAGGATACAGCTAGTATCCAGACCGCCTGGGATCAAAAAGCGTCAGTTAGCGCACACAGCTCTTATCAACCACGCAATATGCGGGGTAGGGTGACGGGATACTTACCGGAGTAGGCCAGGCAGACACGGGGCTTTTCGGAGGCCATTATGAGCGTGAAGATGAGACTGAAGGATTGGTGATCGATTCCAAGGAGGATGAAGTTGGGCAGCAGTAGGATTGAAGGACAAGACTTGGGAAAAAAAGATAGCTGGGGAAGTTTAGTTCGCGATGGCTCAACGAGCGGTCGCTGAAGGTCGTTGACTCATCCGGAGTCGGAGCTGCTCCCTTACGTAATAACAACCCGTTGTGGGCCAATGACCGTAAGCGAGTGGCTATCGGCGTATCCATGCATCCCCCGTACTAGTCATATCGCTAGATAACGGATAATAATCCTCGACACCGCATAGATAGCCCGGCCCGACGCGGACAGGCACCCGCCAGCTGCTGTAGCAACTAGCACTTACTCGATAGCAGCTGCCAATCCAGGTCCCAGGGGTCGAAAAAGAATGTTGTGTGGGGTAGACGGAACCTAACTGTTACACTGTACACAGCAAGGAGACATGGTGTCACGGTACCGTAAGCTGTGAAAGGCGGGGGCACGTGGGATGATGCGCCACCGGGCACGGGCTCACAGCCAGGTGACTCCAGGTGGAGAGCTATAAACACGATCTATGTTGTCGTGGAAATCGCCATATGTATTATTTCGGAAATATGAATATATGCAAGGTTAAAAAAAAAATAAGAAGAGGATATGAGAAGATTTCCGGCCCCTCGCCCCCATTCGAGTCAGAAAAGTGAAAGGCGCACTAGCCAAGACATGATAGACCTCTTCAAAGTCCACAGGCCGTGCCAAGGCCAACATTGTCTCCGACAGAGACCGTCTGGCAAAAAAAAGCCGGGTTGACTGAAGACAAACTCCACCATCGATGATAGCTGGGCCACTACCACCCAAAGATATCTCCCACACTGAGAGTGCTCCACCGCACCCCAGCCACAGAGAACACTATTAAAACGACGTCCACGACCCCCAGCACAGCTGCACCCATCATGAATCGGGGACTAAAGATTCGATACAGCATGAGATGGCGGCGGAGATGGCCAGCCCACATAGTGGTGGCCAGATTAATGGTGGCGAAGTATAGGATGTATGTGCACGCCGCTTGCATGACGTCGGAGAGGAGCTTGATCGCAGGGTTGTTGGATTTCGACGATGAAGATGCCTGATCATGGAGCTGAATAGGTCGTTTCCACAGGACTGTAAGGGGAACCGCAACTGCGGTAAGGATTTGCGCGCCAAAGGTGTTAAGGATCACCAAAATTGGGGACCAAGGATATTGGACGGAGGAGAGAGGGATGAAAGCAGTCTCCCACTGGATGCTGCTCAGGGTAGCCTGATGACCAGTTTTGAAGTAGTACAATGACCCGAGAAGGCCCAGGACTACCGGTCCAATGGCCGAATTGCCCAGGACCAGCGCATTCGTATCCAGAATTTCAAGTAGCGAAAGAATTTGCCAGAGCAAAAGCGCCATGGCACCTTGACCCATGGGCTTCTGCATTAGGATGATACCTAAGCAGAAATTGACCACGAGGAGAAAATACCGTGTTCCATGGACATTGCCAAATCCCAGAATTGTAACAGTCGTGCGTCCCGCCTGCTGTGAGGGAGTCGACGATTTGCCTTGGCTTTCTGGCTCCGTGTTGCCTTGACTGACACTAATGCTAATGCAAGGCTTGGAATAGATAAACGCTGTTGTGCCAGCAGCAAAAGCGAGAGCCAGCACCAGTTGAGCCAAGAATACCCTGACTGTCTTTAAGGTCCCCTTGCTTAGAGGAAGCCACTCACCATCGTCAGCCCCCTCCAGCACCCAAAAGACAGAGGTGATGAATAGCCCCAATCGAAAACCCATTCCGATCCAGAGTGTAGCAGCGCCTTCGTAGGACTTGGATCCGGCGTAAAACGACCGTACAACGGTGGGAAGGATAAGCGCAACGAGGAATGGTATGGCGAGTTGCCAGGGTGCAGAAGTAGAAGACGTGGCAGACGCGTAATAGGTAGAACGGCAGAAAGGCATCTGCTCCTCTCGGCACAAGCGGGAGAAGGATGCAAGCCTCCCAAGGATGACGAACAGAATCGAGTGATACACACCTAAAACCCTGTCGGCGGTTAACTTTTGCCGCATGGAGGATACGCCAGCCAGGACACCGAAGGTGGAAAGGAAGAATAAGAGGATCTCGTCTTCCCAGATCGTATACGAGTTGGATGCGAATCCCACAGACTGGGTCACCGTGAAGATAACCGCCAGCCAGCCCCATAGACTTCCTGGCAGAGGCACGGATAGGCACCCCGAAGTGACAAAGATGGCCCACGAGGCGCCGACTATGCTTCCCACGGCAACCAAGAGAGCGGATGCTTCAGCTACTCGCATCTCCACCATGCCTGCGAACGACAGTGAAGCACCAACCACGAGACCCACAGCAGACCCTGCTCCAACAAGAGTAAGCAGCGGATTCGTGAGATCTGCCCGATCCCCTTTGATGTTTCGCGCATAGAACACCAGCAAAACAATTCCAGCAAACAGTACTGCAACGCCTTGGAGCATGCTTGGCACATCAAATTTGGCCCACAGCCCACGGCAAACCTGAAGAGTATGTCGCTGGTATTCCTTGTAGGACTCGGAAACGGAGCGCAAATTCGACTGGCTGGATCTACCAATTTTAGAGAGCTTCTGCCAGCTGGTTTCTGCCGCCTGCCAAAGCTCTATGGACTCGGATTCCCGATCATCGTCTGCACCTCGCGTCGCTGCATACTCGTGCTGATATCTCTTGATTTGAGCTGAAGTCAGACGATTCACAGTCATAAGATTCTTCCAGTCATTCCCTTTGGACCCAATGAAGGCCTCCTCGATAGGCGAGCCGAGGTTGTTGAAAGGGATGGGCATTCCAAGAAGGAGAGAAAGGGTGGGCACGAGGTCGATCTGAGGGACATAGCGATCCCGAGCGAACATGGGGGGCATGGCTGTCTCCGTGCTCGTACGGCCGAAAATACCTTTTTTCGAGTACATCCAAAGAGCGGCCTCCACCTCGTCGTCGGATTCACCGCCATGGTCACCCTTGGAATCCATACCGTGATCACCCATTATCACCAGAAGCGTCTTGTCGTCCAATTTCGCAATGATTTCGCGGATGGTTTGATCCATTTCTTTCAGCTTCGCAGCCATAGCTGGGTGGTTTGGCCCATATCGGTGGCCTGCGTGGTCGACACCAAGGTAGTGACCGAAGATGACATCCCATTTCGTGGAGTTTTCGGGATGGAGGAGTGGAAGGAGGTTTCCAGTCACACCGTTATCCACAGTATGCAAGTCCCACACATTGAATGAATCGAATGGCTGGGTCAGATCAGGATCGAAATAGTCGGGGAAAAGTGCGTGCCAGGTATCGTCCCCAAGCTGGACTAGATTCTTGCCCGCTGCGCGTAGTTGAGCAATTAGGTTGTCCTCATCAATTGCTGTTCCGGCAAAGTTGGAGCCAGCGTCAATAAATGTAGGCAGCGTTCCAGTCGTCAGTCCCTTAAGCCGCTGCAGTGTTGTGGTGGGTGGATCCGCAATGAAAGGAAGCAAAAAGGCATTTTCGGGAGTATTTACGGCCGTCTCATACAAGACGGGCAAGTTATCATGGAACAGTTGTGCCGAACCAGTCTCCGCAATTGGGGCAAAGGGGACAGTAAAATCATAGCGTAGGGCGTCGATTATGATCACAACGGCCTTGTCAAACGACTTTTGATGCCAACACCCGTCGACTTTCTTGCCAACAATAGATGCGTCGCCGAAGGGAAGTACTTCGCAGGATGACTTGTTCTCCAAAACCATCCGAGTCAGTAGAAATCCCTTCGTGAAGAAAAATATTCCAACAACGTGCAAGAACCTATATACCCACAGAATAAGTTAGAAAAATCTGTCCCTAACTAAGATAAGCTGATGGTTCCTGCGACGCAAGCTTACAATATCCACCCAAGTACACCGAGTACACCCAGATGCCTGAACTTGAATTCCCGTTCCAGGCCCTTCATATATTGGTCTTGCGCATTGCCCCCAGTCAGCGCCTTTGGCACCTGTGGTTTCCGATGCTCATTGCGCTCCGAAGGTCGTGACGACATGGTCGGAACCGTATTTCGCGAGCCGTTCAGGTTCGGTCGTTCGAGGCCTGGGCCCGCACTAATTGCAGATACCATCCCGGGGAAGTTGTACTCGAATAGTTCCCCAGTTGCTCGCCCAGTAGCCAACGTAGTGTGCTTCTGTCGTGCGCAGTTGTAAGACCCCTCACTGCAGTTGAGCAGGGTTCCGGCCTGTGAAGTTTTGGGCTCTTCGAAGAGGATATCTGGGAATTTAACAATCAATGGAGCTCGAGGACCGAGGGCGAGCTCATCGAATTGAAAAGGAGGCGAGCCTAATTCTTAGCTTCCCTTTTTCCTTTTTTCGCCCACCGTGGAGCTCTCGTGCGGTCTGTCCGGGAACTGAAATCAACAAAACACACACATAATTACAATGGCAGCTCCATTAGATGTAAGGGTACATCAATTCCAAGCAACAGGGGGCCATCCAAGAGAAGCCAGGAAAAAGAGAGCCGAAGAAGCGGAGAGGGACAGTTGAATGGAAGCCGCCGGCAGGTCTCCTGGCACCGCGCCGGAAGATGCGCTCCGCTAGTAAGAGAGAATCGGCGCTTTCGGCATCTCAACCTGGAATTCACCCGCCGTCATTGGCCAGAGCGGTTCGGAACATCCTGAACCCTGAGTTAGTGAGCCTTACCGTTTCTGGACAGCCAGATCCTAGCCACCCCCAGCCACGAGCCGAGGCGCAGCGAGGGATGCCAAGAATGCGACATCACCGTCACCGTCACCTCTCTCTCTTTCTTCTACCTTCTACACAGAACCCGTCCTGCAAACCTCCGTCTTCACTATCGTTCTGGTCGTTATCACTACCGGCCCCTACCAGTTCCTCCTATGCTCTGTCCAAGGGAGAAAGAAGGCACGCTAGGGAGATGGAATCGGCTATATCCCATTTCTCCTTCCGATGCAACCGCTAGCTAGTGGGGGCCGGGGGCCGTCCAGTTCTCTCTCCCAGAATGCCGTCCTGCCAGGCAGACATCGATTCGGTTGGTCGAGGAACGCTCAAATTACGATCTTCAGCAGAGCCATTAGATCATCGCCGCCCTACTAGGAAGCGAATATCGGTGCAACATGTGCAGTACGGGGCAATGGGCGGCAGTTCCTTTCCAGCATACACTACTTGCATGAACACGCCTATGGCCAAGCGAAACCCAGAGGGTGGCACCAACTCCACACTACTAGTCCAGATTACCAAGCTCCGGCCACTGTCAGATCACTTTCGCGGGGTTCAATTCGTCAGGTCGGGTCAGGTCCGGATGCTAAAGAGTACTAGCCGCTGAGTGTGGCTATGCACGTGACTGCAGAACTCCGAGAACTCTAATCAAAAAATAATATTCCGTGACATGACTCGGGGGCGGCAAATCCCCTGGCTGACTTGCCTTTATATAGCTCACGATATCTCAGCATTTCATACGCCTCCACGCCCACCCCGGTCTTCTTTCTTCCCCCCCCCCCGCCCCCCTTTTTTTTTCCTGACGTTCATCCCTCACCTAGCCATTCTTATAGTACATGGCGCCGTTACTGGGCAATGACGGGCTACTATCGCCGGGAAATCATGGCCACGAAGGGACTGTGCCACAGAATGTTCTATATGTCGATGCTTACGACTCATTCTCCTACAATGTTGTCGCCATGCTCGAGGAGGTCCTTGATGTCAAGGTAACAGTCATCAAGATTGATTCAACATGGCCGGATGGGAATATGGCCGCGTTCCTCCAATGTTTCGAAGCCGTCGTCCTTGGGCCAGGACCCGGGGATCCGCGGATACCTGCTGATGTTGGTATCATGGAGGATATTTGGAATTTAGACCCTACAAACATGCTTCCAGTCTTCGGAATCTGTCTCGGGTTTCAGAGCCTATGCCTTCGTCACGGTTCTCCTATTCGCCGGCTACCACATCCGTTTCATGGTCAAGTTCGTCGAGTTCAAACATCCCAAACCGATATCTTCGAACGCATACGAGATTTGGAAGTTACACTATACCACTCGCTATATGCTCAGCTAGAATCAATCCAAGCTGACCGCGGTAACATAAGACTCGTTGGTCCTGCAGCGCAAGAACTTAGTCTTCTTGCATGGCTATCTACTGAACAACACAGCCCCGGCGACTCAGTCCGACTTCCAATGGCTGCGCGCCATAATAGCAAACCCCTTTGGGGTGTCCAATTCCATCCGGAATCCTGCAAGTCAAACAGGGAAGCATGCAGTGAGGTGCTGAGGAAATGGTGGGAAATGGCAGTTCGTTACAATAAAGCCAATGGACGATGCAGTTATCCGATTCTCACCAACACCTTGACTCACATTCCAAACGACATGACTTCTTTACCTGATATCGCCCACACCATGTTAAACTGGTCCGCATCCAGTTCAAAATCTTCATTCTTCCGACATTTCCACACTGAGACGCCGGATGCTACAGCGTTATGCGAGACTCTCAATAGCCCCGGTTCGCCTGTTGTGCTATTCAAGTCCAATGGACGGCATAGCGTCATATCTGTGCCAGGTCCTACCAGCTGGAGGATGGAATATTTTGCACACAGTGAAAGGCTAATTGCGGAAAAGCTCGGCTGCCACCATGCGCAGACGGTGGCTGAGACGCGCTTGCCTGTGAGCCGGTTCTGGGATGTCCTCCGATACTTGATGGATATGAGAAGGGTTGAGTCGGGCAGTGGAGACGTTCCATTCTGGGCAGGTTTTCTAGGATACTTCTCATACGAGATGGGTCTTGCTTCCCTCGCTCGTCCTAAGGATGATGCCCACAACTTTTCGGGTTTCCATCCGTCCGTTGACGGCACTTCTTCAGAAGATCCAGCAGATGCCAGTTTACTATGGGCCGACCGAAGCGTTATTCTCGACCATGAAACAGGCCGTGTCACTATACAATCCACATTGGAGGCCGACAACTTGCATAGCGGGTGGCTTGATGAAACCTTGCAGCTTTTACAGGAATTGCCATCCCACACTATGCCGGATAAGGCCGACAAATTCACATCTGATGCCAAGCTACTAGATTCCCTACTCAGTCAAAGCGTCGTACAATTTCCGGACGAGGAAAGCTACAACAAACAGTTTGAAGCATGTATCGCTGAACTGCACGCGGGCGAATCGTACGAACTATGTCTGACCTGCGAAACAACAATAACGTTACCCTCGCCAGAGAATAAATCTGATGGCATCCGCCTTCCTTGGATACTGTACAAGCGCCTTCAAAAGTACAATCCTGCCGCATTCAGTGCTTTTGCGAAACTTGGAAATGTCAAGGTCGTTAGCAGCAGCCCTGAATGTTTCCTTAACTGGGACCGCGAATCTACGCTGGAGATGAAACCAATGAAAGGTACAGTGAGGAAATCAGACGGCATGACACTCGAGAAGGCTAGAGAAATCCTCAGTTCAAGCAAGGAAGTTGCAGAAAACCTCATGATTGCTGACCTCATCCGGCATGATCTTTATGGTATATGTGGTGCTCATAGTGTTCAGGTTGAAAAACTTCTTGAGGTCGAGGACAGTGGACGTGTTTATTCGATGATCACCCATGTTAAAGGCGAAGTTCACTCGGCCCGACCGGGGTATGCTGCGCGAGACATGCCACAACTGCGCTCGGCTGACATGTCAGCATACGGACTGACGGCTTTACAGAGATGCCTTCCACCGGGTTCCATGACCGGTGCCCCGAAGGAACGCTCCTGCATGCATCTCTCGTCTATTGAGAGCCGCAAGCGCGGAGTATACTCCGGTGTCATGGGGTTCCTTGACCTCGGAGGAGGAGGCAGCTTTTCAGTCCTAATTCGCTCCACGTTCAGCTCTTCCCATGATCACGACGACAAACATAAATGGCGAATTGGGGCCGGGGGAGCTGTTACAGTTTTGAGCACCGCAGAAGGTGAATGGGAAGAGATGTTGACGAAACTGAACACGGTTCACGGAATTTTCAAGCCACTCGTCACCAGTGGCTCTGCTGATTGATACCACGTGACGTGTTAGTAGTTTCAAGTTCACAGGCCTTTGTTCAATTTTTAAGAACCGTATGCGTGTGCCATGTGTCTGGGCTTACACATTGGCGATAGACTGCTCGAGTTTAAATGTCTATGATTCCTTCCCCGCTTGAAAAGCCGAGGCGAAAGCGTGCACTGACCAACCAACGACCACCCAAAGTAGATCAACATACCACATCAACCAAGCTGGGCTCACGGAAAATGGCTAGCGACTTCGCAGCTTAATGAATGGGGCGATATATAACATGGCCAAAGTGGCCAGCGTGATCTGATCACGGTCGTACGCACACGACAGCCACCACCATCGCCCGGATCATCCTACTCATGATTGCAGCTTGAGGTCACCAAGCCCTACTAGGCATCTACTGCCGCAGCTGGCCGGTTGATTGCTTCGCTGCCGAACAGACTAGCCCCGAAGTGGTAAGTACTCCAAGTCGGGGGCGTGGCACCGCACCCAAGACTCGGGACTCGGGGGGCATTGAGGCCCCACCCGATTATATAGATAGTTCCGTATATCCAGTCATACACCAAGTCCACGGTTCCTGCAACCTCCTGGCGAACCTCTCACGGCCTGTTGGAATATCAGGTCAGGCCTGCCTCCTGCATTTCTGTTGGCAGAGTACCCAAGTCAATAGGGATAATTAGGTTGTATGTGGTACTTAGTATGCTCTAGCTGAATCAACTACCAACTAGTAGTTGGCTGGTCTTCGGGTGAGGGTCGAGGGCTCATTGGAATAGGAGATGAACCGCGGCTATCCCGTCACTCGAATTGCTACCTACTATCATATAGACACATATCATTTCATGCTATCTAGTTTCAATTTCAGCTGCCAGACCCATCTTCTAGTCTAGTGAGGTCCGTTGTATGACGCTACTAATTAAATATATAGTATCTATGTGCCTCACCAGGTGAAGCGGGAATTTGAAGCCAGAACGCCATCAAGTCTTCAAAAATCGCAGGACATGTCCTTCCAGAAAGAATTCGGCAACACCACAAAAGCCCACTCTATGAAACAGATATGGCAGTATTCAAGACTCGGCCCGTAGGCTAGGTTTGGGGCCGGGATCGGGGACGGGATCGGGCCTGGTCACCGGCAAAATAGTTGGTCGCACAAAATCACATGATGTTTCCACGTGATGTGAGGTCTGCTCGTTCTCCGCATTGCTTTGCACCCGTGATTGGTATTCTTAGTAACTACAAGTACGAATTCCTCTCCAGAACGCCCTGGTTCTCCTGGGCAATAACATGTGAACGACCCAGATATGCGCCCTCAGTCTGCGGGTTTGATCATCGCTCAGCATTATCGTGACTTTTCCTGATAGAATATTCAACCCCCATCTCTACCACGCAGTTGCTGGTATAGCTGGTACACATCTGTTCTTTTTCCGCTTCTTTTCTTTTCTTGCCCTTTCTTTTCTTGCTCTTTTGTCGCAGAGCTTTCTTATTGTCTGGAGTAGTGAGGAGTCCGCGTATCTTACTGAAATATGGCTTCCATGATGGTAGAAGATGACGATGACCGCGATCTTGCAGGTTCCCCCGACGGAAGCTCGGATAACGAAATGGACGATACGCTCAGGAACGTGGATGACGGGGATCACGACAACGAGCCGGATGTGGATGCCGACGCCGATCAAGATGCAGAAAGTCAGTCGAATGCCAGTCACGTATCCGAGAGCGCTGGGGGCGCAACCCAACCTAACCCCGACATCGAAATGTCCACCGCGACGGCGACAAACGCCCTGTCTGATCCGCTGGCTGCATTCCATCCGAGAGTACGTGCGGATTGTTTGACAGCGCCCACCTTCGACATCGTCCCAACGACGGCCGCCCCCCACAGTACATCGATCAATGCGGTAACGGCGACGGCTGATATGAGATGGGTTTTTAGTGGTGGCTCAGATGGATATGTGCGGAAGTTCAATTGGGTGGACTCTATCAACAGCAAGCTGATGCTCACTGTGGCGCAAAGGCATCCTTTTGTTGACAGCGTGATCAAGGCGGGGGTGTTGATGACATACTGGGAAAACATGGATGGGAACGCATTGTCGCCGGTATATTCTTTGGCCAGCCACAGTGAAGGACTATGGTTATTGTCGGGCCTGGAATCTGGTAGCATTCGGCTACAATCGGTTCGTCACGACGAAGGCAAAGAGATTGCTCTTCTTCAACAGCATACTTCCGCGGTCTCGGTCTTGAGCCTAACTTCGGATGAAAAATCACTGCTCTCTGGCAGCTGGGACAAGCGAGTTTTCGACTGGGATCTCAACACGGGGCAGACCCGACGCGCATTTGGGTCTAGTGCCGGCCAAATATCAGCGATTGAGGTCCGCCCGGAATCCAGTCTGGCGGTTCCCAGGGATACCACCGAATTCCAGCAACCAAATGGAACATATTCGTCCAATTATGCAGCGCCCGGAAACGACAGCTTTGGCTTCATGGATACGACGAACGATGGTGAAAATGGCGCCGGTTCGAACCCGCAGGCGGGCTCGCCCGCCGATTCGCTCTTCGGCGGGGCCGACTCATTATTTGGTGACGAGAACGCGAACGGGGGCGAAGATGCAGGGGCAGCTGGGAATGCGTTTGGCATCGACGAAGATGATGAGTTTGGCAAAGCACTTACTAATGGAGTCCTGCCTGATGCTGACGCCCCTGGAGAGCCGGAACCAAGCCAACCTGGTGTTGCAGAAGCTCCTGTTGCTTCTATGCCCACTACTGCTGCTGCTGGTGAAGCTGTCGATACTAATGCAGCAACTCAGCCGCCCGAGTCTAGTGAGAGCGAGATGCCCCATGGTTCCTCTCAACCGATTCTCAACGGGCTGCCCCATGCCGAGGAGTTGGAGCGTTCCATGTATACTCAAGATAGCGCTCTACCTACGCAGAGCGAATCGCAATCTGCAACGGATAATCTTTTCCTGGCCGCATCCATTGACGGTACGATTCGTGTGTGGGATCGAAGAGAGCCAGAAGCCGTTGCTCGCATCACACCTCAGAACTGTCCTCCCTGGTGCATGAACGCCTGCTGGTCTCCAGACGGCAACTACATCTATGCCGGGCGCCGGAACGGTACAGTGGAGGAGTACAGCCTGCATAAGGGCCTCCGGAATCCGCAGCGGACCTTCAAGTTCCCTCAAGGAAGTGGACCGGTCACGGCGCTAAAGGCGATGCCCAATGGGCGACATATTGTCTGCGCGTCGCATGATATCCTCCGCTTGTACGATCTCAAGCATGAGCAAGTGACTCGGCACTCGACAGTGCCCTTCCTGATCATCCCGGGACATCGGACCGGAACTGTCTCCCAGCTATATATTGACCAGGCATGCCGCTTCATGGTGTCGACCAGTGGCAACCGGGGGTGGGAAGGTAATACCACTGAGGTCTTGCTGGGGTATGAGATTGGCGTACCTCGATGAATGATCTATATACTGCCTGCATTGCCTGCCGTTTCTGTCTCTTTCTAGCCAGTCGTCCTGGTCCTTTCCGTGTGGAAGGTGTAGACGGCACCCGGTCAACCCCACTGAAGATAAGTAGCAACAGCCGTCCCGTCTGCACCGATGCAGGGCATCATGGGGGAGGAGGGGGGTAGACGACACCGAGCGATAGATGTACAGTTTACGGAGTACTCCGTTGGGAGTACCCAGTAGTCCATCGGGTCCACAATAATCCGCGTAGCCACGCGCGCTATCACGTGCTTCGATCCCGTGACGCGGCCCGGATCTCCCCAGCGGGTTCCTTCGCTCGCCTCCGCCGTCAGGAGGAGAAGACTTAGTAGTGAGTTAGTGCTGTCGGCACGGCTATACTCCCGTCTCTCGTCACCACCTTCGCAATTCCTACGTCCGTTGCGGCTCATCCTCTCCTCTCCCAGCCTCCAACGCTCATCTCAACTTTAACCTCAACCTCTAGCTCTTGCCCCCCTGTTCCTGACTCCGACCGTCGACCCCGGATTCAACCCACGCCCTCCATCTCCTTCGCGCCGCCCTCGTCCCTCCCGTCCCGCTTCTCTTCACCTTCCCCTCCCCCCCCCCCCCCCCCCCCAGGACGTTTCGCCAGCATGATGATGGTCTGAAGGGCCGCGTGCGACGGGTCACTACCAGCCATTGATGATAGCATCGTCCGGGGGCTGCTGCGACCGACCATGGGGGAACCCGCTCACCTGACGCCTCGCCAGATCTGGGCTCAACCAACCACCACCACCACCCGCACATATGAATCGGGCTGCACCCCGTTCTTACTGCCCAGTGATGGCTACGTCTATCTGAATCGCTCCTACTCCCTCACCCTGACCGAGAATGCCATCTACGACCCCATCTGTACCAGTACGCAAACCGCCACCGCCCATGCGGTCGCCGCCCTCGATCTCACCGACCCCTTCTACTCCTCCGTGACGCCCGCCTTGTACGCTATGGGCTGTACAACTGTTGTCAGCTATCTTCTTGTCATCATCCTCCTCATCACCCCCCGCACGTTTTATGTCGGGGGTCCCGGTGGGGGTGCGAACTTCCTCGGGCGCCATGGCATGATCAGCAGTTCGTACAGCGGGAACTCGTCGGTGGTTGGGGTCGGTGGTCGGCCGTGGCTTCAAAAGGTCGCGGCCTTGCTAGTCGCCGTGTCTCTCACTATCGCAACTGTGGACTCGTTTCGAGTGGCTGAGAAACAATATTACTATGGCTACTCGGACGCAGAAGCGCTAGCCGACGAAGTCATCGACGGTCTGGAGATCCGCGTGGTCAGGATCATTTCCAGCACCTTTCTCTGGCTTGCCCAAATTCAAACCCTCATCCGACTTTTTCCTCGACACAAGGAGAAGATCATGATCAAGTGGGCCGGTTTTGCGTTGATTGTCTTCGACACCACCTTCAGTATCCTAGACAAATTTTTGGTCAAGACTGACACGGTCCACCCGCGCCTGTACGAGGACGCAATTCCCGCTCTTAGCTATCTGTTTGAGCTAGCCCTCAACCTTCTGTACGCCGCCTGGGTCATCTTCTACTCACTTTCGAAACACCGGTTTGCCTTCTTCCACCCAAAAATGAGGAACATCTGCCTGGTGGCCTTGCTATCTCTATGTGCGGTCCTTATCCCCGTCGTTTTCTTCGTTCTCGATATCGCCAAACCCAAAATTGCGGGATGGGGTACATATGTGAGGTGGGTTGGCTCGGCTGCAGCAAGTGTTGTCGTCTGGGAATGGGTGGAGCGGATCGAGGCACTGGAGCGCGATGAAAGGAAGGATGGGATTCTTGGCCGGGAGATCTTTGATGGAGACGAAATGCTGGAAGTGACTCCTTCCGAAGAGGTTGATTGGCCGCGCTACAACCCCGATGGCAATGATCGAGGTGGAGGTGCGGGTACTTCTTCGGGATGGGGAGGCATGATGGGACTGGCTCATCGTCCATTGCGCACCAGGGTCGGCCGTAACTGGCAGTCGACTTTGGAATACCAGCAACACACCATTTCCGTTGACCCTCGGCGCCGGAGAGTGGCACCCCGGCCTACTCCTCCCCCCGCCGCCGTAACGCCTGTTAGCCGGGCCGACACAACCAGCGCCGCCAGCACGGTGTACAACGTCCACTATCATCCTGTTTCCAGTCCAACTCCGCCAGTGGCCATGCCTCACATGGAGGAAGAAGATGAAGACATAGACGAAGCGGTGGCAGCCAAGGAGATGTCCGCAACTCTGGGCGATCAGCAAGCCGGCTTGGCCCATGATGTGCTAGCAGCACAACAGACCAGGGAGCAATCTCCGCAGATCGTCCACGTGGATAAGAGATGGCGAACACTAGTCAATCCCTTCAAGAGGAGGCGCGCGTCCTTGCCAAGGGAAGTCGCTTCGGCACAGGCCGAGGAAGAAGGGAACCCCGCTGCTGCACAAGTTGAACAACAGCACCTCTCGCCGGATAATAGTGACGACGAGCACAGCTCACATCCAAAGACCGACTCTCTTTTTGGCTTCCATCGGAGATTGAGGCCTGGGTCTGGACGGCAAGGGTCCGACTCTCCCTTGCCCGTTACGGTCATTCCTGCTCGGCGCAGGGGCCAACAGACCTGGTCGCCACAACAGTTCCACGCACCCAGCGTTCCTGATACGACGGGATCGAACCAGCGCGTTCCGTCTGTCCGTGATGATCTGCCCGTGAGGGTGATACAACCGCAGACCCGCACCGCCGCTCCATGGAGCGTAGCCGATGGGGAAGGCTTCGGCAATGGGAATTATGAATTGCGATACGATCCCGAAGCGGCCGCACTCGTGGAACCTGGCGGGCATCGCTCTGAATCTCAATCTGCGCCGGAAATCGTTAGCTTGATCCGTGAGCCCCCGGGTCCAGAATCCGACGCAACGGAGGGACCTGTGTCACCAACTCGCCATATGCAGGATACGGGCGATGAAGAGTCACGGGGTCCGCCGTAATTTTTCCTTCTGCCTGATTTACTTTTAGTTGTTTAGTTTATTTAGCGGGGAGTTTCGGAGCTATATTGGCTACTTCTGGGTGTTTGGTTGGTTATGTTTGTTTCTTTCCTGGCCGACCCGTGTCGGCGCCTTGCGGGCCAGGCCGAAGCTTCGGACGGCTGATTTCACGTGCCCGCTGACCCACTTTTCAGCCCTGTCAAGGGTCTTAATATACATGACATGAGGCTATACAAATACAAGCTGCGGCTTCCACCCTTCCAGTGTTTCCTTTGGTGCACCTTTCTCCGCATACGCGGTGTCTTTTTTTCGCAGGATTGTAGCATTGGGCTCTCCCAGCCCCGTCGGTGAGACCTGTCGCCATCCCGCAATCCCGTAGCCTCGCGGCCTACCTGCCGTACAGACAGCACGCAGCCTCCGTGATAGATATCTTCTCAGGTTCCAATATCATCAACGCTTCCCTACCCCTCCAGGGTAAAATCAAACTCCTTGAACGCCTCCTTGAACGCCACGGCGTCGGCTTCCTCTGCCTCCTGCGACTGCACGTCATCCTTCCAATTGATGCGCTTCTCCAGGCCCATCAATTTCGCCATCACCCGGCGGCCGAATTGCAGATCGAATCGAAATTCCGGACCAAGGGGCAGCAGAAGGGTTTTCTCGGACCCAACATCCCCATCACTGCCACCGTTCTCATCCGAAGAGGGGGCCGGAGAAGGGGGATCCCAAATCCAGACCCGGAAGAAATCGCCTGGTTCGGTGCTGGGATCTGTGGTGGAGGCGGATGCAAGTTCGAATTTGGGGTATTTGAGATTTTCGGCTTCGACCCTGAAGCCGGCGTCGACCAGACCACGTTTGATAAGGGAAGAGGGCACGGGAAGGAATTGCCAGTGAACGTGGATTCCGTTGCCGCGACTCACCTCCCAGGTTACGGAGCCGAGGGCATTGTTGGCGCGCCGTTGTAGCATTGAGTGGAGCGAGGTGCGATAGCGGTGCATTTCGGCGTAGGTTGCCTGGCGGGCCGCGTCATCGGTGATGCTGTTTAGGGTTGGGGAGTGCGTGAAGGGGATGATAAGCATGTGGCCGGGAAAGTCGAGGCTGGGGAAGGTCTTGGAGGTAGGGAGAGGGCCTTTGGCGGTGGTGAGGTAGCTTTCGTCGCCGATGGAGGTGATGAGGTGAGTGGCGATGTTGGGGTTGGAGAGGCAGAAGAAACATTGGTCGGGACCGGGCGGGGGGGCGCGAGCGCGCTTGCGAGGCCGGTGGTCTTCATCGTCGACGGCGAAGCGGCGGTACGAGTCCTTTTGAGACTGGAGGGGCTTGCGCTTGCCGGCGACGGGGGCGAAGGGGGTCGCGGTTGCGCCGGCGGGGATGGTCAAGGCGGGGGCCGCTTGGGGGTCGAGGGTGAAGGCGTACATCCATTTGGTTTTAGTGGTTTTGCTGTAGGAGGCGAGGCTGATGAAGCGGGTCAACGGTTTCGCATCGGGGTTGTCTTCCGTAGGGAGGTGGAAGAAGGGCTCGCGTTCCCAGAAGAAGCCGGCGGCGGAGGAGGAGAGGTGGTAGCGCGGCTTGAGAGTTGAGCAGAGGTCGGCCACGCATTGGACTTCGGCCGGGGGGTTGGCATCCTCTGGCAAGGGGGCATTCGAGCCGGTGCGGATGTCCTTGGGCCACTGATGGGTGATGAGGATGTCGGCCTGATGAGCGCCGTAGAGCGCGCGCGCGTCGGATTCGGTGTAGGCGGGCTGGAATTTGTCGGAGGACTGGCCGGCGGGCTCGAGCTGGCCTCCCAGGGCGACCAGGCGCACGCCTTCCGAGGTCTTGAGGGTGGCGCGTCGGCCTAGGAAGTAGAGGTTGGGGCAGACCTCATCCTGGGACTCAATGGCCTCGATGACGCGGGCAGGTAGGGGACGGCGCCCCAGCGTGAAATACGTGGGCAGAGGCACCACCAGGTCGCCTTGGAGCAGGGCCGTGAGCTGCTCCTGCTCCTGCTCCGTCACCCCCTCGCCAAAGAGATCCCCGACGACGATGGCCAGCGAGAAATTCTGCTTGACATGCAGCTTGGCGAGCTTCGTCAAGACGTCCCGCAGCTCGCCGTGGACGTCGCCCAGGACGACGATTTTCGACGCCATGATGGAGCTACTCTCTCGGAGTACATAGTACTACGACGGTGCTGTGTACGTAAGACGTGATTTTCTCTGCGCGCCCGACCATGTGACTCTCGCACGTGATGCCCTCGGTCTAGACTGGGTCGATTTTCTGTCATCGGAAGATGGTTGTCCCGTTCCCGACCCCGCCGGCCGGCTTCCATGCCGGTTTTGGCTCTCCCGGTGCGGTTGTTATCTTGCGTTGCGTTGCGTTGCGTTGCGTTGCAGTGGCTGTCCTTACCCCCCTGGCCCCTCCCCTCTCGACCTGCTTTCTTTCGTCTGATGACTAGACCGGATCGTCCATTACCTACTACTCCCACACTCGACTGGAGCTGCCCCTAACCTACTCGCTTGTTCTCTCCGACCACTTCGATCCCCCTTGGGCTGGCACCTCTTATCAGCCCTCGCTCGTTCGCTCTTATCGCTGCAGTGGCCATGCTGGTCGGTTGGCCTTCCTCAGCATAATCTTTCGTTTTGTCTCTTCGCGACATCCTCATGGGCAAATGGCGGTACGGAGTCGTTCTGGACGCGGGCTCGTCCGGCACCCGCGTCCACGTCTATCGCTGGTTAAACAATACAGTCGCTCGGGAAAAGGCCGGTGAAACCCATTTGCAGACATTGCCAGAAGTGAAGACCAAGTCGGACTGGACGAAGAAAATACACCCGGGGGTCTCGTCGTTCGCCGACAAACCGGATGAAATCGGGCCGCAACATCTTGCAGAACTTCTTGAGCACGCCCGGAATATTGTACCGGACGAGGCTGTGAAGGATACCCCCATCTTTCTCCTCGCGACGGCGGGGATGCGCCTTCTGCCTGATCTGGAGCGCAAGGTGTTGCTTGAGCAGATCTGCTCCTATGTTGGCACAAATTCCGATTTCCTGCTGCCTGATTGCGGCGTCCATATTCAGGTCATCCCGGGCGTCACAGAGGGCTTGTACGGATGGATTGCGACCAACTATCTACTGGGCAGCTTCGATTCGCCAGGGTCGCATGACCATGGTAAGGGTCACCATACCTACGGTTTCCTGGACATGGGCGGGGCCTCGGCGCAGATTGCATTCGCCCCCAATGCTACGGAGAGCGAAAAGCATGCGAACGATTTAACACTACTACGGCTACGCAATATCGATGGGTCAACCCAGGAACATAGAGTCTTTGTCACCTCTTGGCTCGAATTTGGCGTCCATGAAGCTCGGAGGCGCTATGTGGAATCCCTGCAGGCTGCAAGTGCTGTGGCCAGCGTCAAGGAGCTCCCTGATCCGTGCCTGCCAGTTGGACTACGCACTACAACTGATGGCAAACTTCTCGTGACAGAGGAAATTGGCGAGGTACATCTGCTAGGAACTGGCAAATTCGACGAATGCTTGCGTCAAACATACCCGTTACTAGATAAGGATGCCCCCTGTCCGGATCAACCCTGTCTCTTACATGGGATGCACGTACCGGCTATTGACTTTGACGTCAACCATTTCGTTGGCATCAGCGAATATTGGCATACAACACATGAAGCATTCGAGATGGGCCACAAGGATAAAGCATACGATTTTGCCACCTACCAAGAGCGCGTGCAATCCTTCTGTTCCCAGGACTGGGCCACCGTTGAAAACGGACTCGAACGCCACCAATGGGGAAAGAAATTCGACCAAGAATCGGCCTCCGAGGTGTGTTTCAAGGCTTCGTGGATCATGAACGTACTGCATGACGGCATCGGCATTCCTCGGGTAGGATTAGAGGAGATCGCGGGTTCAGGTCACAACGGGACCAAGGAGGTGCTTTCCCATGGTCAGAACAAAGGTTACTTGGACTCTTTTCAGGCCGTGAACAAGATCGACTCCACGGAAGTCAGTTGGACCCTGGGTAAGATGGTCCTCTATGCCTCGTCCCAGATTCCGCTAGAGGCTCAGGAGGCCCTTCCTGTGGGCTTTGGTAGTAATGTTGCCGGTGTGCCAAGCGATTTCCAGTACCCCAGCGTTGAGTTGCTGCCCAGTCCCGAAGGCATCCATCGCGGAACGTGGCATGATGCACTTCTCGAAGGGAGCTCCTCCCGCCGCGTTCCGGGATTCATCTTGTTCTTGCTGATCGTTCTCATGGTGGCCTTCTTCCTCTGTGGGCGGGGCCGTCGACTGAAGGTTTACCATAAGGTTATGAACTTGTTTGGCCGCGGTGGTCCGTCCCGTCCGAACCACCCGAAGAGGAGGAGAATATTTGGCGGAAAGCTGCCGTTCTTCGGTCCAAGAAGTCCTACGTATGAGCGTGTCCTTGAAGAGGGTGCCCCGGAGATTGACCTTGGCGTGATCGAGTCCAGCCGCAGTTCTTTCGACGGCGGCCGTCCCTCCGAGGCCGATGCTGCCAGGTTCACAGCCCCCAAGCGGGCGTCAAGCTGGGGGAGTGGTGGCAATACGCCTAGTTTCAAGTATGGGTTAGACAATTCCTCATCGGGGACTATCGGGCTCGGGATCACCGCTGGGTCAGGGATTAATGCGATGGACCGACATGGCCTGGTGGTGACAACTGAAAGTAGGGATCATTTGGCGCCATTGGCACTGGGCCTGACGACAAACGGGCGCCGGTCCCGAGCAGGCAGTCCATCGAGGTCCCATCCCAAGTCGCCACTCATGACCCCGCGAGCCGACGGTTAATGCTGATGTATGATTATGTTTGTGTTGGCAAGTGTCACATCATGCCTGGCGTTTTGGGTTCGGCATTCGTGCTTGTAAGCCAGGGTGCGCCGCATGCAAGGCCGGCGTTATGACCGCATAATAGTCCTTTGCTTACTGGTAGCATCTTGTCAGGGGCGCTCTGGGGTATAAGCCTGAGATCACGCAAGTTTGGATAGAACTTGGTACTATTGTACGATGACAGTCCCGTCTGAGAGAAGGACGAGAAGTAATTACAGGGGCGGGCATCGGGGTTGCCATGCCATGCCATGCCATGCCCGGTATCTTTCGTAGTCCCGTGCTTATGTCACCATGCATTGTTGCAGCAGTCATGTGATCCTGCCTTTCTGCGGATATTGAAGGGTCACGTGCCCGTGCAGATTCTCGCTCTCGGGGCACGATGATCTATCCACTCGGCACTTCCGAGTACTACTGTGCGCCCGAAGTACATATATCGGACCCCGTCGCTTGGCATCGCCCATCCCAGCAAATTCTTGGGAGCTTAGCTGCCTCTGTACCCTTCCGGGCTCTCATCCATGCGGGGGCGACCATTTGATATGGCTCACGAAATCCACTCAAGCAGTCCAATCGAATAGACTCGCCGGGCATGCTCACGCCCATCCGGGTCCGCGGCCGCAGGAGACAGCATCCCGATGATGGAGCGCTAAAACCCAGGCCCAGCGGGCCCAAGGGTGGACGACCCTTCTTGTCCCATCAGGCGAAGCTTGATTCATCCCAGGCCAGAAGTCACAAGAGAGCCCGCCTGCTCGTCGCCAAACCCATCAAGCCACGGAAGTCGATCCTGGAATCTCTCCCCGTCGAACTGATCGAAAAGATCTTCCTGTACTCACTGAACGTGAACTTTGCTCGCTGCTCCTCCTCTCTGGCGGCAGTAGTCTCAAGCGAGCGGATCTACCGGGCTCTGATCCTGCTCGCGTTCTGGGACGACTCCTCCACCCCAGCAGTCAAAGTCCGTACTTCCGAGATCGCGATATCCAGGGTTCTCCGACCAGTGGATTACATTCCTATCAGCCACGTGGAACGCCGAAATCTCCAGGACACTATCCTCCGCTGTAAATGGTGCACCATACAACGGCTCTTGGCGCAGCTGCCTGATCTGATGAATCTCACCATCCAACGCCACTGGTTCGGTGCGGGAATTACCATGCCCGCGGACGAACAAGGCTCCCTGACCCGATTCCTGGCCGAAAAGGAAGACACTCGCGCCTTTGAAGGCACCGACCCCAATGCCAATCACTACAGCCTTTCCATCAACCCCCTGGCCTCCATCACCGTGACCCACCACGAAACAGATCAGTCAACCACCCACCCTATCCTCGGCATCCTCTTCATCCCGGACAAACTCTTCCACGGCCTTTACGGCCCCGACCAGATCCGCTACTTGGAAGCCCTCCGCATAGCAAGCGGCTTTAACCAGCCGGACCTCATCAAACCCACCGTCTCTGTCTCCCGCGAGTCCCTCCAAGGCGGCATCCACGCCGCTCTTGTGCAGAACAACGCTGAAGCCCTAGCCATCCTCCTCAAGATCGACGAATACTATTTTCGCAGTGAGCTCCAATCTCTCCACCCAACCGCCGTGCCGTACACCGTACCCGCGGAACATTTCCGAACCGCCGTCCGAGTGGCCCGACACGATACGAGCTTTTTCCAACTCCTCGTGCGCGCCAGTGCCGAGTCGGTGCCGGCAGATGATCCGGAGATCACGGAGTGGGCTGTGGAGTTGGATGATGCGTTTGGGGCATGGTTGTTAGAGCTTATGTTACAATTGCCGCAGCAGATTGAGGCGGCTCATGCCAATCCGGCCGAGGATGCGGTGTTTTACCTAGGGCGGGCGAATGGACAGAGGGAGCTGGGGCGACGGTATTTAAGGGAGGTGTTGGGGGTCGAGGAGTTGGGGTGTTGGATGACAGAGACGGTGTTTGATGTGGCGGAGTTGTGGAGGGGGGCGGAGGCGGAGGCGGAGGCGGACCGCTCTAGTGTCTCCGAAGAAGCATAATCGATTCAGTCATACGGTGTAGATAGAGCACCAGGACCCCCCTACGTCCTATAGGGTACTGGTTTGTGACATGTCTCAGGTTACCTGTCCAACCATCACGTGTCTAGACCCATCGGAGTGTACACAGGAGAACAAAGAACAACAACAACAACATCATCCTATCCACCAAACCCCATCCTCCCGTCGCTCGTCTGCCTCTCGCCGTGAGTAGTAGTATTGTTGATGGTATGACTGCTGCCGTCGACAACATGGACCCTACGACCCAGAGACGCCACCGCAATTGGAAACACCGACAAAACCGGAAAAAAATGCTGGCGCCAGAAATACCAACGGATCAAGCAAGAGGAGGGGCAAACGAAGCCAGAGCTCCCAACTGTACGACTGCGATGACGGCGCCGAGTCCTCGGGGAAGTCCTACGAGAGGAGGGACCCCCCCGCTGCCAGATATGTCACGAGCATACGACGTCGTTCAATGTCGAACCTGAGAACCCGTTCGGAAATGCCGGTCGACCTGCGTGGAGATGCACACCGTGCCAGAAATTCTGTTGTTTCGATGACGAGCGGGGGGATTCGTCCGACCAACCCGTTTTGTTATTGCGTTGGGGGGGGGGGGG